>JASVEL010008014.1:0-33935 GCA_032618575.1 Nicotiana noctiflora
ACCCGTCTCCGGACAAGACCAAACGACGTCGTTTCTGTTTTTAATGAAGAGATCCAAGCCGTCGATCAGCATCGATCGGACGGATCACATTTAATTGCCCCATTCTGTTGATCCTGGCCGTTGGATTCTCATCATCCAACGGCCAAGATTAAAACATTAATTCTAATTACCCAGAAAACCCCCCAAACCCCTTAACCCGTTCATTCCTCAGACCCCCCCCCCCATCCCCCTTCGTCTCTCTCTCTCAACCTTCACAACAACAAACCCTAGCGCCGCCTCCTCTCCCTTCGCCTGAAAACCCGGCGGCAACAACGCCGCCGGCCACCAACTTTACACCACATACTCGCCTCAACCTCCTCTATCCAACCCCGTGCATGGTTTGTCTCGAATCAACCTGGATATTCTCGAATCTTCATTTGAAGATTCGAGTCAAACTCGAACCAGCTCCGCCCGACCCCAAATCAACACCACACCACCCCTAGACCTCCCTCACACACCTACCGCCCTTAGTTTCACTCGAATCTGACCGAAAATACTCGAACCCCAAATAGAGCTTTCAAGAACCCTAGAACTCGAAACTAGGGATTTTTGTCCGAATTAAAAGAGGTTGGAGTTAACAGACTTTAATTGGAATGTTTTCGTCTGAAAACATTTCAATTAAAATCTGTTCAACTTCAAGAAGGGCAATTTCAAGTCTCATCGAGCCCAAGTTCGTTCGATTTCCGATTTTCCTCACTGTTTAAGGTATTTTCATTTCTTTCTTTCTGACTTTTATTTATTGTTTAGTATAAGTGTTTATTGATTCTATTTTTTTTAGTTAGTTGTTTTATCTGTTCTCCTCCTTTAAGGCCTTTTATTTGGTCGATTCCTTCTTTTTCGTTAGTTAAAATGAATCGTATGTTCAGTTCGACTAAGGTCGTCAAGCAATTAGTTCATATTATTGATCCCCTGAATCTGCCCGTATGCAATTCGTAAGGCTGGGATTTGTTGTTTGTTTGATTCCAGATTAGGGGGTTAATTGGATATAGTTGATAGGTTAATTAGTATTAGTTTTTAAACACCCTGCCCATAAGAGAGGCTAGTGGAACCTGCCGTACAGCAGGGTATCCCACTAGCCTCATGCGATCAATATTTTAATGTTGTAGTCCATACATGGACACTGGATAGTGGAGAGTGCAGGGAATATGATGGGCTGGGGATTTAGTTTAAGGGGAGTACCACTAGGATCTGGATGGGAAAAGCTATATAAGGAGAGGCTTAGGCATTCATATGGACAGAGTTTATAAGGGATTTTGGGAGAGATACAATTCTGAAACATACATAGAGATATACACAGACCTGGGACCTGGACACACACAGAGATCTTAGACAGAAATACACAGTGATAGTGGGCATTGAGGAAGTGTTCTGGGAAATACAGTGATAGGCAGACCTTAGGAGGGGACTCGGAAACATATAGAGAGAGGTATACACACACAGGGATCTGAAGTACTTTTGGTTAGCTTTCAGCTTCGAAGAGAAATACTGTTTCATACAAAAAGAAAACCATATCTTAAAATACTGTTACATCGAGTGTTTGAGAGTTCCAGTGGTTATCACCTAGGAATCAGTCGTTTTCAGGTCACAACTTGGTATTTTTGGAGTGAATCACTGCCTGAAATCCTCATTTGTTAGCATTGGTGTGACTGTTTGGTTCCGCTATAATTGGTCTTGGGTAATCGACTTTTAAATCACATTTGGTTTTGCTGGGTAGTTTTTTGACTGGTTATTGTCGAATTGCCTGTTGGTTGCTGTTTGGTTTCTCTGTTGTTGTGGTTGAGTGCCTACTGCTGTTGCTGTTGTTCATTGCTACTGCTGATTCTATCCTCTCTTCATTGTTTGTCAAATTTTCCAGGTATATTTTTACTCCCCGGCAGCATGAAGTTTCAAATGTTGCATTTACAATATTATAAATCAAGCCTACAGAAGTTCTGTTATAGTAGACTATTTTTGTCATCTGTAATTGCTATTTGCAAAGTTTAAGTGATAGATTCCTTAGGTTAAATTTGTGTTAATGTTAGATAGGTTTATTAAAAATGCAATTTGTAATATCTGGACTTTTGATTGGACTGCTATTGTCGAGAATAGACATAGGTTGGGATATCGTTTCATTGCGGAATTGATAGTTTACTCATTAGTTTAATATGCAGTGTATTAGACTTAGTAACATTCTCTATTCGCTTTTAGAATCAATGTTGATTATGATTAACCTTTAGTCTAATATTCTAAGAGATAAAACAGTTGGAAACCTGTCATATTCGGATCAGCGAGTTTAAACCATTTGGCTTCATCTACATTGTTGACACCATAAGATCCAACGCTATTTTAGTGAAACAATATGTCAATCAGATCTGTAGGTCAGGCATATCAATTTCAGTTGATGTTTCGTTAGAAAATTTGTAGCCTAAGTGATAAAACTAAATTTTCAGTCATACATCTGTAGTATGAAATTTTTGTTTTCCAAATAGCTTCATTAATACACTGCTGGTGCTTCTTCTCGTTAGTTGAGGTTAAAAATATAACTTTTGTCATTTTTCCTTTGTTCTTCCTGGTTCAAATAGTGTTAATTAGCAGTAATCAAGTAGCATCCATCCCTTCATCGTAATTTCTCAACTCGATTAAGTGATAATCTTTAGTTATTTTGTTAGCTTTGATCCACTGTTTCATAGTAAATCGGGAATTTAAGGAAAACAAATAAATACCCATAGTCTGTGTAGTTGAAGATAATCTTTAAACTAATAGATGAAATAAGTAGAAAAACATGGTTATGTTAGGATCGGCCTTTAATAAAAGTGAGACGAGCCTCGCCGCACTAAATACATAATTGTGGGGCCCTCGAATAATTGTCATGAAAACTTAGACTTGGAAGGACCGTTTAGTGAATTTCACGGCCCTTTCCCAAAGTTAAACAGACGATAGACTCTTTAGGCACGATTTGAAATGAAATCACTTTCCTAAACACGGGTGTGCATTTATGTGACCCAAATCTTACTCCCGGCGGAACTGAAATGCATTAAAGTCGCAGGCGTACTGGTTACGGTGCAGCTCAAAACGCGTTTTCGTGACGTCGCAATTCTTCTAAAAATTAAAGCGGAATATAAGAGCACACAAGAGTAAAATATATAGAGAAATCAGATAGAAATAAAAATTGCAGTTGAGCGACCGTGTTAAAACCACGGAATCCGGGAATGCCTAACACCTTCTCCCGGGTTAACAGAATTCCTTATCCAGGTTTCTAGTTTCGCAGACTATATTACAGAGTCATAAATTTCCTCGGTTCGGGATTAAACCGGTGACTTGGGACACCATTACTTTTCCAAGTGGCGACTCTGAATTAAATGAATTGATCCCGTTTCGATTGTCCTTTAATTGGAAAAACTCTTTGCGCCCTCGCGGGTGCGCCAAAAGGAGGTGTGACAGCTCTGGCGACTCTGCTGGGGATGGGTAACCCAGAACTTCGGTTCAGGGTTTAAGAATTCGAGCTCAGTTAAATTGTTGTTTTGTCTATATCTGATTTTTTTACATGTTTAATTAATGTGCTACATGTCTACCGCTTTGATACTAGTTGCACTGTATATACAAACTGTTATATGTTTACCGCTTTGATATTGCGTGAACTGTATATAAAACTGTGCCGAAAACCCTTCACTTCTCACCCCCGGGGATGTGCTCACTGGTTGAGACTCCTTATTCTGTTAGTGTCATACCCCAAAATAATGAAGAGGCTCGGAAAGTTTCTAAGCCGGTTGGCCTTTTGGTTCCCGGAAAGGAGCTCCTTCCTCGGCCCGAGTTGTCCGCTTGGGTACACAGTCTAGATCATGCACCGAGGTTTTGAACTTAGAATAACATAACCGCATACCGGATCCCTAGTAGGAAACGCTTATTTGCATCACGTTGCATTTGACTTAGGGGACTCAACACAGGGGTTGGGTCCGTCTAGGACAGGCAACCTGAAATGAAAAGACCATCCTGCTATGCCATGTTTGTTTCAAGCATTTATTCAAACTTGTATGCTGACCGGCTTTTAAATACTGAGGAGAAACAAAAAATAAAAGGAAACAGTGTGGGCAAATAGATATTTCCAGAAAAACAAAAACGTGTTTAACCAACAAAATCAATAGTTTGCTAATAAAAGACAACGGAAGGTTGACTTTGCCGACAATGGGTTTCTTAACAAAATGTGTTTTCTTTGTCGGTCAATAAAAGAAAATGTGTTTCTTAACAAAATGTGTTTTCTTTGTCGGTCAATAAAAGACAATAGTTTGTCTTGACGGACCGAACTACGCGAGTTTGATTCTCACCGGATGTGAGATACGTAGGCAACCCCCGTCGGGTCCAACTTGCCATTTTTCAAAAAAAATATACCAAAATCTGTAAATTTTGAAAAATCATTGCCAGCCAAAATGATCGTTTTCTTTAAATAAATGTGCAGGATGAGCACGATTCAAAATGAACCCTTTTCACTCATGACTAAAATTCCGGTACAAATACGGCTATGGTGGGATGATCTAGGCCAAGAAGGGCAGGATGAGGTTAAAAAGTATTTGAAAGGTCTCACGGGTCTGCTTGAAATAAAACCTCGCGGGGACATCATAAGAGCCTTAGTCACATATTGGGACTCCGCGCACAATGTCTTTCACTTCTCGGACTTCGAGCTCACCCCAACTGTCGTGGAGGAGATGACCGGATACATTGGAAACACTGATATACCATTGGGGCATCAATATCTAATCGCCCCCAGGGTTGTCGCCATACCCCGGTTTTTAGACTCACTGAAGACGGCCAGAACGGTACGTAACCCAGATCTAGCACAAGGGTTTTGTACTTTAAACTTCATCTATCAACGGTACGGTCATGCGGGAGGTTTCGACAAACCAGAAAACAAATTATGCAGCAAGGGTAATCGCCAGAAATGGGAGGAGCACAGACGAGTTGCTTTCATGATAGCCTTTTTAGGACTCGTGGTATTCCCAAGGAAAGACGGGAACATTGATATAAAGGTAGCCGGAGTCGTCAGTACTTTGCTTGACCAAAGCGAAAGTACTCTTGCTCCTATGATACTATCGGACATATATCGAGCCCTCACAATCTGCAAAGCCGGGGGAGATTTTTTCGAAGGCTGTAATTTACTGCTACAAATGTGGATGATCGAGCACCTGTGTCGCCGCACCCAATTCTTGAGATATGGTCTGGTTGAGAAAACTTGCATAAGCGAATTCTATACAAGGATTGATAGGGTCGTCTTGCCTGAAGGAACATTGGCATGGAGGGCATACTTTCAGGCTCTCAACGCAAGTCAAATACAATGGACGTTGGGTTGGTTGCAGATAGACAGAATCGTGTACATGCCAGCGGCTAGGTCCCCCTTTCTCTTGATGGGACTTAAAAGCATTCAACCTTATGCGCCCCATCGGGTGTTGAGACAGCTCGGGAGGTGCCAGGTAGTACCCAAAGAAGAAGACCTGAGTACCCAGGTTATTGAAATTGGTCCCGACGGTCAATTCCCAGAAGCAAGGGTCCGCCAGATCTGGAGCAAATGCCAGTATCTGGAGGCAAACACTTGTGTGCAGGATCGAGCTAGAGGAGAGGTTGTACCCAGATATCTTACTTGGTACAAAGGAGAAACATCGGGGGAAATACCATCCAAAAGACCTCACCTCGGGGAATTTGCTGAAGCGTCACAAGAACAATGGGACTGGTTGGCTAAGGAAGAGGTTTACAGAACAAGGATCGGCAAGATAGAGCAACGGGTCCAAGATCTCCAATTTTAAAAAGATATGCAAGCCGCCGCCGACGAAGGAGATAAAAAGAAGTTGGCACAGGAAAATGACTTTTTGAGGGCTCAAATTCAACAAATGAAAAAGGATGCTGACAGACAATTGAGGAGTCGAGCAGACGAAAAATTGATAAAGGGTTTGAGAAGCCAAGTTGCCGATGTCCAAAGGGAATTGGAAGAGTCGAAGGCCCAAACAATGAGGGTCCGAGCTAGCTGGAGAAAGGAGGCACATCAACATGCACTTCACCTGCAACGGATAGAAGAAGATTACACTGAGATCATCACTAGTCTAAGGGAAGCAAATGTTATCCTCGGGGAGCGGGTTTTCAAGCAAGCCCGAGATGCCAGGACAGACCTCGACCGTTGCCACGATCTGATAGCCCGACTACAAGAACAAGTAGATAGGCTCCTAGACCAAGTCACCAACAATGCTCGAAGATTGGGGGCGAAAAACCAGCAGATAGAGCAGCTACTCGGAGAAAGGGACATGATCAAGGACAGAATTGGAGAAATAGGGCACTATGTCACTATGAAGTGTTTAGCTTGCGAACAGATGCCCCGCCCTGCCCTTTTTGCTTCGGTTATGGGCTATGTTCATCAGATCATGAGGGATTTAAGGGGACTGCACAAGGACCTCACACCAAGGCCCGCGGCAAGGCCGAATGATGCCTCGCGAGCTCCCAGGAATTTTTGAGCATTAGACTTCTGATTTAAAAATGTATTTCGAAATATCGAGTCAAGTTGGTTGGCATGTCATCTTTCATTTTTCGAGTCAAGCATTCCTCTATTTTGTCGATTGTTGTAAGCCATGTTTTGTAACTCTAAGGTTTTATTTGATATAAAAGTTGCTGAATTTTGCCACAATCTTGTCACCAGAACTACGCTCGGTCTGATTCACGCGGGGACGTGATACGTAGGCAATCCACATAAGATTCGACCACCACTAAAAAAGAAAGAAAAGGATACGAAGGTTAATATAACAATAAGGCTTTCAAGGATAATTGAAAAAAGAGAAAAAAAAAAAAGAGAAGAGAAAACAAAAAAGAAAAAAGGGCTGGAATGACGCATGTTAAGAGTACATGTAGAAAGGGGTATTTGGTTAGGTGCATTGCATCCGACGTGCTATAACATATCTGTCAAACTCGGTAAACTAACAAGTTTGTTGCATTTCCAGAAAAGTTTAGCAGTTGGTTTGACAGAATATACTGGCCAGCCATCATTACCGTACTAGATCCAAAGGACCGATTACAGTAAGCATGTCTAGTTCTGGTAAAAGTCTCGAGGAAGAAAAATCAGAGTTACAAATCATGAAAGAAGAGGTAGACCGGTTGAAACAGCAGATAACAGAGATGCACCTGGCCTGGGCCAGGGAACAGTCTTCACCGAACCGCCCTACTCTCGCCTCAGCTCCGGAACATCCGCCCATCGACCCTTCGACAAGCGCCCCGATCTATCCATACTTTCAGGGGGAAAACCCATATGCCACCTACATTCCGCCAGCCAAACCAAACCCTCCTCCAACCACCCCCGTTTTTGTGGCACCTCCACCTGCTCCTATGCAAAGGCCGGCCGGTGAGCCGCATGTTCAGATCCATGACAACTCTTACTATCCTCCAGAGCCTACTTTTAGGGCTCCCGAACCACAATCACATACCCCTCACTGGGATAATCCGGCAGAACCGGAAAAGCACTTCCAAAGTTCAGAACATGAGGAAGTTATCAGAAAAGTTAAAAGCCTGGAGCAGTCCTTCAGGAACATGCACGGTTTGGGTAACCAGGTCAGTGTCGCTTACAAGGATCCGTGCCCGTTCCCCGACGTCCAATTACCGGCCGGGTTCAAAATGCCCAAGTTTGACCTATACGAGGGGCACGGTGATCCTGTAGCCCACCTCCGAGGGTTTTGTAGTAAAATGAGAGGAGCCGGAGGACGGGACGAGATTCTGATAGCTTACTTCGGTCAGAGTCCTGGGAGGATCTGCGCTGGAGTGGTACACTAGACAGGACCCCGGCAGATGGTTTACGTGGGATGATTTGGCTCAAGCTTTTATCGGCCAGTTCCAGTACAATCTTGAAATAATCCCCGACCGCTTATCATTGCTAAAATTAGAGAAGAAGCCCGCTGAAAGTTTCAGGGAATTTGGTTTCCGCTGGAGGGAACATGCAGCCAGGGTAGATCCGCCGATGAGAGAGAGCGAGATGGTGGATTACTTCTTGCAGACACTAGAGCCAACCTATTTCGGACATCTGGTAACGTCCGTGGGCAAATCATTCACCGAGGTGATAAAAATGGGGGCTATGATCGAGGAAGGTTTGAAGGCCAACAAGATCATGAGCTACTCAGCATTGAAAGCCACCACTCAGGCTATCCAAAGTGGTACTGGAGGAGTACTTGGGAAAAAGAGGAGAGAGGAAGTCGCGGCAGTCGAGTCCGGGGCATGGTTCAGAAATAGAGGCCCTGCACCCCAATATAGCCCGCCCCGGCCTCGCCACCAAAATTACTCCCACAATCCATATAACCACCCGCAACATTACTATCCCGCACCTGATCCCCATTTTACTGTCCACCACGCACAGTCCTATTCTGCACCTCCCGTCCATGCACCGTGGCGTGCACCAAACCCGCAGAACAATCATCCACCCCCGAGAGCTTACAGAAACCCCTCGGGCGCGAGTTTTCGTCCAAACCAGGCATTCAGGGGCGACAGGGCGCCAAGGCCGAAGAATTTCACTCCCTTGGGAGAGTCTTACACCAGTCTGTTCCACCGGTTGAAGCAAGTAGGGTTGCTAAATCCGGTTGAAGCTAAGCTACCAAACCCTCTTCCAAAGAACCTGGACCATTCGGTAAATTGTGCATACTGCTCAGGATGCCCAGGACACGACACGGAAAAATGTTGGAGGTTGAAAACGTCCATCCAGGAGCTCATCGACACTCGCAGGATTGAGGTCCAGACTCCAACAGAGCCCAACATCAACCAGAACCCACTTCCAACTCATCATGAGACCAACATGATCGAGTTGGTACGGGTAGAAGAAGGAAAGGAGAAAGCCTCTCAGATGGTAATGATGATCAAATCTAGCGGGGTAGGAATGAGAAAGGGGCCGAGCTTTGATGAGCCATCCATTTGCAAGAAGGACGTACTAGGAGGGTCAGAAGCGGAAAAGGGAAGTGTGAGCGGAGTACCGGTGAGGCCGGGAGAAGCAAAAATAGTTGTACCAGGAGCAGCAACTAAGCCCGTCTTGACGGTAGCAGGCGTTCGAATGGATCCTTTCATCATCAAGCCAGCAATACAGTTGCCAATAACCGATAGCCGGGCTATTCCATGGAATTATGCTCGGATTACAACAACCTACAAAGGAAAGGAAGTGAAAGAGGAAGTTTGCGAAGCGCAAGGTTTGACCCGCTCGGGGAGATGTTTTGCCCCTGCGGAATTGAGGAAGATCACTCCGGCGGCATTGAAAAAGCCGGTAACTGATGAAGAGGCAGAAGAATTCTTGAAAAAGATAAAGCTGCATGACTATTCTGTCGTAGAGCAGCTAAAGAAGACTCCCGCACAAATATCATTGCTATCTTTGCTGATACATTCCGAAGAACATCGGCAAGCTTTGATGAAAATTCTGAATGAGGCACACGTACCCGATAAAATCTCAGTAAATCATCTGGAGAAGATCACCAATAGGATCTTCGAAGCGAATCGGATCACCTTCACCGACGACGAATTGCCCGAGGAAGGCACCGAGCACAACAAGGCTTTATATCTTACGGTAAAGTGTGAGGAGGCGGTGGTTACCAAAGTCCTTGTCGATAATGGGTCCAGTGCTAACATTTGTCCTCTCTCTACACTGGACAAGTTGAAAGTGGACATCGGCAGGATACGCAAGAACAGCATATGTGTTCGAGGGTTCGATGGGGGAGGCAAGGCATCGGTTGGGGACATAGTGTTAATCTTGACGATTGGGCCGGTGGAGTTCACCATGGAATTCCAGGTGCTGGACATGGTGGTGTCATATAACCTCCTGATAGGGCGACCATGGATCCATGCCGCAAGAGCAGTTCCATCCAGCTTACACCAACTTGTCAAGTTTGAGTGGGACCAACAGGAGATCGTCGTCCATGGAGAGAATAATCTACAACCAGGCACCATCGTCCCCTTTGTTGAGACAAAAGAAGACGTTGGGCCGTGGGTGTACCAGATCTGCGATGTGGTATCCGCCAACCGAGTTCCAGAAGGGGAATGCATTCCCGATGACAGAATAATTACTGCAGATGTCATGGTGGCTCATGAAATGTTGCGACATGGTTTCATACCCGGCAAAGGTCTAGGTGCATCTCTGCAAGGAATCATACAACCGGTATCAGTGGTCGAAAACTTGGGAACCTTCGGCTTGGGATTCAAGCCAACGTCAGAGGACATCCGGCAAGCCAAGAGGAGTAAGCAGAAGACATGGGTGCTCCCAAAGCCCGTTCCACGCCTTTCCCAATCTTTCGTCAGGTCTGGAGTAAGAGGACATCCGACGACAAAGATTCTCGGTCCTACGATTAGGCCAGACAAAGAGTTCTTAAGGAAGTTCGAGGACCTATTCGCAGATGTATGTATGCTCGAGGATGGTGAAGGATCCAGCCATGCCGAGATACAGTTTGTGGGACCAAAAGCAAAACTGAATAATTGGAAGGCTACTCCTCTCCTGTCCGGAAGGAGTCTTGGTAGTTTGTTTTGGATTGTTTTCTTTCGAAATTTCATGTTGGGGGTTGTCCCCGGAGTAAAATCCAGTTGTTTTAGTTCATTTTTGATTTAAGTTTGCAAGTTTGTTTCTCCTTGTACTGTACCCATTAATGAAATTTGGTTCCCTTCGTGTCTAATTTTGTTTATTTTTCCTTCTTTTTACTTTTATGAACAGCCTTCTTTCAACTGATCTTAATGATATGGCGTGCTTAAAGATTAATCAACCCAGTCTAGAAAGTCAATCGGGTTTGGAAATAATAACGCATGAAATAAGAAGTGACGAGAGTGAGTCAGAGTACGGCGATGATGAAGCCGTAGAAGAGATCGGTGAAGAATTAAGTCACTTCGAGGAAAAACCCAAACCAAATATAAATGATACTGAGGCCGTTAATCTGGGGAACACGGATGACGTCAAAGAAACCAGGATAAGTCCATATTGAACCAAACCTGAGAGAAGAGTTGATCAAAACACTCATGGAGTTTAAAGACATTTTCGCATGGTCGTACGACGACATGCCGGGACTCAGCACTGATCTAGTGGTTCATAAATTACCCACTGATCCGGCATATCCTCCCGTCAAGCAGAAACTGCGGAAATTCAAGACGGAGATGAGTGTGAAGATCAAGGAGGAAGTAACCAAGCAGTTGCAGGCGAAAGTCATTCGCGTCACTCGATACCCCGAATGGTTGGCTAACGTAGTACCGGTGCCAAAGAAAGACGGAAAGATCAGAGTATGTGTGGACTATCGCAACCTCAACAAGGCGAGTCCTAAGGATAATTTCCCGCTTCCCAATATCCATATCCCGATTGATAATTGCGCCGGACGCGAAATCGGATCCTTTGTGGACTGTTATGCGGGATATCATCAGATTTTGATGGATGAAGAGGACGCAGAAAAGACGGCTTTTATCACACCGTGGGGAACTTATTGCTACCGAGTGATGCCGTTCGGTTTGAAGAATGCGGGGGCAACATATATGAGGGCGATGACTACGGTATTCCATGACATGATACACAAGGAAATTGAAGTGTACGTGGATGATGTGATCGTAAAATCCAGACGTCAAGAAGACCACGTTGCTGACCTCAGGAAGTTCTTTCAAAGACTTCGAAGGTACGGACATCAAGCTCAATCCGGCCAAATGCGCATTCGGAGTTCCATCAGGAAAGTTGCTAGGATTCATCGTCAGCCGACGGGGCATTGAGTTGGACCCATCCAAAATCAAGTCCATTCAGGAGTTACCCCGCCAAAGAATAAAACAGAGGTAATGAGTCTGTTGGGAAGGTTGAATTACATCAGTAGGTTTATTGCCCAGCTTACGGCAACCTGCGAACCCATATTCCGTCTGTTGAAGAAAGACGCGGCGATAGAATGGACGACAGAATGTCAAGAAGCATTTGACCAAATCAAAGGGTATCTGTCCAACCCACCCGTAGTAGTCCCGCCCGAACCGGGTAGACCATTGATTCTTTATCTGACGGTTTTGGAGAATTCGTTCGGCTGCGTACTGGGGCAGCATGATCTTACTGGCAGGAAGGAACGGGCCATTTACTACCTCAGTAAGAAATTCACAGTCCACGAGGTCAAGTACACTCATCTAGAGAGGACATGTTGCGCTTTGACTTGGGTAGCCCAAAAGTTGAAACATTATTTGTCTTCTTACACCACTTACCTCATTTCGCGTTTGGATCCGTTGAAGTATATTTTCCAGAAACCTATGCCTACAGGGAGGTTAGCAAAATGGCAAATATTACTTACAGAGTTCGACATCATATATGTGACAAGGACGGCTATGAAAGCTCAAGCCTTAGCCGATCACTTAGCTGAGAATCCTGTTGATGACGGATACGAGCCTTTGAGGACGTATTTCCCAGACGAAGAAGTACTGCAGATTGATGGGTTGGAACTAACCGAGGAGCCGGGTTGGAAGCTTTTCTTCGATGGAGCGGCGAACGCAAAAGGAGTCGGAGTAGGGGCTGTGCTTATCTCTGAAACAGGACATCATTATCCTGTTACTGCTCAACTGCGTTTTCATTGTACCAATAATATGGCCGAGTACGAGGCATGTATCTTGGGGTTGCGATTAGCGGTGGACATGGATGTACGGGACGTCTTGGTCTTGGGGGACTCGGACCCCTTCTGGTGCATCAGATTCAGGGAGAATGGGAAACCAGAGATTTAAAGCTTATCCCGTATCGTCGGTGCTTGCATGATCTGACCAAGCGCTTTCGATCAGTAGAATTCAGACACATCCCAAGGATGCATAATGAGGTTGCCGACGCTCTAGCTACTTTAGCATCGATGCTACATCACCCGGACAAGGTTCGTGTCGATCCGTTACATATCCAGGTCCGGAATCAACATGCTTATTGTAATGTGATAGAGGAAGAGGTGGATGGTGAGCCGTGGTTTCATGATGTCAAGGAATACCTCAGGTTAGGAGTATACCCAGAGCAGGCAACTGGAGATCAAAAGAGAGATATTCGGCGTTTGGCGAACGGATTTTTCCTTAGTGGATGGGTGTTGTACAAAAGAACCCCGGATTTGGGATTGTTGAGATGTATAGATGCAAGTCAAGCCACAACAGTGATGACAGATATACACTCGGGAGTTTGTGGACCACACATGAGCGGGTACGTATTGGCAAAGAAGATTCTTCGAGCAGGATATTATTAGCTCACTATGGAGCGTGATTGTATAAGTTTCGTGCGAAGATGCCATCGGTGTCAGATACACGGAGATTTGATTCACTCCCCACCAACCGAGTTGCATACAATGTCAGCTCCATGGCCATTTGTTGCATGGGGTATGGATGTTATCGGACCTATAGAACCCGCGGCCTCCAATGGGCACAGGTTCATTCCGGTAACGATCGATTACTTTACCAAGTGGGTGGAGGCCAAAACCTTCAAATTAGTAACCAAGAAGGCGGTGGTGGATTTCGTACATTCCCACATCATCTGCAGGTTTGGAATTCCAAAGATAATCATTACGGATAACGGTGCAAATCTTAACAGTGGATTGATGAAAGAGGTATGTCAACAGTTCAATATTACACACCGAAATTCCACACCGTATCGCCCAAAAGCAAATGGTGCGGTCGAGGCGGCAAACAAGAACATAAAGAAGATATTGAGGAAGATGGTAGAAGGGTCTAGGCAGTGGCATGAAAAGTTACCATTTGCGCTGTTGGGTTATCGCACTACCGTCCGGACTTCGGTAGGTGCAACTCTTTACTTGCTGGTATACGGGACTGAAGCAGTAATACCAGCGGAAGTTGAAATCCCATCCCTCCGAATTGTCGCTGAAGCTGAGATTGATGACGACGAGTGGGTCAAAACCCGATTAGAGCAATTGAGCTTGATCGATGAAAAGAGATTGACAGCGGTATGTCACGGCCAATTGTATCAAAAGAGAATGGCGAGAGCATATAACAAGAAGGTACGTCCCAGGAAATTTGAAGTGGGACAGCATGTGCTGAAGAGAGTTCTACCCCATCAGGCCGAAGCGAAAGGCAAGTTCGCTCCAAATTGGCGAGGACCTTTTGTGGTAACTAGAGTATTATCCAACGGCGCTCTATGTCTGACGGATGTCGAGGGAAGATGCACCGATATGGCTATCAATTCTGATGCGGTCAAGAGATATTATGTGTAATTCTTTAATGCATTTGTCAACGTTTGGTTTCGTTTGTGTGTATTTGGCATTTTTCGGAGAATGAAATGACAGAGGCAATTTTTCTACTACCCAAACACTTTAACCTTTGTTTCCCCCTTTGAGCCTTAATTATTCTTTCATATACCCTCTTTCGGAATCATCAAGGAAGATGTGTAACAAAATAGAAAAAAAGAAACAAAGAAAAAATACAAGAAAAAGTGAACTACGTTCGACCTGATTCCTCGAGAAGGATACGTAGGCGCCACACGGCTCGGTCATAATAAAATAAAAATCAAAGATCCCCAAGCAACAAAACTGGGGCAGAAGTCATTGTTTCGTTTGAAAGATAGTGTGGATTCCGAAAGTTGTAATAAGCTAACCGCCGAGGTTAAACCCTTTTAGCCTCACGCGCAGAAACCACATTAAGAACCAGAAAGACCTCTCGATCAGTATTTGAGAAATGCCAAATCATGTGAATGAAAGCCAAAAGTGACATCCCGACCCTCGATTGAATCCAGGATGCACAAGCCGAAAGGGGATAACGCTCTAAAGGGAATCTCATGGGTGATACTCCACCGCAGGAAAAGAAAGCGTAAATGAGAGAGTCTTAACGGTGAAAACCCTCGCGGGCACCTTAAGGCGAAGAAAGTTGAGAGAAATAAAATGAGAGAGTCTTACGGTGAAAACCTTCGCGGGCACCTTAAGGCGACGGGAGATAGAGAGAAATGAGAGAATATCATTAGTGAAAACCCTGTGAAGGGCACTATGAGGTGACAGGGCGAGATGGTTACAAGATGTCCGCATGAGACAAGGTTTGGACATCCGTTTACCTCTCGCAGAACGCGGCATCAGAAAGTGATTGACATGAATAGACTGGTTAGTTTAATCTCAAAGGCGCGGCATAACCATTGGATCAGTCACACATTCAGATAAGTTTTCCTATTTTTGAGTTCAGAAAAGTTTTCCTCTTCTTTCGTCATTCGCGGTCAGTATTCTTTTCTTTTCTTTCATTTTCGAAAATTGATTTTTTAAAGCTTACTACCAAGTCTCCCAAAGCAGTATAATGAAAATGAATAGGCGTGGAACGAGGCAATAAGGCAGAAGTCGTTACAATAGTAAGATTGGGACGACAGGCTGATTGGAAGGTTCGCAGGAATTATGGAGTATGATGGACACATGTGGCATGTCCAAAAGATGATTTCACGCAACAGATCACCGGCTAAAAAGAGTCGGATCAAACCAAAGATTGGAATAAAAGGAAAGATGAGAGGTCGTTCGTGGAAAGAGCATCGTCCCCAGCGAGCGTCAACGTCGCCCTCAAAGTTCGAGAGAGGCCAAGCAGCTGAAAGAGAAAAGGAAATGGCCCCAACAAGAGTGGCACGACCACTCACCGCGTTTTGAAACTAACAACTTTTCTTTGATTTAAAAGCAGGAAAAGAGGGTTCGTTGGCAGAAAAGCATACCATCCAGAAGTTTATCAAACTGGGGCAGAAAATTTTCTCTTGTTGCGAAAATTTTCTTGAAAGCAAAGACTCGGTGGATAAGGGTAGAAAGCAACACAAGATTTCGGGAAATACCAGCTCCGAGCAGAATAGTTTTGAGAAAGGCCAGACGACACGATGGGGTAATCTTTGAGCTTGGTATCATCCCCAGCAGTTTGAAAAAATAAAACAATGGCTTCGAGATTCCCCCAGCAGTATTACATCCCATAATTTGCTCGAGGAGGCAAAAGCGTGAGTCCCAGAGGAGGTATGGGAAGAAGGAAGAGAATGAGGGGTGAAGGAAACGAAGAATACTCCCTCAGCAGCATCATCCCCAGCAGGCGAGTAAACAGTTCCAAAAATATCCCCAGCAGCCAGAAGACAAAGTAATACGACCCAGGGGAAGGCAATTCCAAGACAAGACAATTCAGAAGAGAAGGTGGCCCGAGAGGCAATTCAGGAAGAAGAAAATGGTACAAAGGGTAGAGGAAGGTAACCAAGATAGGATGAAATCAGTGAGTAGTAGTTGAAGTCAGGGAGCCCGCCTGGAGAATGGAGTGGCGATTTTATTTTGAAGTAGTAGTCGAAGTCAGGGAGCCCGCCCTGGAGAATGGAGTGGCGATTTTATTTTGAAGTAGTAGTTGAAGTCAGGGAGCCCGCCTGGAGAATGGAGTGGCAATTTTATTTTGAAGTAGTAGTTGAAGTCGGGGAGCCCGCCTGGAGAATGGAGTGGCGATTTTATTTTGAAGTAGTAGTTGAAGTCAGGGAGCCCGCTCGAAGAATGGAGTGGCGATTTTATTTTGAAGTTGTAGTTGAAGTCGGGGAGCCCGCCTGGAGAATGGAGTGGCGATTTTATTTTGAAAGTAGTAGTTGAAGTCAGGGAGCCCGCCCGGAGAATGGAGTGGCGATTTTATTTTGAAGTAGTAGTTGAAGTCGGGGAGCCCGCATGGAGAATGGAGTGGCGATTTTATTTTGAAGTAGTAGTTGAAGTCAGGGAGCCCGCCCGGAGAATGGAGTGGCGATTTTATTTTGAAGTAGTAGTTGAAGTCAGGGAGCCCGCTTGGAGAATGGAGTGGCGATTTTATTTTGAAGTAGTATTTGAAGTCAGGGAGCCCGCCTGGAGGATGGAGTGGCGATTTTATTTTTGAAGTAGTAGTTGAAGTCAGGGAGCCCGCCTGGAGAATGGAGTGGCAATTTTATTTTGAAGTAGTAGTTGAAGTCAGGGAGCCCGCCTGGAGAATGGAGTGGCGATTTTATTTTGAAGTAGTAATTGAAGTCAGGGAGCCCGCCTGGAGAATGGAGTGGCAATTTACTTTCGAAGCTGTTTGAGAAAAGCAGTAGAGTATAACGGAAATCCCCAGCATGAATTCAAGTTCAAAATCAGAAGGAAGGCAACAAGGATCAGAAAGATGGATTCAGACTTCGAAGAAGAATAGTTCGAAGATCATAAGGAAGGGACCAATGGTCGGAGTTCGGCAATCAAGATAGGCCGAAATAACAATTGGCGGAAGAGAAGAAACATCAGAAGGAACGATCAAGCCAACAAAAAGCAAGGTGGCAAAAGCAAGTTGAAGATAGATAGGATCATGTGATCCGTAGGCTAGCCTAGTTTCTTGTTTTATTTTAGCACGATGTAATGAGGAGATCGGTAAGCAGTGACAGCAGCAACAACAGTAACAGCAAGACCACAGCAATCATGGTAGTCCCAGCTACCAAAACTTCCCGAACTACATTGACCTGATTCCCTTTTACCAGGGATATGTAGGAGACCTTTGAAGCTAGGTTCGGTCAAACTTTTCCAAGAAATGCTTCATACGGAGTGCTCAAACGGGCAAAAATCGCTCGTATCCGCTCACTTATCTTTGCACGAAAACTCTTCATGTTTCCGCGCAAAGAGGGGCAGCTGTGAGCACGTGATTTTTGCCTCACACGAATTGCTCCTAAAAGATTCAAAATAAAAGAGTTTTGCGTTGTTTGCAATATTTGTGATTTCGTGTTATTATTTTCTTATTATTCGTATCTGTGTGTGCATGCATATTTGATTAAATTAACGAAAAATATATAAAAAAAAAATATTATATATATATAATAGTGTTTGGAACTTATTTTTAATTTTGAGTTAACTAGTAAATGGAAAAAACCACAAAATAATAAGGGTATATTTTATTTTTGTTGTCATTATGTGATTTTATTTTCTTTGTGTCAATTATTGTTAAGTATTAATATCCTTATGATTTTATTTTTAGTGATAAATTAATTAGAATTTTTGGTTTTGTTATAAAAAAAAAAGGAAAGAAGAAAAGGCTGAAAATTAAGTTTGGGCCTTTAAATCTGGAGCCCAAACGAGATAGCCAGCCCAAGTCTTGCATTAGTCCAGTCCAACCCGTCTCCAGACAAGACCAAACGACGTCGTTTCTATTTTTAATGAAGAGATCCAAGCCGTCGATCAGCCTTGATCGGACGGATCACATTTAATCGCCCCATTCTGTTGATCCTGGCCGTTGGATTCTCATCATCCAACGGCCAAGATTAAAACATTAATTCTAATTACCCAGAAAACCCCCCAAACCCCTTAACCCGTTCATTCCTCAGACCCCCCCCATCCCCCTTCGTCTCTCTCTCTCTTAACCTTCACAACAACAAACCCTAGCGCCGCCTCCTCTCCCTTCGCCTGAAAACCCGGCGGCAACAACGCCGCCGGCCACCAACTTTACACCACATACTCGCCTCAACCTCCTCTATCCAACCCCGTGCATGGTTTGTCTCGAATCAACCTGGATATTCTCGAATCTTCATTTGAAGATTCGAGTCGAACTCGAACCAGCTCCGTCCGACCCCAAATCAACACCACACCACCCCTAGACCTCCCTCACACACCTACCGCCCTTAGTTTCACTCGAATCTGACCGAAAATACTCGAACCCCAAATAGAGCTTTCAAGAACCCTAGAACTCGAAACTAGGGATTTTTGTCCGAATTAAAAGAGGTTGGAGTTAACAGACTTTAATTGGAATGTTTTCGTCTGAAAACATTTCAATTAAAATCTGTTCAACTTCAAGAAGGGCAATTTCAAGTCTCATCCAGCCCAAGTTCGTTTGATTTCCGATTTTCCTCACTGTTTAAGGTATTTTCATTTCTTTCTTTCTGACTTTTATTTATTGTTTAGTATAAGTGTTTATTGATTCTATTTTTTTTAGTTAGTTGTTTTATCTGTTCTCCTCCTTTAAGGCCTTTTATTTGGTCGATTCCTTCTGTTTTCGTTAGTTAAAATGAATCGTATGTTCAGTTCGACTAAGGTCGTCAAGCAATTAGTTCATATTATTGATCCCCTGAATCTGCCCGTATGCAATTCGTAAGGCTGGTATTTGTTGTTTGTTTGATTCCAGATTAGGGGGTTAATTGGATATAGTTGATAGGTTAATTAGTATTAGTTTTTAAACACCCTGCCCATAAGAGAGGCTAGTGGAACCTGCCGTACAGCAGGGTATCCCACTAGCCTCATGCGATCAATATTTTAATGTTGTAGTCCATACATGGACACTGGATAGTGGAGAGTGCAGGGAATATGATGGGCTAGGGATTTAGTTTAAGGGGAGTACCACTAGGAGCTGGATGGGAAAAGCTATATAAGGAGAGGCTTAGGCATTCATATGGACAGAGTTTATAAGGGATTTTGGGAGAGATACAATTCTGAAACATACATAGAGATATACACAGACCTGGGACCTGGACACACACAGAGATCTTAGACAGAAATACACAGTGATAGTGGGCATTGAGGAAGTGTTCTGGGAAATACAGTGATAGGCAGACCTTAGGAGGGGACTCGGAAACATATAGAGAGAGGTATACACACAGAGGGATCTGAAGTACTTTTGGTTAGCTTTCAGCTTCGAAGAGAAATACTGTTTCATACAAAAAGAAAACCATATCTTAAAATACTGTTACATCGAGTGTTTGAGAGTTCCAGTGGTTATCACCTAGGAATCAGTCATTTTCAGGTCACAACTTGGTATTTTTGGAGTGAATCACTGCCTGAAATGCTCATCTGTTAGCATTGGTGTGACTGTTTGGTTCCGCTATAATTGGTCTTGGGTAATCGACTTTTAAATCATATTGGGTTTTGCTGGGTAGTTTTTGACTGGTTATTGTCAAATTGCCTGTTGGTTGCTGTTTGGTTTCTCTGTTGCTGTGGTTGAGTGCCTACTGCTGTTGCTGTTTGTTCATTGCTACTGCTGATTCTATCCTCTCTTCATTGCTTGTCAAATTTTCCAGGTATATTTTTACTCCCCGGCAGCATGAAGTTTCAAATGTTGCATTTACAATATCATAAATCAAGCCTACAGAAGTTCTGTTATAGTAGACTGTTTTTGTCATCTGTAATTGCTATTTGCAAAGTTTAAGTGATGGATTCCTTAGGTTAAATTTGTGTTAATGTTAGATAGGTTTATTAAAAATGCAATTTGTAATATCTGGACTTTTGATTGGACTGCTATTGTCGAGAATAGACATAGGTTGGGATATCGTTTCATTGCGGAATTGATAGTTTACTCATTAGTTTAATATGCAGTGTATTAGACTTAGTAACATTCTCTATTCGCTTTTAGAATCAATGTTGATTATGATTAACCTTTAGTCTAATATTCTAAGAGATAAAACAGTTGGAAACCTGTCATATTCGGATCAGCGAGTTTAAACCATTTGGCTTCATCTACATTGTTGACACCATAAGATCCAACGCTATTTTAGTGAAACAATATGTCAATCAGATCTGTAGGTCAGGCATATCAATTTCAGTTGATGTTTCGTTAGAAAATTTGTAGCCTAAGTGATAAAACTAAATTTTCAGTCATACATCTGTAGTATGAAATTTTTGTTTTCCAAATAGCTTCATTAATACACTGCTGGTGCTTCTTCTCGTTAGTTGAGGTTAAAAATATAACTTTTGTCATTTTTCCTTTGTTCTTCCTGGTTCAAATAGTGTTAATTAGCAGTAATCAAGCAGCATCCATCCCTTCATCGTAATTTCCCAACTCGATTAAGTGATAATCTTTAGTTATTTTGTTAGCTTTGATCCACTATTTCACAGTAAATCGGGAATTTAAGGAAAACAAATAAATACCCATAGTCTGTGTAGTTGAAGATAATCTTTAAACTAATAGATGAAATAAGTAGAAAAACATGGTTATGTTAGGATCGGCCTTTAATAAAAGTGAGACGAGCCTCTCCGCGCTAAATACATAATTGTGGGGCCCTCGAATAATTGTCATGAAAACTTAGACTTGGAAGGACCGTTTAGTGAATTTCACGGCCCTTTCCCAAAGTTAAATAGACGATAGACTCTTTAGGCACGATTTGAAATGAAATCACTTTCCTAAACACGGGTGTGCATTTATGTGACCCAAATCTTACTCCCGGCGGAACTGAAATGCATTAAAGTCGCAGGCGTACTGGTTACGGTGCAACTTAAAACGCGTTTTCGTGACGTCGCAATTCTTCTAAAAATTAAAGCGGAATATAAGAGCACACAAGAGTAAAATATATAGAGAAATCAGATAGAAATAAAAATTGCAGTTGAGCGACCGTGTTAAAACCACGGAATCCGGGAATGCCTAACACCTTCTCCCGGGTTAACAGAATTCCTTATCCAGGTTTCTAGTTTCGCAGACTATATTACAGAGTCATAAATTTCCTTGGTTCGGGATTAAACCGGTGACTTGGGACACCATTACTTTTCCAAGTGGCGACTCTGAATTAAATGAATTGATCCCGTTTCGATTGTCCTTTAATTGGAAAAACTCTTTGCGCCCTCGCGGGTGCGCCAAAAGGAGGTGTGACAATAGTTGTTAGCCCAGATATAGCTTTCCCATGATCATGTAACTCTTTGTGCAAATGAGTGACTGTGGGGTAGCACATTGGCTCTACTTTTCCAAGTGGAGGAAGTGTCAGCCATCTCCGCCAACAATGTCACGAGCCTCATCATAGGCCAGTTTCATAAAATGTCCCCTAGCAAGTTGATTCACTATGCATTGGTTTGTCGTTTTAATGCCCCGCTAGAAAGTCTGTTGGATCATCGCCTCAATCATATCATTATTGGGGCATTCTTTCACTATTCTTCTATATTGCTCCCAAATCTAATATAATGGTTCGATGGGCTCCTGTTTGAAATCTAAGATCTCATCCCTCAATGTTGCCATGTTTCCCAGTGAGAAAAACTTTGCAATGAACTTATCCGCCAACTCATCCCAAGTAGTGATGGAATGGTCAGAAATTCGCTTACACCAATCCAATGCCTTCTCTCTAAGTGAGAAAGGGAAGAGTCTCAACCGAAGTGTATCCTCATATACATTAGTTTGCTTGCTCCCCCAATAGGTGTACACGAAACCCTCGAGATGTTTGTCAGCATTTTGATTGGCAGCGCCCTTGAAATACCCACACTACTCCAGCAATGTCAACATAACATTGGTGATTTGAAAAGTTCCCATCCGGATCTGGGTGCGACAATTGCACTTGCATAGACTTGATTTGGAAGCACTCGTTGAGCCACTCTTGGAGGTGGCAGATGAGGGTCTAGGATATTATCATTAGCATAGGCATGGCGGCCTCTCCATTGTCCTTGAGGTACAAGAGGCACCTCATCCTCTCCATTATCATCTATCTCCTCCCCCCGCAATCACATTTTCAAGAGGATCATTGTTGTTTGCCGCCATTACGTAAAGTTATGACGTAGACAAAAATTGGTAATGCGGAAGGAAAGAAGAACAATACACAAAACCATTTAGATAGATAGCCAAAACCGTTACCTGCCCGACAACAACGCCAAAAAGTGACCGAGTCCAGCCCTGTACTTCTACAAAGTAGCAAGAGTGGTCGAGCATCTTTTACCCGAGAAGGCCGGGATCGATTTTCACAAGGAGCTTGAGATTGGAGTTGAGTTTCTATCTAAATTGGCGTTACGTAATTGTTCCTAATTGAACTTCTAAACATTGTTGGTTTTGATCTTACTTCTAATTTTATACTACTAAGATGCTAAATTAGGCTAAGCGAAGCTAAGATTAAACTATTGAGAATGTCTAATAAGGTAAAAGGCACTAGGGAAATTACTATTTTCGAGGTGGATAATTGACAGATTCTCAAGTCTAAGGCTAGATTATTATATTTGGGGAGTATGATATGACCATTGCACACTTCTACTCACTCTATACCTCTCGGTAGTTCGAGTGATTTTGCCTGAATTGACTTTCTCAAGACCAGTTGGGTATGCGAATTTGTGCAACCAATTGAGATTCAAGGCGGGTATTATTATCTCTAGGTTTAACCCTTTAATTGGGGCTATCATTCTCTTGAATACGCCCCAACTCCTTGTTGGGACCAATTTCATAGACTTGGGCTCTCTTTCGCAAGAAGATCCAAAGTCAACTAGGTATAAACTAGTATTTGCAACCACCAATTTAACATTAGAACTCTAAATTAGTCCAAATATCAAATACCCATAGACAATCGGGCATTAAAAAACAAGACCCATCAACTCCGAAACTTCATATTCTTCAAGTTTTATTATGAAATTCAACCTAAAACCAACTTTAATGTAGAGTGAAGCTTACTCAAAACTTGATTGTAGAGTAAATCTTTGAATTTCTTCTTTAATTTTGGGGGTATAACAATGGAAGAGGAATAAGCGAGATTTTTGGGTTAGAAAGATTATGGGTATCAATTGGGATTGTTACTTTAGATAATTACAAACAGAGGTGATGATTTTGGGATAGGTTTCCTACGGTGAAGGGATTTTGGATTAGAATTAATTTTGGGTATCTTAAATGTAGGATATTTTGTGTAACTGATACCCACTATTTAAGGTATATTTTATTTTCTCTTTTTTAATATTTGGTATAAAACTGGTAAATATAGGTATATAAAGTAATTAATAAGGAGCCTAAATAAAGATAGTAA
Organism: Nicotiana noctiflora; assembly: GCA_032618575.1. Taxonomy (NCBI): domain Eukaryota; kingdom Viridiplantae; phylum Streptophyta; class Magnoliopsida; order Solanales; family Solanaceae; genus Nicotiana; species Nicotiana noctiflora. The sequence goes on from JASVEL010008014.1 coordinate 23,624, forward strand.
ATAGGTTTCTATTATAAGAAATATATCAGAAATTGTATGACAAATGTATCATAATTGTATTTAAATTATATCAAATATATCAATACACAAAATATAATTGTATCATACTTATATAATACTTATTTAGTATTATTCATAGTTTCATACTCAAACTTACATGAGCGTATGGCCGTTCCTGGTTTAGTTTGGGTCTATTTAAAAAAAAAAAGAAATCAAACCAAGTTAGTCAGTTTTTCAAATATTGAAACTAAAGCAAACTAACTAAGTCAGGTTTTTATCGATTCAGTTTTTGTTGGTTTTTGTCGGCATTTTCAGTTATTTATCAATTTTTTCTTAAATATGAGACATACACTACCAAACACATATTCCAGTGACCACATTTTCAACGTAACACTATCATCAATTGCTCTTTGAGATATATATCATTTACCAAGATATATTGTTGATAATTGAATCAAATAATGATGAATAATGTAAGTACTCAATTAAAAATCGATTATCTTTATGAAATAAATTCTTATACGTAGCAAAAGAAAGCTACAAATCAAGCTAGAATGTAATGATAAAGAATTAGATTATTATAATAGCAAAGAACACGACTAAAAATATAAATGACTAATATTTACCATTAAATTTTAGAGGTTATATATATATATATATATATATATATATATATATATATATATATATATATATGTGTGTGTGTGTGTGTGTGTGTGTGTGTGTGTGTGTGTGTGTGCGCGCGCGCGTATGTGTGTGTAATAATAAATTTAAATAGCTACTTCTATAATCGGTTTGATTCGGTAATTTTTCATTATTTTTTTATTAAAATCAAAATAAAACCTAATTTAATCGTTTTTTAAAATTAAAATCAAAACCAAACCTAAAAAATATCTTTTTTTTGTTTTATGGATTTGATTCAATTTTCGATTTAGGATTTTCATAAACATCCTTACGTCAACGGATTGATTTATACAATGTACAATCCAATAATGCGGTGTCCCAAATAGTGAATTTCCATTTCCTCTACAGATCTGTGTGTTGTCTCTGCAGAAAGGAAAGGAAAGCCTTTAATCCCATTGCCATTTGCATAGCAAAATCAAAAGGCAACAATGATCCATACCCATTCTTCTACTTTTCTCCTAATCTTTATCCTCCTCTCTCCAATTTCAATTGCCACTTCATCATCATCAATACCCTTCAACATCTCTCACTTCATTTATCCCAGAATCAACTACTTCGAACATCCCCAATCTTCACCTCACCCTTTTCTCCAGGTTTATTCAATTACCTAACTGGGTTTTTCTTAAATACTGTACTATCATTCTCTAATAGGTTTTACGGTTCTCTTTTGTATATATGTTTTCAGGATGTATTAAAAGGGATTGCTGAGAAAGAGAAATGGGATTTGGCGGACTTGAGAGTTTCCAAATTGGATGTGAAGAAATTAAAGTTTGGAACTTTAAGGAAGTATGAGTTTCGGATTCGAATTGGGAAGATGGAATTTGTGTTCTTGATTTCAGATGAAGTGTCTCAGTGGAAAGACTTTAACTTTCTTAACAAGAATGAATCTGACTTTGAGTCATTGGTTAAAGAGATTGGTTCTAAGGTTACTCTTGATGTCTTGAAAATCCAAGGGCCTTTTGAATTGTATGCTACTGGAGATGATGATTACCTCTCTTTGAACTTACCCGTATGTCTCTCTTTATTTATTGTTTGACATTTCTTTTGTTAAAATTTATATGTATGGTTGACATGTTTTAAATTTATGCACACACTAAGGCTGCACCTATTGTCACAAAGGAGTAGTGGATAGCATCCTCTCTACTTTTACAGGGTAGGGGTAAGGAAGACCCCAGATTAAGTTGGGTTTTTTTGTTGTTGTTGTTGTTGAGTAGTGGATAGCACCCTGTTTAGCTCGAGTTCTATATATATATAGTTTAAATATTTTAACTTGTACCTACTGTTACAAAGGAGCAGCGAGTGTTGTGGTACTCCGCACTTGCTGACTTGAAATTGTAGATCCACGTCAGATTGATTGCAAATTTAGATTGTGTTGTAATTGAAGTGGAAGTATCTTAAAGGTGTAGTATTTGGGTTTTGATTCTAATGTTGGAGTGCCGAATGAAGTAGTTTCCATAGTCCTTGTGTATCAAGTTATCACAGGGCAAAACTTTTGAAGTCCTTACGTTCAGCATATTTATAAGTGCTAATCTCCTTGAAGTTTCAGTTGACTTATCAGATCGAACAGAAGCTATGATTATATCAGCAAAGTTATTATAGACTTATCTAGGTTTCGTCCAAAATAGAACCACAACATGTATACATGCAACTTCTGTAGATGCAAAATGTTTTAGAACTTCTAATCTGTCTCAGAGGAAGAGAACATTAAATTTGTGAATGGATGTGATATATATCTTGTTCAATCTATTTGACTGACTTGAAGCTCTAATGGTGAGAAAATGTCAAACTAGCCTATGTGCACCATGATTGATTTTCTAACTGTTAAGTTCGATTACATAATGCGAGGATATGAATATCATATTATATCATGGAGAATTGTGTTCAGACGTGGTGCGACATAGCCTTTTTGGATGTTGATGCTCGACATATTTCTTTAATCATTTAGATTATTCTCTTGAAGGGGATGTGTATTGATTTGTGCTTTGGTCTATTCTTGCTAGTATTGCAACTACTGTTGCTACGATGTGATTTGTCATCACTTGATGCCTTCTTTATGTATTCTATTCGAACAGTGAAAGTAAGATTTATTATAATCATTACATTTTCATATTGGGCTAATGACATTTTGTTGTTTGCCTTTTTAACAGCTGAACTCTTCCTATACGGGGTTGAAAAGGATCCTTGTTGGTGAGGGCATCACTGTAGAAGTTAACGGTGCGAATAAGATATCAATTTTCAACATTTCTGGGTTACTTAAATTGGTAAATGGAAGCATTTTGACCAAGTCGGGAGGTTATGAATTTGGATATGTTTGGCAATCATCTTGCATACCGTTACTTCCAGTACATGCTAGTGGATCTGCATCAGTACTTGCGTATAGGACCAGAAACCCTGGTTTAAGAATTGAAACTGCCTTTATACCGAGAAGAACCATCAAGTTGCTAGCTGAAAAATGTTATACAAGGCATATTTACAGAAACCGGAGCTTGTATAGTGATTTTTTGAGTCAGAAGATAACATTACTCAGAAAAGTTTTAAGGAGTTTTCTAGGTGGCAGGACAAGTCATATTGCAAGTCTAGATCTTTTAAAAGTGAAAGTTGAAGACTTGACCCTTTTTCGCTTCCAGATTGAGTTGGAAAGAGGTATTCCCAGCAATGACACGTACTGGACTGCTTTGGGGCAGTGGAGAACAAAGCCAGCTGTTGAACGTTCATGGTTTGAAGTAACAGCAAGGTTTGAGGAAGAGGTCTTGCAGCCACGCTTCATTAAGAAGGTCAGACCTTTTATTGAAGTAGATTCATCGTCATGGAGTAATTTGATGTCGAATATGTCCTTTACCAAAATTTCATCTTTTCTTGTCCCGCCAGAGCCTTTAACATTGGATGTTAGATGGTAGGGGAATTACATCTTTTATTTACTTATTAATCAGTCTCAGCGTGCTGTAGTGTAGATTCTCAATCTTCCTCACAGTGATGATTGAAAATGGTTGCCGGATTTGTACATCATATCACTTGTAAATTGGAAGTGAATGGAAAGGAATGGATAACTCTATTTTGTAAATCTGAAGGAGTGACAATTAATCGAGATTGAGAAAGTCCTTGTATTATGTAAGTTTATGATAATAACTGAACACTTGCTCTCGATATTGCTCTAAATGAAAGCTTGTTTTAAGCATGTGAATTGCTCTAATTACGTAAACTTGCTAAAGGAATCTCTATGATGCTCTGTCTCGTCTTAGCCTATGCCCAAGTTCACAGCAAATGATGCCTTGTTTTCCTAGCCCTTCTAATTTGTTGCCTCTTAACCTATCTTTTGTGGAGACATATTAGAGAGATATACAGTCTCTTAGGGTCGATCAGATGAGTTGTTACAACAACAACAACAACACAGTATAATCCCACAATCAGATGAGTTGTTAGGATTCTGCAATTAACATGTGGGCCAGAAAACAGGATCTGACATTATAGCCTCCTGTTTCCTCAGTTCATCCTGTGGTAACTAGAGGATGAATATGAGAGACTGTTCATGGAATATGTGAGACCTTAAATTCTGTCAGTAGAAAAAAACTGCAGATTTTAAAGTACGTGGCTCCAGGATGTTAATTTTGGGGGTACCATTGGTTTCTAAAACGTTTGCTTCATCTACGGGATTATCGACTCAATCCAATTTCGGCACAATTCATGGATACTTCAACCAGTTAGTTCTTTTAGTTGCTACTTTATCCAAGATCTGGTATTGAAAGAAGAAAAAAAAGAAGAAATGCACTTTTCCTTTTTCCTAATAACTAGACATTCGACATTAAATTAAGCGAGGAATAGTTTAGAAATGAAGAACTTAGAGTGAAGATTTAATATATTACATTATGTTGTCACAGTTTACTTGGATCAAATAACAACTCAAGTCTCAAATTTCATGCCCATGTTAATACCTTCTGTTATCGCCTTTACTTCTCCTTCCTCCTCGCCCTCTCCCTTCCCAAAAAGAAAAGGGAAAAGTTATTTTATATTATGATGTATTGTTCAGTTCCTCCGTTCCAATCAATTGTGTTAACCGTACTTCATATTTGGAAAGTGCCATGCTGTAGCTAAGTCTAAACCCATATTACCGGGATTTTTCTCCTTGATATGCTTTGGGTGTGCTAGACACTATGATCATTTGCATCTCTGAACACTTGATCAACTAAAAATACTGAGTGTAGGACTACATGGAGACTAGGGAAATAAGTACATTGTTATTATAATTTAGGTCAAACACAAAGGAAGAATATTTCTTAAACGACACATATTTCCATTTTCCCCTTGGCCTTCTTATCAGATGTAGCATCTCCTGGATTCAGTTCTAGCTTCTTATATTTATACCAAGATGCACACAGTAAATAAAACCCAACGTTCAGCATACTGACTCCTGCTAGCAACCAATAGAAGTAGTCGAGCTTGTCTCTGTTCAAGTTGTTATTAGCTAACCAGCCACCACTCACCTTGTTAATTATACTCACCACCAATGAGCTTGTGAAGTACCCAAATGCCAGAGAAGACCAAGAAATGGCCATACTCAGTGATTTCATGCCTGATGTGCTCTCTGCATAAAAGAAATCAAGCAATCCCACCAATGTAAATATTTCAGCTGTTGCAAATATTACGTATTGGTATCCGAGCCAGAACACACTCATAGGTAATGGCCTGGCTGAATCAACCATGTTGTGCTCAATGGCAACTGATTTCCTGTGACTTTCTACAACTGCGGCTGCTGCCATAGAAACTGCTGTAATTACTAGTCCAACACCTATACGTTGGAGTTGTCGAATCCCAGAAGGGATCCCTGTAAATTTTCTTGCTATTGGAACGAAAATACGATCATAGACTGGGATCAGGAAGAGTTGGAACAGTTGTGGAATTACAGATATTGAAGGCCCTGGGATCTCAAAGTTTCGGATTTTTCTGTTCATTGTTAGACTTTGCTGAATAGTGAAGGTCTGGAGTTGAGCCATACAAGTGTTCACGAAGACAGTGCTCAGTATTATTGGGAGCATTCGGACTACAATCTTTGTTTCTTCAACTTGTGAAATAGTGCAGAGGCTCCATTGTCCATGTGCACTTGATGTAGATGCTTCTTGTTTTGTCCTCAGTATGGCTGCTCTATCTAAAAATCTGTACATATTGGGGGAATTTGGTTAGCTGGAGCATATATCAACCAAAAGATCAGAAAAAGAGTGATGTTAAGTACTTGAATTGATCAGTCCTTTGAAGAAATTCTGTTCCATTTTCAGGTTCTCTACTCTTGATCTGATGTAAATCTTCTTTGTTTTGTGGTAATGGGAGATTTCTGTTTCTAAAAGCTGCAACAATAACCTGCGTGATACGCATGAGAGGGCTTCCTTTAGGAATGTTGTTTCTGTAAAATGGTTTTCCCATGGTTAAGAGCAGGATTGCCAAACCAACTGCTATACAGCAGACACCAAAAGACCAATCCCATCCTTGGCTATCACTTATCCAGACTAAAAATGTAACACCAAGCATGGCTCCGACGGTGATAAAGAACAGCAGCCAATTGAAGTAACTTGATAACTTAGCAGCCTCTTTTGGATCCTTTTCATCAAATTGATCAGCACCCAAAGATGGCAAAGCTGCTTTGATACCACTGTTTCCGAGTGCTATTAGATAAATGCCTCCATACAAGAGTGCCAATTGGCCTATATCTGCAGATTCACATTGATTGCTTTGGCTTAAGGGTACATTCTTGCAAGGAAATGGTCTCAGTTGGCTGAAATGTGCTTGAACTGCTAGAAGTGCATATCCCTAACAAATGAAAGAATGATCAAAGTCAAATCTTGATTCTGCCTAGGTACATTTGAGTAATCTGTTTTTGTTTTCTTGCTTAGTCGAAATGTTATAAATGAAAGTACCAAGACTTGTATGCTGCCAAACAGAACACAAGTCTTAAATCTGGAGAAGTAAGTATCTGACAGAAAAGCTCCAAATAATGAGAGCAAGAATGCCGTTCCCATGAAGTTTGTGACAGTAGTGGCAGATTTTGTTAAGCTGAAGTTCATATACCCATAGAAGTAAGTCACCAGGCTCACACCAATTGAAATAAAAGCCATGGTGTCAATCCCTGCCACAGCTGCAGGATATGAACCCAAAATATTAGAACTCAGAAGTCCAAATGATAATTGTTCCGTAAAAGACTAGCTGTGCGCATACGCATGCACGCACAAGACTGGGCAAGAGCATGGACAATATAACATGATGGGTAAACCAAGAACAAAGACAAGTTTGACTTTGCTGATATCTATGTTAAGAAAATAAATTTTGGATCTAACTCAACACAATCAACTTGCTCACCAGGTGAGAATTGACCGAGATCATATAGGAGACAATACCTTACTTTTAACATCTTATCACGATATCGTGGAGGTATTGTCTCTGTCCTAACCCCTGCCACTATAAGGAGGGATTTACTTTTTTTTTACTGTCCATTGTTAAAGGTAATAAATATATGCAAGATTAGGGGTGTGCATTCGATTTATAGATTCGATTTTGACCCTTATCGATTATCGATTTGTACATATGCTTATCGTTATCGTTTCAATAAGGTTTCGATTTTTTCGATTTCAATTTATCGATTTTGGGGGCTTATCGATTCAGTTATCGATTACAACAATAATAAAATTTGCGGGAACCTACGGAAAGTATATCGCTATATACACGCCTAACTAATATGGACAAAAAGAAACTAAAATAAGACAAACACCATATATAATATAAAAATTGTGTCAACAAGCACATGCAACAAAACTAAAGTAAGAGATCAACTATATGTTACCAACACTCCAACGATATTAAAAAACAAAACAAAAACAAAACACATCATCACGGCTAATTCTGTTTTTCATTAATTTGAACTTCATTCCCTTGATCTTTAAATATGATCATTCCTTAAATGTGGTAGAGGAAATAATAGGATAGAGCACTTAGGATAAAGGAAAGGGTATATATTAGAGAAAATAATATTGTATAGCCGCTTTCAAAATAGCAGCGGAATATATATACATTATGTATGTTATATTAATCTACACAAATAGGTCATTACTCATTTAACAAGTGTCTACAGTCTAGGGGTGTGCATTCGATTTATTGATTCGATTTTGACCCTTATCGATAATTACTTATCGATTATCGATTTGTACATACGCTTATCGTTATCGTATCATTAAGGTTTCGATTTTTTCGATTTCGATTTCGATAACAAATAATCGATTCGATTTATCGATAAACCTATTCGAACGCACACCCCTATGCAAGATCTGTCGCAACTTTTATATACTTCAAAGATGCTTACCATAGACAAAAAGAGCTGCTCTAGTTCCCCCCTTGCTTGGTGGTTGCCTTGGTTCAGTCTGGATGTCTGTGCAAATTCCCTGCAACACATGCAACTATTTAGCCAAAGATGCAGTTCAAAAGGAAGTAATCTATTTGTATGACACAATTGAAAAGGCAATATACCATTTCGATAGTAGCTTTTGTTTTGCAAGCCAAACGTAAGACTTGATATTGCTCTCTTCTCTTATAAAGGAAATGGACGTATATTATCTTTTTCTCACCATGTAACAAATTATTTCTATGAGAAGGAACCAGATAATCTATGTACTTATTTGATAAACTCAGCTGAGAGTGTTTTTGTTAACTGTCTCATAAATAAAGTACTACTGATAATGATAACATTACATCTTCTGACTTTATAAATTGACAAGTTGACCTAAACACGTACGGAATATCACATTAATGTATTTGGTTTTGGTTTTATAATGCCATCACTCAAAGCGACGTTCGTAATAAGTAATAGTACTAGATAGTAGATACTAATATTTTAAACAAAGAGTTTAGAGCTTGCCTAAGATAGTCAAGTTCTGAAAATTAGGTAACCTTAACTTTTATTCGTTTATTTATCATCACAAGATGGAGCTTTTTCTAAATCTTTGTAATGTAAATTAATTTTTTCATACATATCATTGTTATGTGATATTTTTATTTTTATAAATAACTATGATATCAAGACCAACTTGCACAAATATGGACTGATTTCATGGGTACCAGCTAACTCGAACGTATTTTCATAAAATTTTATTTAGGGTAAGAGCAATGATTTTATAACTTATAGTACTGTGGGCAATTAGTGGACAATGATGTGACTAATCTTTTTGGGTCATCATTTTCTTGGGGCCCAAAGCGTGCGTCCAATGTAATATTTCTATGATAAGCGACATTGACAAAAACAGAACTCAATTAGAAGTTTTTATATTATTGTCCTTAGTTATGGGGTAGGCAGATGATATCATAAGCTTTTGGAGTTTCCACTAATTCGGTAGTTCTCTGTTTTTTTTAGAGAGGTTGTTAAACAATCTCTACTTCCAACCAAGAGGTTATTAGTTCGAGTCTCACTAAGAGTAAGGTGCGAAGTTCTTGGAGAGAAGGATGCCGAGGGTCTATTTGGAAACAGGCTCTTTACCCTAGGATAGGGGTAAGGTCTGTGTACACACTACCCTCCGCAGACCTATTAAATAAAATTATATTGTGTTGTTGTTATGGTGGTTTTCTAATTTCATGTTCAGCCACTAATACAATATTAGATTGCTTATCGTGGAGTTTCCATAAGCCATTTATGACTTCTCAATTGATTCTGGTTAACAATACCTGTCATTTCTTTGTTTTCTTTTCCCATTTGAGTCTTTTGGTCTTTGAAGTAGAGTATGATCAACGAGTAGTTTTGCTCATAAACGGATTCAAAATTTAAATTTGATGTATTTAGTTTGAACTTTTGAAATTATGGATTCAAAATTTAATATTTATTGACAATTTTATAATTTTCATATATGTTTGAACTCTGTATCAAAAATAACTGGTCAGCTGAACCAATAGAACCCATAAGATAGACACCCATATGGAACCTTTGATAAGTAACATAATATAGTACATTAGTATAGTCTACAAATAATGTAGGAACAAACAACATTATTTTGTAGTAATTCCTACACTATACTCATCTCAATCTTCCCCTTGGCCTCCTTACTAAGGACAACATCTTCAGGATTCACATCTACCTTCTTGTATTTATACCATGAAGCACAGAGTAAATAAAACCCGAAATTGAGCACACTCAATCCTGCTAACAACCAATAAAAGTAATCAAGCTTGTCTTTGTTCAAGTTGTTATTATCCAACCAGCCACCACTTACTTTGTTCACTATACTTACCACCACTTATCCACGAATTTCCTCAATAACATAAGCAATTAGAGAATCAATACATTTCTCCATATAAACCTTCTTTGTTAATTGCAAACTGTTGAGGTTACAAAAACTATTATGCTAACATTTCACGGAGAATCAAGAAATGACTCAACTAATAAAATCTTGGAGATGAGTCGTACTACAAACAATATGAACAAACCTCATCGTCAAGTATTTTCACATGATCATTATTCCGATGGTGGTGGATTTTGTGCTGCTTCTTCGTCGTGCTGTGGTGGTCATGCTGCTATAAATCATAGCCATAATTTTCATGGATGCTGCCAATATGGTGGTAATACTAGTGTTGGTTCTTGTTGTGGAAATAGCAGAAACTGTTGTTA
>JASVEL010008015.1:0-180560 GCA_032618575.1 Nicotiana noctiflora
CAAGATTAACTAACATCCATGACCCTAGAATACTAGAGAGTTTAGCTACTTATGTTCATACTAAAATCAATAATATTGATGTTTAAAATACTACAAAGAAGAATACAAGATGAAAGTTTAGATGAACTCTTTAATTTGATGCACTTCAAAGCTTTGATCTTCAATTCCTTGCTTAGCTCCAAGAGGACTTCAATGGCTTCTCTTCAAAATGTTCTCTCTAGGATGAATAGTGTAAATCCACTCTAATACAATGTTAAAATCTGATCCCCTCCATTATGCATATTATCTTTGTTTTATCCCATAGTAGAATCCACCCTTAGTTGACAAAATAGTAACTCCATAATGCATTTCCGAAACTGGACTAGCGCGGGCAAGCTTATGGCCGCGCTAGTGCCCGCGCTAGTAGGGTAATATTTTGTCCGGATTTTTGGACTAGCGCGGGCAAGCTTAAGGCCACGCTAATGCCCGCGCTAGTGAGGCTTGATCTCTTTTGTCTTCTTTTGCTCAATTTTTCCACATTGTTTACCATCATAAACACTCACATGCATAATTAACTCCTGTGAAACAGTAAAATCACATTTAGAGCTAATTTTATCATTAATTATAATCATATGACAGTAATTTTTTCTTAATTTAGAGCATATATATATAAGCTATATTGCACAATTTAGCCCATTATCAATAAACATCAAAATCATCGAATTCTCAAGGATTCAAGACTAAGTTTCACTAAAACTTCTGAAACTTGCATTTGATCTAAAACCCGACCTATACACCTCCGAATGACCTGAATTTTTGCACGCATATCCAAAATCATCTAACAGAGCTATTGCAACTCTCAAAATGTCATTCTGACACTCAGATCAAAATCTCACCTACCGTCCGGAATTTGCCAAAATCCAACCTTAGCCAATTCAAGCCTAATTCTACACTGGACCTCCGAATTCAATTCCGATTGCTCTCCTAAGTCATAAAGCATCCCCCGAGACTAGTTGAATCATCAGAATCCATTCCGAGCCTTCTAACTCATAAGTCAACATCGGTTGACTTTTCCAAACTAACATTCTCATAAAGAGGTTTATTATCTCATTTCTAACCGAATTCTACCCAATTTACTTCAAATTCTCAAAACACATATAATAAAACATATGAGAGCATAAAATAGGGAAAACATGGCGTTAACTCCCGTAACGACGGGTCGGATCATTACAAAACCATTAAAAATGGAGAAGAAAAATCGTGCGAAAATCTTTATTTGTTTTCGCTTTATATATTTGAACTCTCTCTGGTGTTTTTCCACTCTCAATATTTAAGAAAATTTGGTTCTATCTTTTTACTCTCTCCAAAATGAATTATGTCTCTGTATATCCAGTGTATCCAGAGTATATACTACTCTCTCCGCCCCCCCCCCCCCTCCTTTTTTTTTGCTCCCCTATTTTTTCCTCCTCTATCCTCTTTTTCAACCTCAAATTTTCTCTTCTATTTATAGCAAAATTTTCGAAATTTTTCAGACTTTATTTTTTATATTTTTTTATTTTACTATCTTTTTTTAATTAAAAGAAATCCCACTTACAAAATGCTTTTATTTTTTATAAAAATAAATCCCAACTTTCTTTACTTTTATTTTTAAATTCCAACTTTATTTTATCTTATTTAAAATCCTACTTTTAAAAAAATAATTTCACTTATTTAACTTTTCTTAAAAAACAATCCAATTTGTTTTTCTTTTCTTTATTTTTTAAATTTTCGGATATCCATTTATTTTTTTTAATTCCAACTTTCTATTACTTTTTCTTTTTTTTAAAATTTTTACAAAACTTTATTTATTTTTTAATTTTCTACTTTCTTTTTCTTTTTAAAAGAGAATTCCATATACTTTTACTTTTATATATAGATTTTCATTCAAAAATTCCCTTTTTCTTAATTTTTAAATTACTCCCGAAAATTAAAAAAAATTGTTTTTCGGATTTTTTTTATTATTATTTTTTAAAAAAATTAATAGTAATAATTGACCTTTTTTAAAAATTTTGCATTTTTACCCAATACAAAGTGTAACAAAGTTAAAACAATTGTATGTTAAAACCCTCTGAAAGATTTATATAAAAGAAGTGATAAAAAAAATATTGTCAAAAATTACATGTCTACAGTTGCCCCTCTTTGACTGGAAACGCGAAGTGTTTTCGGACAAAGAACGACTAGACATGTATTTTGATCCGAACCTTATTTAAAGAGACCAAAACTAAAAGAAAATGGGAATGTGACCGAAACTATTTTGATGGCATTTCAACTCCAATCTAGTCCTTCAAGACTGTCTTAATCTGCTCAGTTGAAACTATCTCAACCTGTTAACAGCTAATATTTTTGTGGATTTTATTAGCTCCCTGATAGTAGCATAGGCTTTTGTACTAGAGCTGATTATCCAATCTTTTTTGTACTCTTTGCATCTTCTTGATGTCTTCTAATGACTATACTTTACTTCATAAAAAAAATAGATAACCTTATTTTTTAGAGAATCCCGAATTTTTAGTATCGGAATGAAATCATGCTCAATAAGAGTGGAATGACAACAAATAATTTATGCAAATGACCTCAACTAGCATGGGTGTGAAGCGCAGACCATAACAGATTGATTTGGTAGTTATTTCAATGATCATAGTGAAATTAACGGAATAGAGAAAGGCAACAATAAGTTGCCATAACATTTACTCCTAAGTACATGGCATGGTTTGAGTACACCATAGCGATAGATGATGATGAGACCTATGCAACTTGTCCTCCATACTTTACCTAGTCCCTTGCTATTTTTTTATTTTATCAAATAATGGTGGTGTTTAGTTTACTTTAGGTATCTCCTACCTTAGGTCAACATGACTTAGGCAAATAGGAAAAAGTCACCTAGCATTGTTTGCCTTTGTTGGGATTTGAACCCAAGTCTTCTATGATTCTCATATCATTTTATTGACCACTAGACCACACCCTTAGGTGCTACTTTACTTTTTATAAATGCGTAAATATTCCTTGCTCATTACTCTTGTATGATGGAATCCGTTTACCCTTTTTATTGGTATATGGGGGGAGAGAGAGGTAGTGTTTGGTGAGAAGTGTCGTAAAAGGCTAACAGAATTGTGAATTTGATGGGAAGAGTCCAACTTGCAAGTAATATTACTAGAACTGAAAAAAGGTTTGCTGAATAGCAAATAAGCAACACATGAGGAAATTTTATGGTGCGTATGAGATGGCCAATTAGAAACATACCAGTGGAAACTCTGCAGCTTGAAACCCAGTAGGTGAAGTAAGTTTGGCATCGTCATCTAATACTCCAAGTGAGTACAGTATTTCAAGCGCTCTTATATCATCGCTTCAGGTGATGGAGATGCTGGCCAATCAAAACCCAAGATATTATCAATACCTAAGGCCTTCAACTTAATGATGTTAGCTAATATCCAACACATCCTGACAGGCTGAAGTAATAGGATGAGACTTGGATTTGAAGATTTGACTCTACAAAGGAGATAAAAAAGATGAAAATCATAGTAAAGGCAACATAACAATACCCAAACATGCCCTACGTACAGAAAGAGAAAGTTGAGTAGTTGATAGAACAACAACAACAACAACAACAACCCAGTATAATCCCACTTAGTGGGGTCTGGGGAGGGTAGTGTGTACGCAGACCTTACCCCTACCTGGGGTAGAGAGCCTGTTTCCAAATAGACCCCCGGCATCCTTCCGTCCAAGAACTTCTCACCTTGCTCTTGGGGAGACTCAAACTCACAACCTCTCGGTTGGAAGTGGGGGTTGCTTACCATCAGAGCAACCCCTCTTGTCAAAGTAGTTGATAGAACATTTACTAGAAATTTAAAGAAGCAAAGGTTAGGAGTATAATTAAGCAACCAAAAGAATATTCCATATTCAATTTTTATAACAGAGATTACAAATAAAATACATCTGAAATGAACCATTTGATATATCACTAAATCTAGCATTCCATTTTGAAGCTGTTAGTTTTGGCTAGAACACGTTAAAGCTAACATGAATAGTAAAGCTTACCCTTACATAACGGAATGGTTCTCTTGACTGGATTAGCCAATTACCTCCCATTGAACTATTGACACTTCATGAGTGAGCAAATTTTGGTGGCCTTATATAAAAAAATAGGCATAAAAGGAAATTCCAGCATTCATGAACCTAAGTGTTTATTTGCTTCTTGGAAGTCAGATATTGAGTCAGATCAAAGCACGGAGAAAAAAGATTAACAAGAAGGACGACCTTTGCAATGAAGAAAAGAAAGAAAGCAGGAAAGAAATAAAGAAAGAAAGAACAGAAAATACTTGATATTGAGCATAAAAGCTCTTGCCTCTTGCACGTTGGGGAAAATCTGTGGATAGTGGTCTCATTTCCTTCCAACCTTTCATTTTTGTTGGAAGATTGAAAAAAAACGACGAAAATAAAGCTTTAGTTCCTAAATAATAGCATCAAGCATAAAAAGAAAAAACATATCAGGCATGAAATTTGCTCCCAGGGCTTTGGTATGTGGGTAAGAGTGCAACACGTGATATGTGAGTTAGGCGCATGTCATGGGTTTGAACCCAGACAAAGCCCTAGTATTTAAGTGGAAGATAAAGGTACGAGCCCATTATCCACCAAGTTTCAAACTGTGCACCATTGATCCTCGGCGATTTGTCGATTATAAGAAGAAGAAGAAAAAAAAGAATGAAATTTTTCCAAGGCATATGATTTACCAGCCTCCCTAATAAGGAGGTCGTATATACAGCTCCACGCCTCAGGAAAAAAATTCATAACAGAAAAGCACGGCACTAGCATCTTCTTGTTTAAGAAAGGCATACCTGGATGACACAGGAAACAAGTTTTGATCTCTGTATCTCCGGTATTCCACAATAGACATCTCACTGGCAAAATAATCTTCTGTGTAGAGCCTGAACAACAAATAGAAGAGTCAGCAATTTATATTTCTTAAATGGAAAGGTATTTATAAACATTCCAGGACTAGAGACAAATTAAGAATTTACTTCTTCCTAATTAAACATAGTCATCTAACAACAGTATTAATGACATGAATAAGGTGATTTTATTCAAAAACTGAGATCTATGATAGACGAAAAAAAAACAGTAGGATGTTAATTCATTAAATTAGGATAAAATATGCTATATGGTTTGAATTAACAATATCAGGAAAAGTTAAACCGAATAACTCATATAGTTTGGAATTTAATACATGAATTGTTTCACATGCAGAAAAGTGAGATGATAGATCTTTTTTAGTTTATTTACCTGTTGATTAGCACAAGAATGTTACATACATAATATGTGATCCGTGTCAGCAATGCAAAGATTAATTAGGCCCAAACCAAACTGGAGATATGATATACTAACAATTTGGAACTTGGGGAGTGTTAAGCTTTGGAGAAATCAATTATTATATAATGATATGTATCCTTTCATGGTGATTCTAAGGGTAAGTTTCACATTATTATATGTTGTAAGGCACCTACCTAAAACACTTCCCAGGTCGAACTCTTCCAGCTCTACCAGCCCTTTAATTTGTCGAGCAGATGCCTTTGATATTGGTGCCACTACCAAATTCTCAATATCTGAAATCTGATATAGAGCAGATCCAAAATGAAAATGCAATATCAGCATGACATGCATGTTGAAGTTTGACAAACAATTTTGACAAACAGTAGTCCCACATCGGTGGGAAGAAGAGTTGGGGGGATTTTCCCCCTATAAAAGAAGGTCTAATGTTTAGGATTTAAACACACATCTCATTTGCCTTCTTATCTTCTTAAGGCATTTGTATCTTCTCTCTTTAGTATTATTTTACTTGTATTTTGGAGTGTAATAAAATATTGATTGTGTCCGAGGAGTAGGCAAAATTAGCCGAACCTCGTAAATTCTGGTGTTCCTTTTATTGTTGCTTTATTGTCTTATTTATTATTTGGTGGCTGCCATAATTTTTGGTATAGTAGTTGTAACTCATTCACACTATATACATTTGGCTTCCGTAACAATTGGTATCAGAGCCAAGGTATTATCTAAGTATGCTCTGCGGTTGCTGCGTAGTCTGATCTTCCACATCAGAAAAGATTTATCTTGGTAACTGAGTCAAGGTTCCGTCTCAGTATGCTCTGTGGTTGCAGCTTAGTCTGATCTTCCACATCAGAAAGGAAATAATCTTGATTTGTGTCGTGAGCTATTAAATAATATTTATGTCAAAGATGGGAGACAATAAACAAGAAGAATCTACATCAATTGTCAGCAATACGTCATCATTGGCATCTTCGCTTATGACAAGAATTGTGACAAATGCGAAATTTGCGGTAGAAATTTTTGACGGGTCCGGACATAATGGGATGTGGCAAGGCGAGGTTCTAGATGTCCTTTTTCAATAAGGGCTAGATCTGGCCATTGAAGAAAAGAGACCAGATGCTATTGGAGAAGAAGATTGGAGAATTATCAACCGTGTTACTTGCGGTACCATTCGATCCTACTTTGCTAGAGAGCAAAAATATCCGTACACAACGGAAACTTCTGCTGGTAAATTATGGAAAGCACTGGAGGATAAATTTTTGAAGAAAAACAGTCAAAATAAATTGTACATGAAGAAGAGACTGTTTCGCTTCACCTATGTTCCTGATACCACGATGAATGAACATATCACCGGTTTCAATAAGTTGGTCAGGGATTTGCAAAATATGGATACAACTTATGATGATGGTGACTTGGCCTTGATGTTGTTGGCGTCACTTCCTGATGAGTACGAGCACCTTGAAACTACTCTACTCCATGGAAATGACGAAATTTCTCTCAGAGAAGTTTGTTCGGCTTTATACAACTATGAACAAAGAAAGCGAGAAAAACAGAAGGGCGGAGAAGGAGAAGCACTGTTCGTGAGGGGTCGTCCTCAAAATCTAACAAGGACAAGAAAAGGAAGATCTAAGTCAAGATCTAAACCCAGCAAAGATGAATGTGCCTTTTGTCGAGAAAATAGGCACTGGAAGAAAGACTGTCCGAAGTTGAATAATAATGCCAAATATAACAATGGAAAGGCCATTATTGATTCAAATGTAGCTGATTGTGATGATTCGGATTTCTCATTAGTTACAACTGAGCCGTCAACGTCATCAGACATATGGTTGATGAACTCGTCTTGTAGCTATCATATGTGTCCCAATAGAGATTGGTTTGTGGACTTTCAAGAAGGAGAATATGGAGTCGTCCAAATAGCAGATAACAGCCCTCTTACCTCATATGGAATTGGTTCAATCCGATTAAGGAACCATGATGGAATGATCAGAATATTAACAGATGTTCGATATGTACCGGGTTTGAAGAAACATCTCATCTCTGTGGGAGCCCTGGAATCAAAAGGGTTCAAAATTATTGCGGAAAATGGAGTGATGAGAGTATGCTCCGGTGCACTAGTGGTAATGAAGGCCAATCGGAAGAACAATAACATGTACCGTTATCTCGGTAGTACAGTTATTGGGACAACGACAGTGACGTCCAGTGACAACAAAGAGGTAGAAGCAACCAGGCTATGACACATGGGCTTGGGACATGCTGGAGAAAAATCCTTGAAAACTCTATCAGATCAAAGATTGTTGAAAGGAGTAAAGACTTACAATTTGGAGTTTTGCGAGCATTGTGTCAAAGGGAAACAGACAAGGGTTAAATTTTGTACAGCAATCCATAATACTAAAGGCATTTTGGATTATGTACACTCTGATGTTTGGGGTCCTTCCAAAATACCTTCATTGGGTGGGAAACACTATTTTGTAACCTTTGTTGATGATTTTTCCCGAAGAGTATGGGTGTATACAATGAAGAGCAAAGATGAAGTGCTGGGAATTTGTCATAAATGGAAGACGATGGTAAAAAATCAAACGGGCAGGAGGATCAAGTGTATTCGCACAGACAATGGAGGTGAAGGCTTCCGCAACAATGCATACATTGAATTATCTTTTCATTCGTGTAAATTGCATTCTTTATGCCGTAATTACCAGAAACCGAAGCAACAGAATTGAGGAAAGCTCAATACAAAAAAATATAGATAGTTTTCCTCAGAAGAAGCTAGAGTCCAACATATAGAACATGATGCTTCTAGTGACAGATTAAATTATCTTCCACGTTTGATCATCAAATGCATGTTTTGAGCATCCATCCAGATAGGAGCAAAGCAGTGTTGTCAAAGGCCCTACGGCGAGGTTCAAAACACGTAATTCTGAAAAGGCGACCTTAAATAATTGATATTTCACTTTATCGTAAAAAAAAATCAATTTCTTTGCTATTCATGCTTATAATGATTAGTCTTGGACTACATGCATATTTTTACTTTTTCTTTCTGTTGCACCTCTTTTCATTAGAGCACGTGCTTTATTTGTGTTTTTCGCTTAAAGCTCCAACCTACCTTAGAGCTTTTTTGCACTTTTCGCCTTTGATAACACTGGAGCAAAGTGGCCAACAGGAAGAATGAGGGGGCTTAGGGATAAAAAAAATCAAGCTTACACAAAACAAACTTATTATACAAGTTTCTAGGAAGGTACAGACCGGAGTAATGATGTGGAAACAGGTAATGCATGTAAAATATGACAATACTGATTCACAAATCCAGATAAAGACTTAGAAAATTGCGACTAACTGATGCCCAAAACCGACGTATGTGCAGATATTAAAAAAAATAGCAGCAATGTCATCAACCACAAAAGGCTGATCAAAAGCATGGGAAAAGAGTTATGCAAGTCAAACAGAGAGAAACAAGTACCGGGTTGTAGAACCGTTGTTTTGAGAACCCACTATCAACAACATAGACAATTCCCTGAACGCAGAAAGAAAATTCTCAGCTCAGGAATCAGGAATGTAATGAAGACAAACCTAATAACATGTATGCGTCACAGATTTTGACCTCAAAGTTTAAGATTTATACCTCTAAAGTCAATGACGTCTCAGCAATATTGGTTGAAAATATCACTTTTCTTTTTCCTCTAGGAGTAGGGAAGAACACAAGATCCTGTAATCAAGAAAAAACAGAACTATTTGGTGAAACGTTCAACAAATCTTAACCTAAAAACTGCATGATGCATTACCCCACCTGATCTGCTCCAGGAAGTCCCGAGTATAGTGGCACGGCAACCAGTCCTGCAAGAATAGTAAATAAAAAAAATTGGTATGTATCCTTTTTTTTTTATTTTCTTTGTTTTTAGAAAAGGCACTGTATTTATCTACAACCACTTCTCTATTATTTGTCACTTAGCATTACTATTTACACACAGCAATAGCTAAGGGAATTATTCAGTACCTTGCTTCCCACTACTTTGGGCTTCTTCGGTGAGCAACTGTATTGCAGCATCAAGATCATCTTGACCAGTGAGAAACACCAAGATACCTATAAGAATAAATGAAGAGCCATAAGTCAATTGCTGTATGATAGTACATTAAGAATCAAATAAGAGACAAATCGTAGGAAAGTTATCCTGATGGACTCAAAGATAAATTATTAGACTAGGCAGAAATTTTGAGACCACGAATTTCAATCATTATCTCATTCAAAGACATCTACTCTAGTAGGCCACATGGAACACATTGCGGACAAATGGAACAGGAACACGAAGCATAATACTCAGCTGTGTTTCTGCACCAAAGTATGTCTGAGTAGGTCAACCCCCTAAACTTAAATGGTCTTTGGAAATTTATTTACCATGCGCTTGCAAATTTGTTCCGTTACTGAGCTGAGGATCGATTGAAACCCGTCTCTCTGCCCTCACGGGTAGGGTAAGATCTGCCTACATATTAACCTCCCCAAACCCCACTTTGTGGGACTATATTGGATAGTTGTTGTTGTTGTTTGTGCTTGCAAATTTGCCTCAAATTTACATTTGACCATGATGTGGCCAAAAAGATCAAAGAAGTCATGCTCTAGTGTGTACCTGGTCATGGATCGACAACACTGTAGAAATAAAGGCCCGAACATAATCAGAAACAGGATCATCAACATAGAATATCTCCACATTAAATCCCCTACCCTGGAAGATCACAGTGTAAAAAGATGATATCAGTAATGTCGCAAATCAACCAGAGAAAATACCCAACGAAATCCGCTACCTAGATGTTTCACGGAATACGTAATGATTCTATAGTCATGTTGTAACTCAAAGTGATCCAGTTAATCAACTTTATTGATTTTTGGCTGTGCAGACAAGCAAAGAGTAATTGTTTAACAAATCCACACACCTCAACTGACAGAATAGCAGGTTCTCTTGTTGGTCCTTGCTCCTGCTTTCATCGTTTTTTGCTAATATTTTGTCACATATAAAAGTTTTAGTGCACACTAAACCTAGATACTAAAAGAAGATAGGTGGCTGTTTATGAAAACACAATTACTGATTTTGGAACAAAATAATATGATGCTGAAGGAAATATGATGTATAGAAAGGGATCAAATGCTGCTAGAAAGTTGAAGCATAAAATAACAAGTGTTACTCAGAAGAGCGTGGGAATAATAGGTTTCTTACTTCATGATATTGAAGTGTCAAAGGTATCAAACTAAGAATTACGAAATTAACATTCCTATAAGCAGTTCAACTAATCTACCACATGCTTCTTCAAAAGTCATCTTATATTAAAACTACTCTTATGAATGGAGATGTGACGTAGTAGTTCTTCAAGAAACAAAGATGGAAGGTGATATATCTTGTGTTGCCAGACATTTATGGGGGAGTAGATGGGTAGATTTTGTCGATCTTGAAGCCATTGGTACTAGTGGGGGAATTCTAATCATGTGGGATCAAAGGATATTAGAAGGGAAGTCGATTATTTTTGGAAGTCAGAATATCTCTTGTAGATTGACTGCGATAGACCAAGATTTCTCATGGTTCATCACAGGAGTATATGCCTCAGATTCCAGAATTGAGAGGCAAGACTTATGGTGGGAGTTGGCAGCCTCTAGAGGACTTTGTAATGGGTCAAAGGTGGTTTGTGGAGATTTCAACACAACTGAAAGAAGCAACAATCACTGTCTCGCCAGTGCCATGAGAGATTTCTCTGATGCAATCAATGATC
The DNA here is from genome assembly GCA_032618575.1 of Nicotiana noctiflora. Classification (NCBI taxonomy): domain Eukaryota; kingdom Viridiplantae; phylum Streptophyta; class Magnoliopsida; order Solanales; family Solanaceae; genus Nicotiana; species Nicotiana noctiflora. Next base: position 11,080 of record JASVEL010008015.1, read on the forward strand.
TGCAGTTAGTAGATCCACCACTTTTGGGGGAGTTCCTTCACTTGGAACAAAGGGAACAATCAGGGGATTGCTTTGAGAATTGATAGATTTCTTTTATCCATTGAATGGATGAACACTTTAGGGATATTAGACAGCCTACTCCGCCAAGAATCACTTATGATCATTGTTCTATTAAGCTAACTTGTGGCGATTGGGAACAAAGGAAACCATCATACTTAAATTTGCAAATTGGTGGTTGGAGGTTGATGGCTTCAAAGATCTTGTGAAAGCTTGGTGGTTATCTTTAGCAGTACAAGGACACCCAAACTTTATTTTAGCAACAAAGCTGAAACTCCTGAAAGCTAAACTAAAGGAGTGGAATGCTATTAACTTTGGGGATCTAGCAAAAAGGAAGACAGAGCTTTTGAACCAACTAACCATTGTTGATGTTTTGCAGGAACAAATACAAAAAGTCAACATTACTTTGGATTTTGAGGAAATATCCAAATATGAAGAATTCCGCGGAGGCAAAAATCTAGAATTCTATGGTTAAATCAGGGTGATAAGAACACAAAATTCTTTCACAAGACGGCCAATGCACATAGGAGATTCAACCAGCGTTATCAAAGGCGAAAAGCACAAAAAAAACTCTAAGGTCTATTGGGTCTTTAAGCGCAAAGCGAAAATAAAGCGTGGGCTTTATTGAAAAAATGCGCAACTGGAGAAATAGTAAAAATATGTATTTGTGGTCTAACACTAATAATTATAAGCATGAATAACAAATATATGGTGAAAGAAATTGAAAAAGAATTATGATAAAGTGAAACATCAATTGCTTAATGATGCATTTTCAGGATTACACCCATTGGCAAGTAAAAGGGTGACTAAGAGCCTTGATGCGATACTAAAGCGCCCACAAAGCGAGGCGAAGCGCTCAACCTGTTTTGAGCCTCGCTTCAGGGCTTAAGCGCGCCTTTGACAACACTGAATTCAACATAATAGACAAGTTGGAGATTAATGGGATAAAAGTCAATGATCCAGTAGAAATTAAAGGAGCAATCATCTCCTTTTATAAATAGCTATACTCCGAGACAGAAGCTTGGAGGCCTAATTTTTCTCATCAAAATTGTCACGACCCGGATTTTTCCTCAACATCGGGATCGTGATGGCGCCTACTCGTGATAGCTAGGCAAGCCACTTTACTCACACTAACCTGTTTTTAACAATATTTCATACTCAATCTAACAACCAAAATCATAATCTTAATTAAACAAGTGCGAAAGACTTTATAAAAATAGAAATAAGTAGTTTCAAGGTAACTGATACTGAAATCCTCTACCCAAGACGTGGAGTCACCAACTCACGAACTACTATTGAATACTACACATAAAAGTCTGAAAGAAATATAACATAATTTGTTTGTCTCGGAACAAGGAGACTACGACTAATGACATAAATAAAAAGAAGAAACGCCGGGCCTGCGGACGCCTGCAAGCTACCTCGGTCTCAAGTATGATCAACTCCCACGCAAAAGATCTACTGCTGGTGCTCCAGATCGAAACCTAGACCTGTGCAAAAATGCACAGAAGTGCAATATCAGCACAACCGACCCCATGTGCTGGTAAGTGCCTGGCCTATCCTGGCAAAGTAGTGACAAGCCTAGGACCAGACACCCATATGAACCTGTGCAGCTCTATATATATATGTATACCACAAGATAACGAGAAATAATCAAGTAACAACTCAACAAGGAAATATCTCAAAAGAACTCAACAATTAACAACAGTTACTAAGTCCACAAGGAAAACAAAGTATAATGGAAAAACAGGTAATATCAAGTCAAGCAATGGCAAATAGTTGCACGGCATCACCCTTCGTGCTTTTACTCTCATCCTCACCAAATAAGCAAATAAAGTGCACGGCATCACCCTTCGTGCTTTTACTCTCATCCTCACATCCATGGTACGACATGATCCTTCGTACATGGTTCAATAACAAGGCACGGCATGATCCTTCGTGCATAATCAATAAAACATGGCATGGCATTAACCTTCGTGCATAATCAATAAGAAGGCACGGCATTAACCTTCGTGCATAATCAATAAATCAAGGCACGGCATTAACCTTCGTGCATAAACAATAAATCAAGGCACGACATCACCCTTCGTGCATTATCACTCTTCCTCACCCAAATAACAACCACAGTTAAGGGCAAAGAATGAAAACAACAAATCGTGAACCATCCCTGCAAGGGACACAATAATCATTTCAACAAAGTCCAGGCAAGGGAAATCAATATCTCATTTCACAACAAGTCCCGGCAAGGGAGAACAATAGCAATTCTACAACCCGGCAAGGTTTCAACAATTTATCTTCAAATATGTCTCACAACAAGTATTAACAATGACTCACGGTCATGCTAGACGCCAGTGTATGGATGCTCGTACACCGCACTCGATCACATTAGCACATAGCACATAATCCTATTCCCTCAAGCTAGGATAGAACAAACACTTACCTCGAATGTTTAAGGTCAACTCAATGCTTACGCACCATTTTTCCTTTTAAATTTATCTCCAAATGCTTCAAATCTATTCACAAACAATATTGAAATACTCAACACGAATCGTAGGAATGAATTGGATAATAAATTTACTAATTTTCCGGATAAAATCCGAAATATATTTTAAAATTCAATAGTGGGACCCACATTTCGAATCCCGAAAAAACTTGCGAAATCCAAACACCCATTCCGATATGAGTTCAACCATACCAAAATTACTAAATTTCGATAACATTTCGACCCTCAAATCCTCAAATCTATTCGAGAGGGTTTCTAAGCTTTTCCCGCAAAATTCATGGATTTAATGACAAAACTTGCAATAGAATCGAGTAATATAACCACAATTAAGTTAAGAACACTTACCCCGTTGTTTTCTCCGAAAATTTTCTCGAAAATCGCCTCTTCCCGAGCTCCAATTTGACAAAAAAATTGGAAAATGGGACAAATCCCATTTTCCATAAATAAGTATTCTGTCTAGAAATTCGCGGGTACTGTTCACGCGTTTTTACTGTTCACGGTACTGTACACGGGGTACTGTACACGGTACTGTACACGGTACTGTACATGGGGTACTGTACACGGACTATACATGGGCTACTGTTCCTGTGCACTGTTCATGTGCACTGTTCATGTGCACTATTAACAGCGTACATGGGGGTACTGTTCATGTGCACTGTTTATGTGCACTGTTCACAGCAGATTTTTCTGCAATTTCTGCCCATTTTCTAAGTCCGGATTTATTCCGAGACACCTCCGAAACACTCCCGAGTCCTCGGGGATCCAAACCAAATATGCACATTGACTCTAAAACATCATACGAACTCGCTCGAATGATCAAATCGCCGAAATAACATCAAAATCATCAATTTTCATCAAATCAAGGCCTAAGTTTCCAAAAACTTCCGAAAATACACTTTCAATCAAAAACCAGACCAAACGATGTCCGAATAACCTGAAACTTTGCGTCCATATCCAAAATCACCTAACGAAGCTACTGCAACTGTCGGAATTCCATTCCGACTCCCGGATAAAAATATCACCTATCGATCGGATTCCGCCAAAATTCCAACTTCGCCAAAATAGGCTAACTTCTTCACCGGACCTCCAAAATTACTTTCGATTGCGCTCCTAAGTCTTAAATCATCCCCCGAAACTAACCGAATCATCGGAATTCAGTTCCAAGCCCTCTAACTCATAAGTCAACGTTGGGTTGACTTTTCCAACTTAAGCTTTCCTTAAAGAGATTAATTGTCCCTTTTCCTACCAAAATCAATCCGAATTGACTCAAAGTTTGCACACAAGTCACATTCGACATTACGGACTTGTACCAACTTTCGAAATCGCATTCTGACCCCGATATCAAAATTTTCACTTCCGGTAGAATTTTCTCATAAACCTTCAAATTCCTATATTTAACCAAATGACTTCAAAATGACCTCCGGACATCCGAATTCACTTCCGATTGCTTTCCCAACTTCAAAATCACCATACGGATCTATTCCCAGACTCGGAATCCCAAATGGACATCTGTAACTCTGAAATGCCTTCCAACCCAAATTTATGAAATTTTTCTAAAATACTAACTTCCACCAATACTCCGAAATGCTCACGGGTTATCAAAAACCAAATCCGGACATACGCCCAAGTTCAAAATCATCATACGAGCATGCTGGAACATTTAGATCCCAATTTCGAGGTCATTTACTCAAAATTCCAATCCTAGTTCATTTCTTCAACTTTAAGCTTTCAAAATGAGAATTTTCATTTAGATTTGACTCCAAACTTCCCGAATTTTAATTCTGACCATACACACAAGTCAATATACCTGAGATGAAGATGTTCATGGCCTCAATCTGCTGAATGACGCGTCGGAGCTCAAAACGACCGGTCGGGTCGTTACAATCTCCCCCACTTAAACATACGTTCGTCCTCGAACGTGTTGAGAACTACAATGATGTAGTCTCAAATAACTTGTTTAACACATCGCGCACCTTCCCGTGCTACCACTACTTAGTTGAGCACATTAGCTATATAATTCTGTAGATATAATTCTTTATTCAAGCAAATAAGCCATTAGGCCAAATTCCAACACCCTGAATTTCCTGCCAAGTCTGTTTCCATCATTCGACCACCATATCAATCTCCACACGTTGTACCCAAACATTAATGCATAACTTTGTTGAATTTACACTTCGCATCACTTTACTCATATGACCACAATAACATTTTTTATTTACTGTAGTTGCCTACAATACCCAAATACCGATAGAAACCTCTTATTAGGTTAAGTCTTATTCCAACACTTTCATATACTTCCAACGATAAATAAAACACGGGCTAAACCGTAAAAATTCCTCAGATCCACCATTTATGAAGCCATTTCTCTTTTGACCGATATTACAACGGATTTTGGAGCCAAACCTCGATATTACCTTTCTATCTAGCTGAAATCATGTATGTTCGCACTCATTAATGACTCCAACGATCATTTCGATCATAACACACTGCATTGGTGACATGACACCTCAAACACCGACCTAAGCCGCGACGAGCAAAACACACGCTCCAATAGAAACGTCCGAACATACTCAAATCATGACAACTGTCTCCAACAAAAGAGCTGTAATTCAATTCCTTTGCACCATCATAACATAGAACTGATATCCCGTCTCACATCATAGAGTACCTGAATCCTCCTCGAGAGGTCATAACATCACCTGGTCTTGCCACGATTCGTGATTCTATCCAAACACTATTACTCATGAAGCACCTCAAGTTACCAAGCTCAAACGGTCAGCCACACACAGATCTAGGTCCGAACCCAAGCAATCAACCTCACCCACGGTGAAACAATTAATGTATGTTATCAAATCCTGAAAGGACACAACCGATGTGCCATTCGCCGAGCGATACTCAATACGAACTTTTCCTCGGAAGCCAGAAAGTATTGTATACCAGGTAACATATAACTAAGTCTATTTTTACATTACACTGTTGCGACGTGCAACCCGCTCCAATGACATACCCGTGGCAGCGTGCCACCCGATCCAGATACCATACCCGTGGGTAAAACCAATATCGGTGTTGTGGTCAAGGCTATTTTGAGCTTTTGAAAGCTCGTCTCACATTCATCTGACCATTCAAATTGAACACCTTTCTGTGTCAATCTGGTCAGTGGGGTTGCAATAGATGAAAACCCCTCCACAAATCGCCGATAATAACCTGCTAATCCCAAGAAACTCCAAATCTCTGTGGCTGATGTCGGTCTAGGCCAATTTTTGACTGCCTCAATCTTCTTCGAATCAACCTGAATACCTGTTGCCGTCACAATATGACCCAGGAATGCAACTGAACTTAGCCAAAATTCACACTTCGAAAATTTTGCATATAGTTGGCTATCTTTCAGAGTCTGCAAAGTCACTCTGAGATGCTGCGCATGCTCCTCCTAACTGCATGAGTAAGTCAATATGGAACAATGAAGACTACAACAAACAAATCTAAATAAGGCACGAACACCTCATACGTATGCACATATCCATGACTCTGAAGTGTGGCCATAAGAGTTGTTCTTAGATTATAACATTGTCAATTAACCCTGTTATCAAATATCTTATTCCAAAACTACCACTTTACTCACAATGAGGTATGGAAACCTCATGATTACTTTCCCGAATTAATGCGTCATATTTATCCTTACCCGGTGCTCGTCTCAAAGTCTAGAACTCAGCGGTCACAAAATAAAAATGGCTAAATATGAATAGAAACTATGCAAGGATTGTCAAATAATCCTAACAGGCATGGGTCAAATTTAGGATATTATGCTAGATTTTTATTTCCAGAAAGGGAAAATTTTAAACACAAACTTTTCACCACCAGGACCTTGTCCTCATATAATATTCACCGCAGCTTGCAGCTCGGTTTTTAAAACAAATATTTTCAAGCTATACAAAAATTTTGAGGATCTCATCCTCCACTCTAAATCACAAGTATTTGCACATTGTGCCACCGATGTTTTTCATTTCCTTTCTTTCTTCTTTTCAATTATTGTCCGTCAAAGAGTATCACAGCATAAAAGAACCCTCATACCGACAGGGTATACAATTTAACCATTGAAAATAATTATTTCAGGAATTACATCAATTCCCATTGTAATAATTAATATAAAGTCACTTTTGACCTCATCAATATTCCTAGTGACCAATACATAATAATAGAGATAATTATCTCCATTTAATAGCATAGTGTGAGTATTCACATAAGTAGATTTGATGATTACGAAGATCACTCATGAGCAGAGCATATTAAGAGGACTTGCCTCAATTATTCAAAGATCAAATCAAATTGAGGAAAAATATTCCTTTTATAACAATCAGAATTGTACATGTGATAACATCATCTCGTGTAGTGACCTCAGTCACACCATAGAAATTATGTCAACAACTAGATCTCCGCCTCTAGGAGTCTCACCTCCGCCTCAAACATCCTGACCTCTAACTCTGGCTGGTCATGTGAGCTAAGTATTGACTACAATGGGCACGTAGCTTGAGTGCCTTCGTTAATTATATTTCTCCAACCTGCCACATTCGTAACAACTCCTTTGAGGATCAACTAACTTATTGGACATGACGACATAATCGAACACTATCATAATAACCTGGCATGATCGTTCAGACCATACATGCCATACCTTTCAAAGAGTCAGGGAGGTAAACTCTTCCAAAACATTTATACAAATAGGGTTGAGTAGGTAATGTCGCATTGGCCGGTCTGCCCTATTCATAGACTTGTCACAAACATTGACGACCAATTACCTCTCTTGCTATGCTAGCTTGACACTGTGGAACTACCATATTTGCTCATATACTCTTTATTATTCTTTGGGATGATTCTTACCCCATGCAGAGTACTAAGCCTCAAATATGCATAATTTATTTGGGGGACCTTTCCATACCATATATATACATTCCAAGCCAAAACTGACATAACACATGGCCATCCGATCCATTCACTAATAGTGGATTTCCCCTTTTGGCTATAAGTCAAAGTCACAACATCTGATAGTCCACAATAATTATCCTTCACAACTTCAAATAAATCAACCAGACGTCAAGGTCCATTAAAACCACAGCCGGTTAGTAAATACATTATGTTTCCACTACTTCACTCGCTACCCGAAACACAGTAGAATCAACCCTCTCACCTTCAACTATTCCCGCATTCTGCAATATCTCATAGCAACAATCAATAAATTACCTTAGGTTCTCAAATGATGCACCACTGAAAGAGATAGCGAAGAGTTTGGTGAAACTTATCCGAAACTCCATAAAACTTCCGAAGGCATCGTTGATCTATCACTAGCCTGTGCCATTGTCGGCTGAAGAAGCAGTACATGCCTTCGCCATTCGTGGGAAGACAAGAGTAGAAATTCAACTTAACATTTGAAGAACAAACTCGCACGATAGGAAAGAATGAAGGGAATATTTTCCTAACTCCGTAGCCTCTGGAGGATAAATACAGACGTCTCCGTACCGATCCCTCAGACTCTACTAAGGTTGTTCGTGAGTTGTGAGACCTGTGCAACCTAGTGCTCTGATACCAACTTGTCACGACCCGGATTTTTCCTCAACATCGGGATCGTGATGGCGCCTACTCGTGATAGCTAGGCAAGCCACTTTACTCACACTAACCTGTTTTTAACAATATTGCATACTCAATCTATCAACCAAAATCATAATCTTAATTAAACAAGTGCGGAAGACTTTATAAAAATAGAAATAAGTAGTTTCAAGGTAACTGATACTGAAATCCTCTACCCAAGACGTGGAATCACCAACTCACGAACTACTATTGAATACTACACATAAAAGTCTGAAAGAAATATACCATAATCTGTTTGTCTCGGAAAGAATAGACTAGAGCTAGTGACATAAGTAAAGGAAGAGACGCCGGGCCTGCGGACGCTTGCAAGCTACCTCGGTCTCAAATATGATCAACTCCCACGCAAAAGATCTATTGCTGCTGCTCCTGATCGAAACATGGACCTGTGTAAAAATGCACAGAAGTGCAGTATCAGCACAACCGACCCCATGTGCTGGTAAGTGCCTGGCCTATCCCGGCGAAGTAGTGACAAGCCTAGGACCAGACACCCACATAAACCTGTGCAGTTCTATATATATATGTATACCACAAGATAACGAGAAATAATCAAGTAACAACTCAACAAGAAAATATCTCAAAAGAACTCAACAATTAACAACAGTTAATAAGTCCACAAGGAAAACAAAGTATAATGGAAAAACAGGTAATATCAAGTCAAGCAATGGCAAATAGTTGCACGGCATCACCCTTCGTGCTTTTACTCTCATCCTCACCAAATAAGCAAATAAAGTGCACGGCATCACCCTTCGTGCTTTTACTCTCATCCTCACATCCATGGTACGACATGATCCTTCGTACATGGTTCAATAACAAGGCACGGCATGATCCTTCGTGCATAATCAATAAAACATGGCACGACATTAACCTTCGTGCATAATCGATAACAAGGCACGGCATTAACTTTCGTGCATAATCAATAAATCAATGCACGGCATTAACCTTCGTGCATAAACAATAAATCAAGGCACGACATCACCCTTCGTGCATTATCACTCTTCCTCACCCAAATAACAATCACAGTTAAGGGCAAAGAATGAAAACAACAAATCGTGAACCATCCCTGCAAGGGACACAATAATCATTTCAACAAAGTCCCGGCAAGGGAAATCAATATCTCATTTCACAACAAGTCCCGGCAAAGGAGAACAATAGCAATTCTACAACCCGGCAAGGTTTCAACAATTTATCTTCAAATATGTCTCACAACAAGTATTAACAACGACTCACGGTCATGCTAGACGCCAGTGTATGGATGCTCGTCACCACAGCCCATACACCGCACTCGATCACATTAGCACATAGCACATAATCCTATTCCCTCAAGCTAGGATAGAACAAACACTTACCTCGAATGTTTAAGGTCAACTCAATGCTTACGCACCGTTTTTCCTTTTAAATTTATCTCCAAATGCTTCAAATCTATTCACAAACAATATTGAAATATTCAACACGAATCGTAGGAATGAATTGGATAATAAATTTACTAATTTTCCAGGATAAAATCCGAAATATATTTTAAAATTCAATAGTGGGACCCACATTTCGAATCCCAAAAAAACTTGCGAAATCCAAACACCCATTCCGATATGAGTTCAACCATACCAAAATTACTAAATTTCGATAACATTTCGACCCTCAAATCCTCAAATCTATTCGAGAGGGTTTCTAAGCTTTTCCCGCAAAATTCATGGATTTAATGACAAAACTTGCAATAGAATCGAGTAATATAACCACAATTAAGTTAAGAACACTTACCCCGTTGTTTTCTCCGAAAATTTCTCGACCATCGCCTCTTCCCGAGCTCCAATTTGACAAAAAATGGAAAATGGGACAAATCCCATTTTCCAGAAATAAGTATTCTGTCCAGAAATTCGCCGGTCCTGTTCACGCGTTTTTACTATTCACGACTGTACACGGTACTGTTCATGGTACTGTTCATGGGATACTGTACACGGTCCTATTCACGGACTGTACACGTACTGTTCATAGGTACTGTACACGGTACCGTAAATGGGGTACTGTACACGACTGTACATGGGGTACTGTTCATGTGCACTGTTCATGTGCACTGTTCACAGCAGATTTTTCTGCAATTTCTGCCCATTTTCTAAGTCCGGATTTATTCCGAGACACATCCGAAACACTCCCGAGTCCTCGGGGATCCAAACCAAATATGCACATTGACTCTAAAACATCATACGAACTCGCTCGAGTGATCAAATCGCCGAAATAACATCAAAATCATCAATTTTCATCAAATCAAGGCCTAAGTTTCCAAAAACATCCGAAAATACACTTTCAATCAAAAACCAGACCAAACGATGTCCGAATAACCTGAAACTTTGCGTCCATATCCAAAATCACCTAACGAAGCTACTGCAACTGTCGGAATTCCATTCCGACTCCCGGATAAAAATATCACCTATCGATCGGATTCCGCCAAAATTCCAACTTCGCCAAAATAGGCTAACTTCTTCACCGGACCTCCAAAATTACTTTCGATTGCGCTCCTAAGTCTTAAATCATCCCCTGAAACTAACCGAATCATCGGAATTCAGTTCCGAGCCCTCTAACTCATAAGTCAACGTTGGGTTGACTTTTCCAACTTAAGCTTTCCTTAAAGAGATTAATTGTCCCTTTTCCTACCAAAATCAATCCGAATTGACTCAAAGTTTGCACACAAGTCACATTCGACATTACGGACTTGTACCAACTTTCAAAATCGCATTCTGACCCCGATATCAAAATTTTCACTTCCGGTCGAATTTTCTCATAAACCTTCAAATTCCTATATTTAGCCAAATGACTTCAAAATGACCTCCGGACATCCGAATTCACTTCCGATCCCGTTCCCAACTCCAAAATCACCATACGGATCTATTCCCGGACTCGGAATCCCAAATGGACATCTATAACTCTAAAATGCCTTCCAACCCAAATTTATGAAATTCTTCTAAAATACTAACTTTCCACCATATACGCCGAAATGCTCACGGGTTATCAAAAACCAAATCCAGACATACGCCCAAGTTCAAAATCATCATACGAGCATGCTGGAACATTTAGATCCCAATTTCGAGGTCATTTACTCAAAATTCCAATCCTAGTTCATTTCTTCAACTTTAAGCTTTCAAAATGAGAATTTCCATTTAGATTTGACTCCAAACTTCCTGAATTTTAATTCCGACCATACACACAAGTCAATATACCTGAGATGAAGCTGTTCATGGCCTCAATATGCTCAATGACGCGTCGGAGCTCAAAACGACTGGTCGGGTCGTTACAAAAAGTTTTTTTCAATTACAAATGAGGAGCAAATTTGGCTGGAGAGACTTTTGAGAAACAAGAAGTTTTCCAAAGTTTAAAGCTATGTGCCATAGACAAAGCGCCAGATCCTGATAGTTTTTTTATGGGTTTTTTTTTTGATTTTTTGAAACTGGTAATTTTTATATATTTCATATGTATCAAAAACAATACTTAGGTAGTACTGAAACCATATATACAAGAGACTCTATCTATCACTAATACTCTCTATATTGAATCTAAAATATCAATAATGGTAATAGTATCATTTGTGTACATTTGATTACACCAAAACTTAACAGCAAAATTAAGTTTAACTTGATCTTCTGCACTCCATTCTCTACACTCTTAAAATATCTGGAGTTCCTCTCTTTCCAAATTATCCACCAAACACATGCAGGTATAATTCTCCATCTAGTCCTGTCCTTTGCATGCAGTCCTGCTTCCTCCCAAATTTTAAGAGCATCTATAACTTTCCTAGGTATGGTCCATAAGATGCCTTTGAGGTTAAGAATAATTGTCCCTATGTGAGAAGTTATCCTACAATGGAGAAAGAGATAGTTAACTATTTCTGTTGTTTCCCCATACAAAAATATCTAGAACAAAAGGTGAAGCCTCTTTTTATATTGTGTAAGGACATCATCCCTAGCCAATAGCCACACAAAGCATTCAACTTTGTGAGGAATTTTTGTTTTCCAGATGTGTTTCCATGGCCAATCAGCTATTTGCTGGTTGGAATGATTCATCCTTTTGTAAGCTGCGTTGGCCTTGAATATACCATTACTGCTACCTTGCCACCATAGAACATCTGCACCTTCTTGTAATCTACTAAAATGTTCTAGTACACAATAAATCCACCACTCTTTGTGCTTCCCAATCATTGATATGTCTTTTAAAAATGATGTTCCATCCTTGAGGTGTCCACATCTCTGCTATAGTCCTTTGCTAATGTAGAGCCAAATGGAAGACTTCTGGAAAAGCCACATCCAATATGCTAACTCCATGCTAATTGTACTTCCAAAGGCTAGTCTTATTTCCATCGAATACTTTGATCTTTGAGTCATCCCTTAATTCACTCCACAATGATCTAATGGATCTCCATAGACTAACCTCATATGGTGTAGTGACCTCCTTAGTCATCCATTTGTCTTCTTGTCCATATTTTGCTTTAATAATGTTTCCCAAAGGAGCTGATCCTCCTTGTTGAGCCTCCACAACCATTTCATTCTTAGAGCTTTGCTTTGAAATTTCAAGTTCTTGATCCCTAGGCCTCCAAATTTCTTGCCAATAGTAAGTGCTTTCCATTTCACCAAGTGGTAGCCCTTCCTTTCTTTGTTCCCATTCCATAAAATGTTTCTCGTGATGCTATCCAACCTATTGATGACCCTTGTTGGAATAGGGAACAATGACATCATATATGTTGGAAGTGCATCGAAAACTGAGTTAATAAGTGTCACTCTACTACCTAAGGATAGATATTGGGTTTTTTACCTAGCCAGTTTCTGTTCACACTTCTCTAACACATTGTTCCAGATCCCAATTGACTTAGATTTAGCTCCCAAAGGCATTCCAAGATATATCGTTGGTAAAGCCCCCACGTCACCACCCAAAACAGGAGCTAACAGGTCCATATTTGTGACTTCATTTATAGGGTACAAAAAACTCTTCTTCCAGTGGATATGCAAGACAGATATTCCATCACAAAAGAACCTGAATCACCCTGGGGTGTTTTAGTTGATCTTCTTCCGCATCACAGAATATGAGTGTATCATCCACATATTGTAAATGAGTCACTTCTAAACTATCATTGCCCCTCCTAGCGACATCAAAATCTTTTATCCACCCAAACTGATTGGCTGTTTTAATCATATTATTGAGACCTTCCATAGTAATCACAAACAAAAAAGGTAATAAAGGGCCACCTTGCCTTAGTCCCCTTTCTGTTGTAAAAATCCTGTTGGAGAGACATTTACCAGAACTGAAAATATGGTTGTTGTCATGCAGAATTTAATCCAGTTTATCGATTTATGGCCAAAACCCATTCATTCTAGCATACACAATAGGAAATTCCAGTTGAAATGGTCATAAGCCTTTTCAATATCTAGTTTGCACAAAATACAAGGTTTCTCTTATTTCAGCCTAGAATCCACTGCATAATTGGATATCATTACAACATCCATTATCTGTCTACTTTTGATAAAAGCCATTTGTTGATAATCCACCAATTGTGAAATTACCTTTTTGAGTCTCTCTGTCAGAACTTTAGAAAACAGTTTGTAGATGCTACCTATCAAGCTGATAGGTCTGAAATCCTTTTGTTCTTTAGCATCTTTCTTCTTTGGGATGAGAGCAATCAATGTTGCATTAAAGCTTTTTTCAAAAATTTCTTTGTCATGAAAGTTTTGAAAAGCATTCAAGATGTCAGACTTCACTATCTCCCAACATTTGATGAAGAATCCCATAGCGAAACCATCTAAGCCAAGGGCTTTACCTATTGCACATAGCTTCAAGCACCTTGGCACTTCTTCCTCTTCAAAATTACCCTGTAGTGCCTCCTTATCCTCCACTGTTAAACTCAGGAAATTGTTATAGAAGTATGCAGGTCTCCATTGAGTAGTTTCTTTGTACAGCTTCTGATAAAAATCAACAATTTCCTCTTCTATTCTAGAAGGTTCCTCTATTTATTCTCCTTGTACCATTAGTTGATCAATATTATTGAATATTTTATATGCATTTGCTGCTTCGTGAAAAAACTTAGTGTTCCTGTCTCCTTCTTTCAGCCATAGTGCCCTATAATTCTGTCTCCGCGAGATTTCCTTATTTTTATCAATTGCTCATACTCCATGAAAAGAGCTGCCTTCTTGATAGTTTCTTCCTCTATTAAAATTCTGTCTCCAAGCACCTCATCTAGTTCAGCCAATTGACTTAGTAGTTTCTTCCTTTGCTGCCCCAAGTTCCCTGCCTCACTTTTGCTCCACTACTTGAGTTTTGATTTGAGAGCTTTTAATTTACAGGGCAATATAAAGTCAAGCTTGCCTGAGAAATTGAAAGAGCTCCACCATTCTTTAACTCTGTCATCAAAGCGAGCAGTTCCTAGCCACCAATTGTCAAATTTAAAATAATTTTTGTTCTTGTTCCAAATGCCCCCTGAAGAGCTACAGGAGTATGATCAGATGTTAATCTTTGTAGTGGAATCTATTTTATATTATTAAAACTATCATCCCACTCCTTAGAAATCAAAAACCTATCTATTCTAGAAGCCTTGTCTTGATTATCCCCTTTAAACCAAGTGAAGTTACCATCTTCTTTAACTCTATCATTTTTCAATAGGGTTTTTCATTACATGGTGGGATTTTTTTGAAGGACGGCATCCTACAAACTATGGCCAATTTTCACTTTCTCGGAATTTTTGAGAAGAGTGTAAATGCCACCTACATGGAGATTATACCCAAGAAGAGTGGAGCCAATGAATTGATACTTCAGACCAATTAGTCTGATTTGGGGCATCTACAAGATTATTTCCAAGACTCTAGCAGAAAAACTTAAGAAGGTGGTCGATAAAATTGTGAACAAGCATCAGATGGCTTTTATCAAGGGAAGACAAATCATGGATGCTGCCCTAATAACTAATGAATGTGTTGATAGTAGACAGAAGGAGAAGAAACAGGGATCCTATGCAAACTAGATATCAAACATTTGATCATGTTAATTAGAGGTACCTGATCAATATTCTGAAAGTTATGGGTTTTGGGAATAAATGGATCTTTTTTTGTATTAGTACAGTGAAGTTTTCTATCTTGATTAATGGATCTCCTGAAGGCTTCTTCTTTTCAATGAGGGGTTTAAGGCAAGGAGACCCTCTATCGACTTTTCTCTTTATTTTAGCCATGGAAAGGTTGAGTAGCATAATGAGAGCATCTACTATCACTGGTTGCTTGAAGGAATTTGAAGTTCAGAACAGAATTAATAGCATGGAGATTTCGTATTTGTTGTATGCAAATGATGCTCTAGCTCTTTGTGATGTTGAACCTACCAAGCTAATGCATTTGAGGCTGGTTCTCACAGTCTTTGAAGGTATCTCAGGTCTTCATGTTAACTAGAGAAAGAGCATATTGGTGCCTATTAATACAGCTCCAAACAATCCAATTCTAGTTGGTATTCTAGGTTGTGAAGTAGGAAATTTACCAACTATGTATTTAGGATTATCTTTGGGTTCCAAGAACAAAGTTGCAGATATATGGGAATGAGTACTTGATAAATGTGAAAAGAGACTTACAAGGTGGAAAGCATAATACTTATCCCTAGGGGGAACGATCATTTTAGGGAGCTCTATCCTGGAGTCCCTACCCACCTACATCGTGTCCTTATTTCATATCCCAGCCAAAGTAAGGAGAAGAATTGACCAACTGAGAAGGAACTTTATTTGGGAAGGCAACAGGGAGTCCAAAGGCTCCCATCTTGTTAACTGGAACAGTCTCATCTCTAGCAAGAGAGTTGGCGGTCTAGGCATTAGAAACTTAAGTTTGCATAATAAGAGTCTATTAATGAAATGGTTATAGAGATTCAACACTGTGAACCAAGCCTTATGGAAACAAGTTTTCAACTGCAGGTGTGAGCAATCAGGACACTGGAGCACCAAAACAGTGAGAACTCCTTATGGAGTTGGCAATTGGAAAGCCATCAGGAAACTATGGGAGGAGTTTACAACAAACAAAGGTTTTAGGAAAGGATTGGTCATGAAGCATTGAAAAATATTTTTCCTAATCTGTTCAACCTCACCTCTTCACCTAATGCCATAGTAGAAGAAACTTGGAGCTCCTAAAGCTGGAACCTAATTTTCAGAAGGCTTCTCAATGACTGGGAAGTCACTAGAGCTACTTAGATTCTCATAATTCTAGAAGGTTTTGCATGATCAAGTGAGGTGGAGGATTCTCTTATATGGAAAGGAGGCAAGGGCTCTAAATTTACAATCAATGCAGCATACAACTATCTATCATCCAGAGGACATCCCAATTATCCTCGGCCTTGGAAAAAGATTTGGAAGATCAAAACACCATTCAACGTTATCTGCTTTTTATGGTTAGTGGTAAGAAAAGCCTGCCTCACTTTAGAAATTCTCCAAAGAAGAGGTATTCAGACTAGCTCTACATGCTTTCTATGTCAACAGGAAGATAAAACCAATTAGCATCTTTTCTTACATTGTGTTATTACTAGACAACTTTGGCAGCTCTTTATAGCATTAGCTGGTATTGTTTGGGTAATGCCTAAAGACACCATTGGCCTGATATGCAACTGGAACAATATTAGGGGAAGAACCTGTCACAAGGAATGGTTGAAGATTGTTCCAGCTTGCATATGGTGGACAGTTTGGAAGGAGAGGAATGCAAGATGTTTTGAAGGCAAGAGCAGTTCAACACAGAAAATCAAGAGTTATGTGTTTTGAACCCCAAATTTTTCTTTTTATGACAGTGGTGTGGAGAGATCATATGTTCCTTCTAAGCATCTGCATACAATCTCACTGACATTTGTCCCTAATGGACTTGTTAAATCCTCCTGTGATTGCAATCCACACAAAAATTTTCCTAGCACTCCTCTCTTGTTAACTCTCCTGGTCTTGACATTGTCCTAAATCTTCAACTTCTGCATGCACATCTATGTATTACTCTATTGAATATACATTTCAATAAAAAAAAATACAAAATCGATATCTAAACTTTCCCAATATCAGTAAGATTTTCAGTTTCAATATCTAGATGTGCATCTCTAAAATCAATATAATCATGTTCATCACTACCTGCATCTTCGTTGATTATACCAGTAGGC
The DNA here is from genome assembly GCA_032618575.1 of Nicotiana noctiflora. Lineage (NCBI taxonomy): Eukaryota > Viridiplantae > Streptophyta > Magnoliopsida > Solanales > Solanaceae > Nicotiana > Nicotiana noctiflora. Next base: position 28,406 of record JASVEL010008015.1, read on the forward strand.
TCAGTAGTAGCAGGACAATGATCATCAATTCCATCTTTTCTAATTGGAACACTAGATTCTCTATCTGTGTTCCTCTGATCAGCTTTCCCAAACATGTTCATCAAAGTATCAAGCTTTGATCCTAGAGTTTTCTTTAAATCCTGCGAAAGAAACTAAGTTAGAAAGATAAGGACAGGTTCAAAACTTAAGGATATGCAGTCCTTAAGTTTGAATTTCAAGTTCAAAACTGAAGGACATACAATCCTTAAGTTGGAATTCCAAGTTCAAAAGTTACGGACAAGAAGTCCTTAACTTTGAATTCCAAGTTCAAAACATAAGGACATGCAATCCTTAAGTTTTATTTCCAAGTTCAAAATTTAAAGACAAGAAGTCCTTAACTTTCAATTTCAAGTTCAAAATTTAAGGACTCAAAGTCTTAAAGTTGGAATAACTAAAATTACCATGATTTCATTCTCAATCTTTTTTTTTCTGATACAATAATTTTCTGATTAACTCTGGTAACTTTAGCTTGCAAATCCTTCTTAAAACTCTCTTGTAATCTCTAAATCAGAAAATATAATATAAATAAATAAAAAAGTGTTCATAATCAAGAAATAATCAAATAAAAAAACAATACGATTCAAAGGCAGAAACACATACTCTAACAATTTCCTTAAGTACATCTTCGTCAAATTGTGTGGAAGAAGACCTTGGGCTTTGATCTTGTGAAATTGGCTCCTCAACACGAAGAGGCTCTGTATATTCTTCTTCCACATGAATAAAGGGAGACACCTCAATCAACTTAAACAACTATTATATAATAAAACGTAAACATAAGTATACATAACTAAAACAAATAAACAAAAAAATATATAGTAATTACATTAACTTACTTGTACATTATGGAAATATTTTTTACAAAGAGCATCAAATTGTGGAGACTTCATTTCAGAATAACATAACATTCGAGGATAACCACATTCTTTGAAGTTCACAAATTTTTTCTATTAGAAAATAGAAAGTACTTCCATAATCCAAACACAAAAGGGAAACGAAAAGCCAACTAAAGTGTAGCTATCCATCTCTTTTTCTTTCTCTTTCTCCTTCTCAACCTCATTCTCATTTGCCTTCAAGCAACTCTTCAACGATTTTAATAGCGTCTCATAAGCAAGAGAGCCCCGGTTGAAGGAAGCGTAGAGTGCATCATTGTCGACAATATTCATTATTTGCTCCGACACATTCCTATTATTCCTCTTGCCCATCAAAACCTACTCAACAAAATAGAGTGTTGCCAACTTCAAAGCATCGTCATCACTGCCAACGAATGATGAATATGTACCGTGTGGGTGACTAGAAATAAAACTATACAAATCAGCCAACTCAATTTTGTCATTTCCAGGGAAATAGACTCTTAAAAGCCTATTCTCTTTCTCATGTAAACCTTTCATGTCAAGCGATGAATAACACTTCAAACCAGTAATAATATGGAATGCATCACGAGTAAACTTAATATCACAGACACATACCTTGAACGTCATCGAATCAAGTTCATTACTTACAATTTCAGAAAGCAATATACAGTGCGTAAGTTTACCCGAGAACTTCACACTTTGTAATCGAAAGAAGTTGCCAAAAATACTTTCCCTCAATTTCTTCCATTGGTTATTCGACAAAAATGTTTTAGTTATTTCCTTATATTGATAATCTCCTTTCCAATATACCGGAAAATTACGTCAATCGTCAAAATCAAACACACGATCGCATTCTATGTGCAAAAGTTAAGGACAATCAGTCCTAAACTTTGAGTTCCAACTTCAAAATTAATGTTGTTTCTTCCTTATATTTCATGAACACAATTAACTAAAAATTAATAAACACAGTAAGCTTATGAATTTCTTCAATTATTTTTATGAAATATCCCTACATAATCATATATATTGAATCAACCACAAACACATTTCAAATTTCACACACTAAAAAATTATCAATAACAGAATCACACTACATCTACGACATTGAATCAACATATAATTCTCATTTTTGAAATTTCACACGGCATTGAACCAACTTACACATAAAGAAAAATGAAAATGCATAAAAAAATATATTACCAGTCGCAATTCACAGAAGATGAAGGGGTAGAAGTTTAACTGAAGATTGCAGTTTACATGCGAGGAAGATGAAGAAGAAGAGAACATAGAACCCTGAAACCGCTCTCAAAATACTCGTCTGAATGAAAATAAGGGTTTTGGGAATATGAGCGAAATATAGGAAGGGTAAATGTATCTTTTTCCCATTAGTAGTGGTTATTTTTTATGAGCATTGTAATTAGGGAATAAAAATTAAAGACACCCTTAAATAATGCCTACTACACGCAATTTTTATTCGTTTAGGTGACTACATGTTTCGAAGGTCCAAATGTAAGTATTACAATTGGGCTTTTCTGTTGAGGCTACCATCAGATTTTGTATATCAAATTGCAGTCCACTGTTCAGATTCCAACTCATCTAGTGGTCCAGGCCCAGATATAATCATGTTTTCTTCTTCTTTTAGAAGAATTTATGTGCCTATTAAATGAATACTAATTATCTGGTTATACACACTTGGATAATAATTACTAATATACCTACTTCATATAAAATTATTACCCGTCCATTCATTAAGAAAGTCTTTAAAGGTTTCAGGGGCAACAAATCTATACCTAACCTATACGGGACTTCTTTTCCTTCAATCCAAAGTAAAAAATATTTAATTTCTGTCTTCATTGATTTTCTCTCTTTGTTATTGCTTCTATTTGCATAAGTAAAATTGTTTATCTGATAAGTTATATTTTTATAATAGTCACAAAGTAAAATATTAATAATTAATGGGAGCAAGGAGTAGCAGATTTTTTTTAGTTATGTGATGATTTTGTGTATGCAAAAAAAATATTGGCTCAATATCTATAAATTATGATTCAATTAATTCACTAAATGCATGTAGTTTAATTTTCTCTTGTTGCGTGAATACCTTTCATTGCCACAAAATGCTCTCCCCCTCCCTATAAATTTTATATTTTCTCGTCGCTAATATTCTAGTTCGAGTCATTTCCCGAAATAATTTAATTATGATTCTGTTGTTATCAAATATTGCTATAGTACCTTTTGGAAATTCATATTGAAATTTGATCACAGTTGGAGTTGATTTAAAGTGATCGAGATAGAAGTTTTAGCTGAAATTAAAAAAGAACACAGTTATCCAACAATATACTACTATGATATACAATATGTTGTAGAAGTATATAGCTATACCATAAGAGTATACTATTATAGTACATAATATACTATAACAGTATATTGTAATAATCGAAGAAGAACATGGTTACCTAACAGTATACTGCTACGATGTACAATATACTATAGGAGTATATAGTTATACTACAATAATATACTATTATAATATACAATATACTATTGTAGTGTACTGTAACAGTATGATGTGATAGTATATAATATACTATAATAGTATATTTATTACCCGTAAATTCACTTGTATTTTCCCTTTTAATTTGTTTTAAGCTTTTATCCTACGTGAGGGGAAAATTTAAAATGCAAAAATTATATATATTATAGTATGCTATATAATGTAGCGGTATACTCTTACAATTAGTTCTTTTAGAATTTTTTGAAATTTTTATTGACAACTAATATTATTACAGTTTAATAATTGGATTAAATTTTTTTAACTCTTTGAGTACAATTATATACCATGGTATATCTATATACTATACTGGTATCAAATGTTAGTTAATATTTTTTTATTGTATTAGCTACATTTAATTGGCACACAATTAATTTTTCTTCAGTAATAATATAAAAAAAGAATAATAAAAAATAGTAAAAATGGTAAATAAAATTAGATTATGAAGAGAAAAAATATATAAAAAAAGAAGTTAAATAAAATTAGAAAAGGAAAAAAAAAAGAAAATTAAGAAGAAAACGAGAAAAAAGAAAAAGTGAAAAGAAAAAAAAAGAAAAAGAAAAAGAAAAGAAGCATAGAAATTAAAAAGAATTGGAGAACAAAGAAAAATTCCCCAAAAAAAGTACTATGGGTAGAAATGTAATTAGATTATGGGTAAAAAATAAATGTGTAGATAATGATAAATATTTTTATTTTTGTGAACCCCTTCTTTTACTCTTGTTATTTATTAAAATAGAATTAAAGAAGATTGCAAAATATCTCAAAAAACGTTGCATGCAAACACAACAAAATATCTCTCGGGTTTCAGTTTGAAATCAAGAAAGCTACATTAAAATGTATTTCTTCAGAAAATTATAGTACAATCCATATAGGAAAAAGATTATTTAGCATACGCTTGATTGAAAAGAAAATGAAAAATCTAGGTAACACGAGATTATTTTCCTTTTGGATTTCCTACTCCATTTGTGCAAATTAATATGAAACTAGGAATAAACCTCAATTAAAGTATCTAAGCAAAAATAGCAGTCAAATTTAGAGCCCGTTTGTATTAAATGATTGTAAACAACCGATAAGCTTGAAGTGCTGAAACTGATTTTTTTTAAATTATTATGTACGTGTTTATATAGAAGTATTGAAATTGTTAATACGCAGTTGATGTGTTTGATAAAAAAATAGTCACAAGTTGTTCTTTTGTTAAAAACACTAAACTACCTTTTAAAACTTTACAAAATATTATAAATTAAAATATTTCTTTATAAAGAAAATGGTGAACAAACAATATGGAATGAAGGAAAGTTAGAAATTTATTTTCGAAAAAGTATTTTGTGAATTAAAAAAAGGATAAAATAGTAAAAGTCTTGGTCAAACTAAAAGTTCTTATAAGCTAAAAAATTATTATAATTTAGTGACTTATGGTTAATTTTAGCTTTATAACACTTGACTTATAAATATTTTGGATGTTTACCAAACTTGTAGATAAATCAAAAAATACTTATAAAATAATTTAACCAACTTATAAGCTTACCCAAACATTCTTCCGATGCCGCTTTTGTATTTCGTTTTCGCCCAATAGTATCATCAAGTTTAAAGTGTTTTAATCTGATCATTTCGTCCTTTTTATGGCCATTTAATTTAAGACACTGTTTCACAATATACTACTAAAATAATTGAAAAGTCCTATTTTTGCTGGAAGTAGGTACAGTATTGAGGTAAGGTTTGATAATTACAAGAAATAAGGATAATATTGACATCTCGCTCAAATTATACTTCTTTTTCTTCTTCTTTTTTGTAATTTTGTGAAGATTGTATGATCTGTATGAATTGTCCAATTTTCCATAATTATAAGAAATACTAAAAGGATATTTGAAAATTAGTGATACCATATTGCTTGACTCTTTAACTATTACTTCATGCTTTTCAATTTGTTTGAACCTTTAGAAACAAATTAACCAATTTTCGATGTGAATTTGAACAAAAAAAATATTAAATAAAACCTATATAAAAAATATATAATTCTAAATAATTAACAATTCAAAATATTTAAAACTATTTGCATAAAATATAGTCAAACAAAATATTGTTTGACTCCCCTAATAGGTTCATTTTTTTGAAAATAAAGGGAGTAATAGTATCATTCTTTCGAATCGAAGAAGCTAATTTTAAATGAGATTTGTTGCTTCAGATGTCTTTGTTAACCTACGACCCACAAACTTTTGACTAGTTGATTATGTCTTTTAATAATAAATGAACGATCCACAAATTCTTGATGTGATTCTCTAATGGCCTAGCATGGCTTGACGATATGTAAATTAAAGAAGAATACAAATATTGGGGTTAGTAGAGAAATGTTGAAAAATGAGGAATTACTAAAGTTGATTATGATTGATCAAGTTGAATTATATAGCAAATAATTGATCTTAGAGGATTTTTCATTTGATGTGCCATATTAATATAAGCTTTTGGAAAAGGAAACTTAATTACACCCTCCCTCTAAAGCAAAAACTTCTCTATATGGGGGAATAATTCTCTCAAGAACGTATCCCAGATTATAGTTTACATATTAAAATTTTGGGCGCGACTAATAAAATCTATGTTTACTAGAAGATATGTAATTTTACTTTAAGGGATTGTTTGGTGATAGGGATTATTATATGCAATGATTAATAACGTAAGGATATATATATATATATATATATATATATATATATATATATATATATATATATATATATATATATATATATATATATAAACAAAAGACTGTACTAACCGGCTTAAGACTCATGAGGCCTAGTAAACCTAAGCTCTGATACCAACTTGTCACGACCCCAAACCCGGTCGTGATGGCGCCCATCACACTGCTAGGCCAGCCCGACCAATTAACATCATTCACGGAGCTATGAGCTCACTTTATCCAAATTTAAGCATAACATAAATAAGTCAAGTGATAGAATACCAATACAGGGATCAAGTCCCAAATAGTACAACTCCCCATAGACCGAGGGTCAAGAGTCAAGAGCCTCTAAAGATAACATAAGTGCAATAGTGTTTACAGGATACTCAGTGCGGAAGGAAATAGCAATACTAAATGAAAAGACAACTGGAAGGGGTGTAAGGTCATGCGGACTCTGCAGCTACCTCGACTATCCCACAGAAGACGCCTCCGAACAACTACCGGATCAGGACTGCTGAGAGGTACCTGGATCTGCACACAAGGTGCACGGAGTAAAATGAGTACTGCCAGACTCAGTGGTAATAAACAGGGGTAAGACAACGTAGATAAGAAACCACAATATAGCATTATATAAAGCTGTAATAAATACCATGTAATAGTTCAATATCAACAACACAGTACAACAGCTATCAGATGTATCTAATACAATGCAATGCATGAAATGACCGCTACGGCGCATAGTCCGATCCAATTTGGGTACCCGTGCTCACTGTGGGGGTTCAGACTTCGGAGGGGCTCCTACAGCCCAAGCACAATATCATGAAAATACGCTGCGGCGCGCAACCTGATCCACTACAAGTCAGCTAATATGCAAATGCAGCCTCGCAGGCTCAAAAGTGGTTTTGAAAACTCTTTTATCATTTTTCAGTTGAAAACGGTATGTCAAGGTTCCAGAAATTGGAAAAATCATGATAACAGTAATATCTACGGACTGGTAGTAAAACTAGCATGTCAATATAACAGAACAATGATAACGATCCTCGCAGAATCCCAATAACTGGCTCACAGCCCATAAATGTACACAACCATCCGAAAAGGAGGTTCTCCGGCTCAAGAGTAGCCAATATCACAATATAATACGCAACCATCCAAGAAGGAGGTTCACCGGCTTAAGGATAGCCAACATCATAACATAATATCAACAGGTCGGACACAATCGACTCCACACTCACAAGAGAGTACGTGTCTCGCCGCTATACAACGTCACAAAGTGATATACCGGGGTTTCGAACCCGCTGGTCATCACTCACATCCATTACTCACCTCAATACGGCTCAACGACTAATCCGCGATGCCCTTGCCACGAGAATCAAGCTCCGCAGGCATAGAATCTTATCAAATATGGTAGAAACACATCAAATTAGACCAATGGGATGATACCCAGTCAAAAGAACTCAATTTGCACCAACAACTACAAAGTTGCCAAAACCCGACTTTCGGCACGCTTCTCGAAAAATTACGAAAGTCACATATTCAGAACCCTAATCTCAACACGAGTCTAGGCATATAAAATTTACCAAATTCTGATTCCATTTGTCCATTTAATTCCTTGATTTTCTATAATTTAAGCCTAGGGTGAAAAACCTCCGTAATACACCCCTTATTCCTCCAATTTCATGAGTAAATTGCATAATTTATCAATACAAATCATGATTTGAGTCCATAGTTGATTACCTAAAGAATCTCCTTGAATTTCCCTTCAAAATCGCCCTCTTCGTCTCTTAAGTCCGAGCCCTAAATATTTTAGAATGTTCAAAAATTTCTAACTTCTGATATTATTAATCCTTTTGCGATTTTCGCTTCTGCGGACAAAATTCCGCTCATGCGGGCCCGTATCCGCGACCAATTGGTCGTTTCTGCGATTCCAGGCCTAGCCGGCCACTTGCGCTTCTGCGAGCCTAGGACCGCTTCCCCGCGTCCGCTTCCGCATACACATAACCGCTCCTGCGGAAATCCTTCGCTTCTACGCACCAGAATCCGCTTCTGCGGACTCGCCTAGGCGATCGATCCTCCTCTCCTCCGAATCTCCCTAATCCGCCTCTAGACCGCTTCTGCGGCACACCGTTCGCACCAGCGACACCGCCTCAGCAAAACAAGACCCGCTTCTGCGAACCCAAGCGCTTCTACGCTCCTCAGTCCGCTCCTGCGGACTCGCCTCTGCGCCCTTATTTCCGCAGGGGCGAAAACAACAAAACCAGAACTATTTCAACGTGCAATTTCCATGTTTCTCTCTCGTTTAACCACCCGAAAATACCCTGAGGCCCCCGGGACCTCATCCAATCACACCAACACATCCTAATACCTTATTCGAACTTGCTCCAACACTCAAAATACTTCTAACAACACCAAAACCCACAATTCACATCGAATTCAAGCCTAATTTCTTTAAAACTTTCTGAATTACACATTCGATCAAAAACCCAACCAAATGACGTCCGAATGACCTGAACATTTACAGACATAACCAAAATCACATGACGAAGCTACATAAATTTTCGGAATTCCATTCCGACCCCCGGGTCAAAATCTCACCTACCGATCGGATTTCGCCAAAATTCAACCTTAGCCAATTCAAGTCTATTTCTACACCGAGCCTCCAAATTCAATTCCGATCGCTCCCCTTAGTCAAAAATCACTTCCCAGAACTAACCAAATCATCAGAATCCGATTCCGAGCACTCTAACTAAGTAGTCAACTCCAGGTTGACTTTCGATATTCAAGCTTTCTTAAAAAAGGCTATATGCCTCATTTTCAATCCAAATCACTCCTAACTCACCCGATAGACTCTAACACTGATTTGAAAGCATAAAACACATAAATGCAAGATAACGGGGAGGTAATTCCCGTGACGACGGGCCGGGTCGTCACATTCTCCCCCACTTAAGCAAATGCTCGTCCTCGAGCGGGTGAAGAAACATACCTGAAGACTCAAACAAGTGAGGATATCTGCTCCGCATCTCCCGCTCGATCTCCCAAGTGGCCTCCTCCACGGGTCGACCTCTCCACTGAACCTTAACTGATGCAATGTCCTTGGACCTCAATCTTCTCACCTGACGACCCAATATAACTATAGGCTCCACATCATAGGTCAAACCATCATCAAGCTGAATAGTGCTAAAGTCCAACACATGCGATGGGTCGCCAACATACTTCCAGAGCATGGACACGTGAAACACTGGGTGAACTCCTGATAGACTGGGTGGCAAGGCAAGCATATACGCTGTAACACCTCCTTTTTCCGCAGACCCGCGTGGGCGCGAGGGAGTTTTTTCCAATTAAAGGACAATCGAAACGGGATTCATTTATTAATTCAGAGTCGCCACTTAGGAGATCTATGGTGTCCCAAGTCACCGGTTGAATCCCGAATCGAGGAAAAGAATGACTCTATTTAACAGTCTGCGTACCAGAAATCAGGATAAGGAATTCTGTTAATGCGGGAGAAGGTGTTAGGCATTCCCGAGTTCTGTGGTTCTAGCACGGTCGCTCAGTTATCATATTTGGCTTATTTATCTGATTTTTATACACTTTTAAAATTGTGTACATTTGTCGTTTAAACCGCTGTTATTATTTAAGAAAATTATTTCAAGGTTATTTAAAACATATCGCGAACCATGCTAGATGCAATGCACTCATGGTTCACGACACATTCCATTTAACCTTATTGAAAATTAAAAAAAAATCCAGGTTACGTGAAATGCATCCTCGAATTCTAGTACCCATTATTTTTAACACTAATTAAATAAATCACTTAAATTCCTCTAAACATATGTAATCTGGCGCTACAAGGAATTAGGAATGACTAAGGATTTTGTTTTTTTTTTTACTATTTTTATATTTTTTTAACTAATATTAGATAAATAAGCTTTTCCATAAATAAAAAATAGCGAGAGTAACATGTGCAAACTCACTGTAGAAAACTGCATACTTATCCAAGCATCTTATTCATTTTTTGTCATCAACAATATTCCATCATTTGAGATTGAGAATTAAGATTAGAACAAAAACAAAACTCAAGATCTTAAACACATGGTTACTTCAACTAGTCTAACCAAAGCAACTTAATGACTACGAGAAGTGGCACAACGCTAGAAACAAAGATTTAACCTGTTTGAATAAGAAAGAATATTCTAACACTTAAGATAGAGACATAATATCATATTTGAATTAAAGAAATGAATGGCATAGTTTTATGACACCTTTAGTTTAGCTTTTCATGGCAAGCACAGATCTACCGATTTTCAAATAACAGTAATGAACCTCTCATGCTTAAGATCCTAACAAGACTTAGTTAACTTCTTTAACATATGCCTTCCACATTTAAGCTAGAATAAAAATAAAACTCAAACAGCCAGGTATAGATTCTCCTTGATGATGCTACATCATTATGAAACTCAAACAAAAAGAGAAATTTGGCAAGCATTTTGATATGAAACTTCATTCAAACTTGTATTTTTTGCATTATACATCAAGTGATGTCCATGAGACTTTGGATAATACCTGAGATTGAGAACAAACAAGAGAATATGAGAGGTCAGCACCAGCAGGAAATATAGCAATGCCACAGCAACCCAACAACAACAATTCAAGCCCAATTCGAAGCCTAGAAACCAAACAAAAACCAAAAGTATTGACCCACAGTGGTACCAAAACAAACCAAATGAACTCAAAGTAACGTCCAGAACCACTGGAAACTTTCAGCAAACTAAAGCTCAATCAGAAACCAATTTAGTTGGACTCAAAGTCACTCAAAATCAGTCCAGTGTACTGGAATCAGGAAAATGAAATCAATGGAACAGAAAAATGAAATAACTGCAACAGGAAAGGAATTTTTGATGACACAGTGAGACTTCTCAATACTTCTCTCTATTATTTTCAAGCTTAAATACTCTCAAATCTCGATTCTTCTATTCTGTTTTTTCTCTGCCAATCTGTATCCTCAAGCTCTGTTTTCCAAACCCTCTTATAACCTCCAAAACCAAAGTAACAGCCTTATTTTTTTTAGTTTTAGATCTGTCCAGCCTATGTTGTTCTCCCTTTTCCCACTTTTTAGTTGTCTAAGTATGGTTTCAATTATTTAAAACTCTAAAGTGTAGAAAAATGGTAGAAAATCCTGCTGTCCAGCAAGTCCTAGTACTCTTCCCATGTGCATTGCATATTAAACTAGGACTAATTCCTGGCCTTCACTACTTTGTGTCATTGATATGGTATAATTCAACTCAAAACATGCCCTAATGATTCACATGTGCTCAAAGTGGCATTCCACTAATTCTGAAGTTCTTTAATTCAACTTAAGTCTCTAACAGCTATATCCAATTCAAACAGCTAACTCAGAATCCAAAATCAACCAACAAAAATGAACACAAAAAATCATCAAATCAACTTTATTCCAACAGCAATGACCCACTGCCCGGGATTTCAAACAATAATTTCGCGAATTTAAACGATGACATTCGTTAAATCGATCACAACATGTATAATCGATAACAAACTAATCGATCAGTCAGTGATTCAAACAGATTTCGGCCAATGCTAGAAAAATGCAAAGCTAACTATTCGATGACGCTAACCAACGCGAATACGTATTCTACATCATACGTAATCAAATAAGCAGAAAGAGAAAACAATTGACCAAATAAACGGGTCTTTCTGAGAAGAAATGAAAACAAAGAAATTCAAATCCACTGACAGAACAAAAAAAATAATCACAACAAATAAAACCAGTAGAAAAATAAACAAAGAAGAAAAGAAAAGAAAACAAATACCTCCATAGAATCAAGATAGCGGCTGGACCACTTGAATTGGGATTTTTTGGAGTCGAACGGACTTTAATTGAAATGTTATCAAATGAAAACATCCGAATTACAGTCAATTAGACTTCAATTGACGAAATCCCTAATTTCTAAATGCTAGGGTTCTTGAGGCCATTTTTTGGGGTTCGACTATTTCCGGTCAGATTCGAGCCAGCCCAATGATGGTGTGGAGGTTAGGAAGGTCATGGGAATGTTTGGTACGAATTTGGGGTTGATTGGTATAGTTTTTAGTTTGGATCGAATCTTCAATCGAAGATTCGAGAGGTTCTGGATTGATTCGAACCAAACCATGCATGGATTCGAAAGAGGGGGTTAAGGTGGTTGTGTGGTGTTATTTTGGTGGCCGGCGGCGTTGTTGCCGCCGGGTTTTGGGCGGTGGGACAGGGCGGCGGCCGCTAGGGTTTTGGGGGAGAAGGGAGTGAAGGAGAGAGAGAGGTTATTTTGGGAGAAATGAAATGGGAATAGGGTTTAGGGGTCTTGGGTATTAAAAATTAAGATTCAATCTGAGCCGTTGGATGATTAGCATCCAACGGTCCCGATTGAAGCATGAGTTGGAGCGGGGCGGACGGGTTGGGTCTAGTATTGGGTGATCCGGTTATGGGATAGTTTGGACTGGGCGATTGGGCCATTTGGATTGGGTTATTTGGGGATTTTGGGCTGGTCCTATCCGAATTCTAAAGAAGTTTTCAATTCTTTTCTTTATTTTCCTTTTCTTTTATTTTCTTAAAATAAAATTAAAATTCTAAAAAATTCTAAATTAACTTATAGAAATAAATCAACTTATAAAAGGTACGAGTTAAATCGTTATATCAACTAACACAAAATTAAATAACAATTAGGGCTAAAACCATACAATTAGACTTTGACATTAAACACATATTTTTGTTATTTTCCATTTTCATCAAATAAACTTAATTACTCTAAATTACAAACATGAATTTTATATGCAGAATGCAAACATTTTTGTATTTTATATTTATTTAAATAAATAGACTCGCACACATAAAAATGCAAATAAAAAGAGAAAAATAACACAAAAATCACAAAAATCACGCACAACACAAAACTATTTTATTTTGAATTTTTTGGGATTAATTCTCATGTAGGGCAAAAATCGCGTGCTCACAGCTGCCCATCTTTGCGCGGAAACATGAAGAGTTTTCGTGCAAAGATAAGTGAGCGGATACGAGCGATTTTTGCCCGTTTGAGCACTCCGTATGAAGCATGTTTTGAAAACGTTTGACCGAACATTTGCTTCAAAAGGTCTCCTACATATCCCTGACTAAAAGGGAATCAGGTCAATGTAGTTCGGGAAGTTTTGGTAGCTGGGACTACCATGAAGCTGTGATCTTGCTACTGCTGTTGCTGCTGATGCCACTGTTTAACTTATCTCCTTATTACACCGTGCTAAAAGAAAAATAAAAAGCTAAATTAAATTACAATATTGCAGATTCTTGTCTATCTTTTCAACTTGATCTTGTCATGTTCCTTGCCTTCTGCTGGCTTTGATGTTTCTTCACATGCTTCTTCTCTTCTGACAATTGTTATTTCGGCCTATCTTGATTGCCGAACTCCGACCATTGGTCCCTTCCTTGTGATCTTTGAATTATTTTTCTTCGAAGTCTGAATCTATCTTTTCTGATCCTTGTTGCCTTCCTTCTGATTATGAACTTGGATTTATGTCGGGGATTTCTGTTACACTCTGTCCCTTTCCGATGGTTCACTTTCCTTATCAAGTCTTAGAAAATGAGACGCCGTTCTGCTTTTCCGCCGGGCTTTTGACTTTATCGACACACTCTAATCATAAATCGCCACTCCATTCTTCAGGCGGGCACCCTAACTTCAACTACAACTTCAAAACTCAATCACCACTCCATTCTTCAAGCGGGCTCCCTGACTTCAATTACAAACTTCGAAACTAAATCGCCACTCCATTCTTCAGGCGGGCTCCCTGACTTCATCTCATAAACTTCGAAAATAAATCGCCACTCCATTCTTCAGGCGGGGCGGGCTCCCTGAGTTCAATTACAACTTCAAAACTAAATTGCTACTCCATTCTTTAGGAGGGCTCCCTGACTTCAACTATAACTTCAAAACTAAATCGCCACTCCATTCTTCAAGCGGGCTCCCTGACTTCAACAATAAACTTTAAACTTCATCCCATCCATATCGTCTTCCTTTGCTTCCTGTATCACTTTCTTCTTCCTGCATCACCTCTTAAACCCTCTTTTCTCCTAAATTACCTTATTCTGGAATTGCTTTCTTCCTGGGTCTCGTTATTTTCCCTCCTGACTGCTGGTGATATCTTTAAAATTTGTTTACTTGCCTGCTGAGGATAATGATGCTGGGAAAATTTCCTTCATTCCTTCCCTTCCTTTGACTCATGCTCTTGAATTTGCGTTGGGAACTCTTGTTGTAACTCTCTGCTTTATGGTGGGTTATTGGTTTCAAGACCTGCAATGTAAAGACTGAAGACATGCCTCTTCTTATACAGGTAGGCACCTGTTTTTGTTAGCAACTTTTGAATTTAAAATGCATGTTGGCAATAATTTACAAAATATGCATAGAAAAATGTAAAATAAAACAAACGTAAAATATCCTATTCGAGGGCGAATACTCCCATTATATCCTATTCGAGAGCGAATACTCCCATTGTATCCTATTCGAGGGCGAATACTCCCATTGTATCCTATTCGAGGGCGAATACTCCCATCGTATTCTATTCGAGGGCGAATACTCCCATCGTATTCTATTCGAGGGCGAATACTCCCATCGTATTCTATTCGAGGGCGAATACTCCCATCGTATTCTATTCGAGGGCGAATACTCCCATCGTATTCTATTCGAGGGCGAATACTCCCATCGTATTCTATTCGAGGGCGAATACTCCCATCGTATCCTATTCGAGGGCGAATACTCCCATCGTATCCTATTCGAGGGCGAATACTCCCATCGTATCCTATTCGAGGGCGAATACTCCCATCGTATCCTATTCGAGGGCGAATACTCCCATCGTATCCTATTCGAGGGCGAATACTCCCATCGTATCCTATTCGAGGGCGAATACTCCCATCGTATCCTATTCGAGGGCGAATACTCCCATCGTATCCTATTCGAGGGCGAATACTCCCATCGTATCCTATTCGAGGGCGGATACTCCCATCGTATCCTATTCGAGGGCGAATACTCCCATCGTATTCTATTCGAGGGCGAATACTCCCATCGTATTCTATTCGAGGGCGAATACTCCCATCGTATTCTATTCGAGGGCGAATACTCCCATCGTATCCTATTCGAGGGCGAATACTCCCATCGTATCCTATTCGAGGGCGAATACTCCCATCGTATCCTATTCGAGGGCGAATACTCCCATTGTATCCTATTCGAGGGCGAATACTCCCATTGTATCCTATTCGAGGGTGGATAGTCCCATCGTATCCTATTCGAGGGCGGATACTCCCATCGTATTCTATTCGAGGGCGAATACTCCCATCGTATTCTATTCGAGGGCGAATACTCCCATCGTATTCTATTCGAGGGCGAATACTCCCATCGTATTCTATTCGAGGGCGAATACTCCCATCGTATTCTATTCGAGGGCGAATACTCCCATCGTATTCTATTCGAGGGTGAATACTCCCATCGTATCCTATTCGAGGGCGAATACTCCCATGATATCAATGTATGAAAGTGAACAAACCTGAGACGTCCTGTTCGAAGGTGGACAAACCTGAAACATCCTATTTGAGGGTGGACAAACCTGACATGTCATCTTGAATTGCCTTCGTATTCTATTCGAGGGCGAATACTCCCATCGTATTCTATTCGAGGGCGAATACTCCCATCGTATTCTATTTGAGGGCGAATACTCCCATCGTATCCTATTCGAGGGCGAATACTCCCATCGTATTCTATTTGAGGGCGAATACTCCCATCGTATCCTATTCGAGGGCGAATACTCCCATCGTATTCTATTCGAGGGCGAATACTCCCATCGTATTCTATTCGAGGGCGAATACTCCCATCGTATCCTATTCGAGGGCGGATACTCCCATCGTATTCTATTCGAGGGCGAATACTCCCATCGTATTCTATTCGAGGGCGAATACTCCCATCGTATTCTATTCGAGGGCGAATACTCCCATCGTATCCTATTCAAGGGCGGATACTCCCTATCGTATTCTATTCGAGGGCGAATACTCCCATCGTATTCTATTCGAGGGCGAATACTCCCATCGTATTCTATTCGAGGGCGAATACTCCCATCATATTCTATTCGAGGGCGAATACTCTCATCGTATTCTATTCGAGGGCGAATACTCCTATGATATCAATGTTTGAGAATGTACAAACCTGAGACGTCCTGTTCGAAGGTGGACAAACCTGAAACATCCTATTTGAAGGTGGACAAACCTGATACGTCATCTTGGATTGCTTTCCTCGTTTCTCCGAGAAAATTTTCAACAATGGCAAAAAATTTTCTGCCCCAGTATTGGTGTTCTTCCTTGTGGCATGACTTTCTGCTATCAATAGCATTTTCTTTCCCTGTTTCAAATCAAAGAAAATTTGTTAGTTCAAAACATTGTGAGCGGTTGTGCTGCTCCAGTGGGGTGGTTTTTTCTTTTCTCCTTTCCCTCGCTCGGGGTTCCCAAAACTTGTTGGGGAATGATTTCATTTGTTGGAGATGATATTCCTGCTGGGGATGGATTTTTCCATTTATCCCTTCCCCGTTCTGTGTTTCTCAACTTGCTGGAGGTTATTTTGTTGAAGATGAGATTTCCTTTCTTCCTTTACCACTCTGTGTTGTCCGACCACCTCGGAACTTGCTGAAGATAACACTGCTGGTGGATATCATTTCCTCAAAATTGGTGTTTCACTCGTCTGAAGACTGTTGGAGATGACATTGGTTTAAATATTGCTTCCCTTAAGGCCTTCTTCCTTCCCTTTTCCCCAAGTGGGACTCGACTTCCAGAAAATTTTCAAAATGAAAAGAAAATTTTCTGCCCTAGTTTAATAATCTTCTTTGCACCATACTTCTCTGCCATCAATGACACTTCCTTGCTTTGTATAATAATTGGAAAGTTGGTGGCAAGTTTTGAAGTCATTCCTCACTTGTTCTGACTAGACAGACTTTGATGGGGAATTTTTGATAAAATGGGAAAGATAAAAAGAAACAAAATAGAAGACAAAGGAAAAAAATGACTCTCTAGCAAGAAATAACTATAAAAACTTATCAAACGCGAATACCAACTCTACTGGTCATGACATGCACATATGGTCTATCCTCCGTCGTTAATTGCCTTTCACGATTTCTGTCTCGTGATTTCCATCTGATTATCACCTTTATTCGACTTGTAGTGCCCGAAGGGTTTTCACTTTCAATCCTCTCTCATTTTGATTTTCTCCCAGCTTTCGTCGCCTTATGGTGCCTGTGAAGGTTTTCACCAGTAAGACTCTCTCATTTGTATCACTTTTAGCTGGGGATTGGGATGTCACTTCTAAGACTCTCTCGTGTTTCCTTTCTGCTGGGAATCAGAGTCTTTTCTGCTGAGAATCAGAGTGTTATATTCTGATAGGACTCTCTCACTCGCCTGACGTGGCATCTTTTGAAGACTGATCAGAAGGTCTTTCCGGACCGTAATGTGGGATTTGGATAGGGCTAGAAAGAAAGGGTATTGACGGCTCAAAACAAATTAATTTTGGGTTCAAAATTTACAACCTTCGGACCTAAATTTATTTATAATCAACACAATTTTTCTTTGCCCCAGCTTTTTACTTGGGGATTTTTTATTTCTTTATTTACACTATGACCGAGCTGTGAAGCGCCTACGTATCCTCTTTAAGGAATCAGGTCAAACGTAGTTCCCAATTCCCTTTTTTTCATTTTTTTTTGTTTTTTTTTCTTTATCTCTTTTTGTTGTTTTCCTTTCTTTTATTTTTCTTTATCCCTTTCTTCTCTTGTCTTTCAAACATTGTGTTTTTTAGTCTTTGAAACTAATTCCGAAGGAGAGGTATGAAAGATTTTAAAATAAGGCTCAAAGGGTTGACGATGGACAAAGTGTTTGGATAGTAGAACAAAATGCCTTCGTCATTCCAATCTTCAAAACATGCCAAGTACAAACAACCTGTTCACGACATCTTCTGGTTATATCATGATTGATAACCATATCGTCCATTCGCCTTTTCACCTATCATTTTAAAGTATTGCTGGACGACACTTTCATTTCAGTATCACGAGCTTACCCCGTATTAGCATGGCCAATTTTCCTTTAAGGGTTTCTTCGTGTTTTACCTGCCCCAGTCTCACATGATTCGGGCTCCAAATAATCTCAAATCATTTTTATTTCTTTTTAAAATGACCTGATTATCTTCCAATTGCGTCATGATTAACCCTTAATATTAGGCCAAAATTATGTGCGATGCCATGTCATTAGAGTCGGCGTTCGAACAAAATGACAAATTTAAAGATAGAAAAACTAAACAAAAAGACGAACTGGGTAATAAAAGACCAAAAGTTTCACTAAACGGAGAATTGGTTCAAATACAAACAAGCAAACCAAAAATACAAACCCGAAACGAGACTTGATAAGACTAGGCAAACTGAAATGACCAAAATGGAAAGATAAGTGGGTTTCACTACAAGACAAAATCTAGGTCACAACCCTGGAAACAACTCGGACAAAAGAAATTACAACAAAAACAAACCACCGAAAACTCCTCCTGATTACCAAGCATGACTTCTCATATACCAACTTCTGCCGATTGGTTTTGCTTTGGAATACAGATCGGGCTTCTTAATTTTCCCTTCCCTTGTGTATCAATTTGATCATATGGGTCTAAGGGTGAGATGGCAATGGATTCTGATTAATGTTAGGTGCCTCTGGTGTCTGAACCTCGATCTTATTGGTGTCAATAAGATTTTGCACCGCATGTTTCAGTTTCCAACATTTCTCGGTGTCATGTCCGAGAGCCCCTAAACAATACTCACAGCTTACTGAGCGGTCCACATTTGGGGGTAGGGGATTTGGAAATCTTGTCTCAATAGGACTCAACAAACCTATCTGCTTCAATTTGTGGAACAGAGCAGTATAAGTTTCTCCCAACTCAGTGAAGGTTCTTTGTGCCTTTTCCTTTCTGAAGGCATGATTCCCTCGGAAACCTGGTCCTGGAGGATTATTGTAAACCCTTGGTGGTGGATATGTGTTTCGAGGAGGGTGATTAGGGTGATTTGGGTGGTAGGGTCTGGCTTGGTAATGAGGTGAAGGACCTTTCGATCTGGACCAAGTACCCTCCTCTACCGTTGCAACTTCTTCTCTTCTCTTCTCTTCTTCCCGAATGCAACCCCTGTGCCATTCTGAACAGCTTGAGTTGTTTCTTTTAACGTGGAATAGCTCAAGATCTTATTGGACTTAAGTCCCTCTTCTATCATTCCGCCCATTTTGACCACCTCATTGAAAGATTTACCAACCGATGTCACCAGGTGACTAAAGTAAGTTGGCTCCGGTGTCTGCAAGAAGTATTCTACCATCTCGTTCTCTCTCATCGGTGGATCTACCCTTGCTGCCTGTTCCCTCCAACGGAACCCAAATTCTCTAAAGCTTTCGGCGGGTTTCTTCTCTAACTTTAGCAATGATAAGCGATCAGGGATTATTTCAAGATTATATTGAAACTGGCCGATGAATGCTTGGGCCAGGTCATCCCATGTAAACCATCTGTTGGGATCATGCCCGGTGTACCACTCTAGTGCGGACCCTCCCAAGCTCTGACCGAAGTAAGCTATCAGAAGTTCTTCTCGCCCTCCTGCTCCTCGCATTTTGCTGCAAAAACGTCGAAGATGGGCTACTGGGTCACCATGCCCTCGTATAGATCAAACTTGGGCATTTTGAACCCAGCGGGCAACTGGACATCTGGAAATGGGCACAGATCTTTGTAAGCAACACTGACTTGGTTGCCTAAACCATGCATATTCCTGAAGGATTGCTCCAGGCTCTTAACTTTCCGAATAACTTCCTCCTGCTCCAAACTTTTGAAGTGCTTTTCCGGTTCTGCCGGGTTATCCCAGTGAGGGGTGTGTGAATGCGGTTCAGGAGCCTTAAAGGTAGGCTCGGGAGCATAACAATGATTGTCATGTATTTGGAAAAGCGGTTCACTGGACGACTTTTGTAAAGTAGCAGGTGGAGGTGCCACAAAAACAGGGGTGACCGGAGGAGGAGTATTTTGTCTAGCTGGTGGAACCTGGGATGTATAAGGGTTTTCCCCTTGATAATATGGATAGATCGGTGCACTTGTCGAGGGGTCAATGGGCGGACGCTCTGGAGCTGGTGTAAGAGTAGGAAGGTTTGGTGATGACTGTCCCCTAGCCCAGGCTAGGTGCATCTCTGCTATTTGTTGTCTCAACCGGTCAACCTCCTCTTTCATAATCTGTATCTTTGTTTTCTCTCCGTCGAGACTTTTGCCGGAACTAGACATGCTTGCTAAAATTGGACCTTTTGATCTAGTATGGTAATGGTGATTGGCCAGAATATTCTGTCAAGCCAACCGCTAAACCTTCTGAAAAGGCCACAAACTTGTAAGCTCACAGAGTTTAACAGATATGTTATCGCACGTTGGATGCTATGCACCTAGTCAGTTAACCATATATGTATTCACCGCATGCATCATTCCAGCTTTTCCTTTTCAATTATCCTTGAAAACCTCTCTCGTTATTAACCTCTTTTTTCATTTTTTTTTCATTTTTTTTTCAAATTTGGAATAAAAAAACAACCTTGTTTTTACAAACACGGCCTTTCAGCGCCTCGGGGACGAAGATTATAAGGCTGTGAGGGTCAATTGACTAAAATCTACAAAATGACCCAAAAGTGGCCGTTTATGCAAAGTCAGCCTTCCGGCGTCCCTTTCGGGTACATTCGGCTGTTTTTGAAAACGACATCTCTTCGATTTATTGAAAACTAAACACACATTTTTTTTAAAAAGGGTGGTAAACTCAAACTTGATTTTGAGGCTACGGCCTTTCAACATTTCCGCATGGAATATTTCAAGGCTATTATTCAAAAAGAAAAAGGAAAGGTTTCAAAGTGGCCATTTTTGCAAAAAACAGCCTTCCGGCGTCATTTCGGATCATTCGGCTATTTGAAAAATAGCGTCATTATGATTTTATTGAAAACTTAAAACTTCGACATTTTTTATTTTTTATTTTTTGAAGGAGTGGTTGGACCCGATGAGGGTTGCCTACGTATCCCACCTAATGGGGAGAATCAAACCTGCGTAGTCGGTCAAATAAAAACAAACTACATCTGTAAATGAAACAAACTATATATTATTATTATTAGTTTTTCCACACATTTTTTTTAATTTTAAATTTTTTTTCTTTTTTAAGTAAAAAAACAAACTATTTTGAAACTATATATTTTTAATTTTAATCACACATTTTTTTTATTTTTCAACAAATGCTTTTTTTTTCTTTTTAAGTAAAAAAACAAACTATTTTGAAACTATTTTTTTTTATTTTAATCACACTTTTATTTTTATTTTTCAACAAACGTTTTTTTTAAGTAAAAAAACAAACTATTTTGAAACTATTTTTTTTTCATTTTCCTCAATATATAAAAAAACCGGTTAGCCTGCAAATCTGAAGCAAATAAATGCGTAAGACAAACAGGATGCAGCAGGATGGTCTTTTCATTTCGGGTCACCTGTCCTAGACGGACCCAACCCCTGTGTTGAGTCCCCTAAGTCAAATGCAACATGATGCAAATAAACGTTCCTACTAGGGATCCGGCATGAAGCTTTGTTATTCTAGGTTTAAAAACCTGAGTTTATTGTTCTAGACCTGGCTTACCCGAGCGGACAACTCGAGCCAAGGAGGAGGCAGCAACCCGGGAATACAGAAGCTTCACCGGTTTTGCAACTTATCAAAACCTCGTTCTAAAGTGGGAATTAGACACTATACAGAAAAGAAGTCACACGAAGTGCACCCTTCTTCGTGATTTAGAAGACTCGGAGAGGAGATTGGTTTCCGCACAATTTATATGTACAGTTCAAAAAATATCAAAGCGATAAAAATATCATTTTGCACATTTAAACCCAAGATAATAATAGACCAAATACAACAATTATTCAAAACTCGGGTTCTAAAATCCTGATCTAGTGGTTCTGGATTTATCATCTTTTTTGGAAAAGGTGTCTAGACCTGGCTTTAACTCGAGCGGACAACTCGAGCCGAGGAGTGTCAGTGCACCGGTAGCATGGCTTTCCGACTTAATTGACAATGCTCCCCGCCTAAACAGGTGTGACTACAAATCCTTCACTGGGTGCCAAGCACCACAGCTATCTTGAGAAAAACGGGCTATGTCCAGCAAATGCCCGAGATTATATTTCAAAGAGACTCAGAAAAAAGAGGAAAATGGGTATCGGCACAATTTATATACAATCACAAAATATCAAAGAGGTAAAAATAATATTTAGCACATTAATACAAACATATAATAAAATCGGATAATAAATAAGCCAAATACAACAATTATTCAAAGCTCGAATTCTTAAAACCCGAACCAGTGGTTCTGGGTTTGTTTCCCCAGCAGAGTCGCCAGAGCTGTCACACCTCCTTTTTCCGCAGACCCGCGTGGGCGCGAGGGAGTTTTTTCCAATTAAAGGACAATCGAAACGGGATTCATTTATTAACTCAGAGTCGCCACTTGGGAGATTTATGGTGTCCCAAGTCACCGGTTGAATCCCGAATCGAGGAAAAGAATGACTCTATTTAACGGTCCGCGAACCAGAAATCCGGATAAGGAATTCTGTTAACCCGGGAGAAGGTGTTAGGCATTCCCGAGTTCCGTGGTTCTAGCACGGTCGCTCAGTTATCATATTTGGCTTATTTATCTGATTTTTATACACTTTTAAAATTTTGTACATTTGTCGTTTAAACCGCTGTTATTATTTAAGAAAATTATTTCAAGGTTATTTAAAACATATCGCGAACCATGCCCATTTAACCTTATTGAAAATTAAAAAAAAATTCAGGTTACGTAAAATGCATCCTCGATTTCTAATACCCATTATTTTTAACACTAATTAAATAAATCACTTAAATTCCTCTAAACATATGTAATCTGGCGCTACAAGGAATTAGGAATGACTAAGGATTTTGTTTGTTTTTACTATTTTTATATTTGTTTTTAACTAATATTAGATAAATAAGCCTTTCCATAAAAAAAATAGCGAGAGTAACATGTGCAAACTCACTGTAGAAAACTGCATACTTATCCAAGCATCTTATTCATTTTTTGTCATCAACAATATTCCATCATTTGAGATTGAGAATTAAGATTAGAACAAAAATAAAACTCAAGATCTTAAACACATGGTTACTTCAACTAGTCTAACCAAAGCAACTTAATGACTACGAGAAGTGACACAACGCTAGAAACAAAGATTTAACCTGTTTGAATAAGAAAGAATATTCTAACACTTAAGATAGAGACATAATATCATATTTGAATTAAAGAAATGAATGGCATAGTTTTATGACACCTTTAGTTTAGCTTTTCATGGCAAGCACAGATCTATCGATTTTCAAATAACAGTAATGAACCTCTCATGCTTAAGATCCTAACAAGACTTAGTTAACTTTTTTAACATATGCCTTCCACAGTTAAGCTAGAATAAAAATAAAACTCAAACAGCCAGGTATAGATTCTCCTTGATGATGCTACATTGTAGATGCGTGATTTTGCCCCTACCCGAGATTTTTAGCGTAAAATATTTAGTTTAGGCCTAATATAGATATCTTAGCTAATTTTGACTCTTTTACTTTATTTTTACCTTAAAATGAAAAATAACCAAAATATAGTTTTATTAATGTTTCGTAGTCATTTTAAACTTGAAAAATATAAAAATAGTACTTTATATTTTTATCTTTTTATAAAAACGAAAATAATAAAAATAGTTTCATTAACATTTTGTAATTACTTTAATTTTGAAAAAAATAATTTTTGTTTTAATCATTAGTCTTATAGTTATTTTACTTACGTAGGATTAATTAATAACATCGTGTTCTCATTTTCGGTTCCGGGCAAAGAATAATATTCGGGTTCAAACTATCCGGTTTTATAATTTTCGGACCTAGCCCATAATAATCCGAGTCCACCACACGTGGGGGACACGGACGGAGCACGAGACGAAACCCATAACCCTTGAAACCCACGTGGAGACCCATGACTCTTGGTCTCTCACGTGGGAATGTTGTCCAACGGACAAATGATGGGGCCGTGACTTTTAAAAACAGAGGCAAAAATACAGAGGAACGCACACACACATCAGAGGGATATAGAGCTCATCCCCTTATTTTTTTGGAGGACAGAGAACCATTCATGGATTCTGCTCCATGAAACAAGTGAGGCAACTTTCGAAAAATACCCCAAAACCCCCTTAGGATCATCTTCTACACACCAACAACACACAAGACAAACACACTCAAAAACAGATGGGCGGCTGGAAGACCCAAAAGGAAAAAATTCCATCTTCTTCATAGAAAAATTCCATGACTTCTTAACAGAACAAAAATTCTTCAAGGTCCAATGGATTTGGAGATGAAATCAGACTTTTATTTAGACTTTTAAGTTGGTTTGAAATCTCAAAAGTTAGTAGTATATCTTGCGTCCTCTACTTCCTCGCATCGATTTCCAATCTCGAATGGAGCTCAATCACAGTGAGTTTGCCACTCGAATCGGGTTTTCCGGCGTGTTCTTTGGTTGACGGGTTTGTTCGAGGCTTCCGATCCAAGTCCCTGTTTCATTAGTGTACACTTTGCTGGAACTGTAATTAAATTTGTTTGGAGTTTTCTGTAAAAAAAATGTCCGTTCCTGGAGTTTGTCTGAGTGTATTTCTTCTTTGTTGGTCCGGTGGTGACTGTTCGAGGTCGAAGTTCGCGGTTCCGATCTGAAATTCACTGTTCTCATTTGCTCGTGTTGGTTCTCGCTCTGCTGTGCTCGACTTGGATATGTTTTCTCATTAATTGGAAAATTCTGTGAGGTTCACTCTCTTCTTAATTGTTGTTTTCATTGCACTTCTTTCAACATGTTTCTATTTGATTTGTATATCATATTTTGGTTGCCTACTTTTGTTTTATTCAATTTGAATGAGTAGAGATGGTTGACGGATAATTCTGTCCATTTTTGGCTCATGGAATTTGGAAAGTTGGTCCGTATGTTGTGGGCTTAGGGAGGATTATTTTGATTGCTTCATTGTTGGTCTGAAATCTGTTTAAGTAGTTTATTAACCCATGTTTTTTTTTTCGATTTTGAAATTCTGATTTAATACCGAGCAAATTAGTGAATTTTTTTTATGGTGAAATTTGTCATGGATTGTTTAAATGCTGATTTGGAGCTTTTTGTCACATGCGTTTTACCAAGTTCTATAGAATCCGGCGAATTGTTCTTAGTTTAGATTTATTTGGATGTGATGCTGAGTTTCAATATTGTCTTGTTAACTTCACAGTTGCAATCTAGTAGTAGCAATTGTTATTTTTAAATTGCGTTGGTTTATTGAGCCGTGCTAGATTAGGTGAAGGAATTAAATTAGTTGTAATTGACTTGATTTAGATTAGAGGATGCAAAATAAAAGTGGTTTGTGTGGCTTAGTTTGGAGTTGAACCATCTAATTCTTAGAGTAATATTAACTCCTTAGAATTCGAGGCGTGCCATTTAGCAAATTTCATGGCCCTCGCAAAGTACAAACGCGAAATTACGTTAGGTGCGTTAATTAATAATAATACTTTCCTAAAATACGGGTGCGCATTTATGTGACCCAAATCTTACTCTCGGCGAAGCTGAAATACATTAAAGTCACAGGCGTACCGGTTGCGGTGTGACTCGAAATGTGTTTTCGTGACGTCGCAAATCTTCTAAAAATAAAAGCGGGGCATTAAAAATACATAGTTAAAATATATAAAGAAATCAGATAAAAGAAAAAGCGCAGTTGAGCGACCGTGCTAAAACCACGGAATCCGGGAGTGCCTAACACCTTCTCCCGGGTTAACAGAATTCCTTATCCAAGTTTCTAGTTTCGCAGATTGTAATACAGAGTCATAAATTTCCTCGGTTCGGGATTAAACCGGTGACTTGGGACACCATTATTTTCCCAGTGGCGACTTTGAATAATTAAATAAACGGATCCCGTTCCGACCGTCCTTTAAATGGAAAAACTCCTTGCCTGATTATTATTATATCTCTTCTCGGGGTATAGTATTAAACAGTGGCACATTTACGTTTATACGTGTGCGGTGAAAAAAGGAGGTGTGACAGCTCTGGCGACTCTGCTGGGGAAGTATTCTTCCAGAACTTCGGTTTAGGGTTTAAGAATTCGAGCTCAGTTAAATTGTTGTTTTTGTCTATATCTGATTTTATTATATGCTTAATTAATGTGCTACATGTCTACCGCTTTGATACTAGTTGCACTTTATATACTAACTGCTATATGTTTACCGCTTTGATATTGCGTGAATTGATATTACGTGAACTGTATATAACCCTTCTCTTATGACCTCGGGGGATGTGCTTACTGGTTGAGACTCCCCTTTTCGTTAGTGTCAATACCAAAAATAAGAAAAGTGGCCGGATAACTTACTAAGCCGGACGATCCCGCGGGTCCCCGGTACGTAGCCCCCTCCTCAATCCGAGTTGTCTGCTCGGGTACACGGTCTAGTACCATTGAAAACATCGGGATATTGAGCCTAGATTTAGGACGTTTATTTGCATCATATCTGACTTAGGGGACTCAACACAGGGGTTGGGTCCGTCTAGGACAGGAGACCCGGTAATCAAAAGACTGAGCATGTTATATGTTGCATTTATTTGTTCTAGATTATTACGGGCTAAATTCCTGAAAAACAAAAAGAGAGGAAATTTTAAAATAGAAAATATCGAAATGTCGACGAAACGCTGTCGAAGGTTTGAAAAGAAAATTTGAAAAATAGGTGGAACAATTTTGTTGAAATAATTGGTCAACTAATCTGACCGAACTACGCAGGTTTGATTCTCACCGTTAGGTGGGATACGTAGGCAACCCTTATCGGGTCCAACCACCCCTTTAAAAAAATAAAAAAAAATGTGTGTTTAATTTTGTCAATAAAATCAAAGTGATGCCGTTTTTGCAAATAGCCGAATGTTCTGAAAGGATGCCGGAAGGCTGTTTTTGCAAAAATAGCCACTTTGAAACATTTTTAATAATTTACGGGCACAACCTTGAAATATTCCTTGTGGAAATGTTGCCAGGCCATAGCCGCAACATCAAGTCCGGGTTCACACCCCTTTTGCAAAAATAACCAAAAAATGTCAAATTTTTGATTTTGTTATAAACAAGTCGGGTGATGCTATTCTTGTTTAAAACAAGCCGAATGCCCCTCAAAAGGACGCCAGAAGGCCGTTTTTGCAAGAATAGCCACTTTGAGTCATTTTAAATAATTTGCGGGCATAGCCTTGAAATATTCCCTCGCGGAAATGTCGAAAGGCCGTATCCGCAAAATCAAGTTTTGAGTCATCAATCAACTTTTCAAAAATATCCACTTTATCAAATAAGCCATTACATGGCCGGAATTTTGCTGAAATAGCCATATTTTTGCATTTTTAACTTCCTCAGTCTTGTGTTGGCCTGTGTCGGTGCTGAACGATGCCCCATAGGCCCCGGGATAAAAATTTTGAATTTGCATCTTCTTAAATAAAATTTTGCAAAAAGAGCCAATTTGTCTAAATAAGCCATTACATGGCCAATTTATGAAAAATAGTCTTGTGTTAGTTTATGGTGATGCCGAACGATGCCCCATGAGCCACAGGATAAAAAAAAAAATTTCAAGTTTATCTTTCATAAATAAATTTTGCAAAAAATAGTCATTTTATCAAATAAGCCATTATGTGGCCAATTTTGTAAAAATAGTCATAATTGACACGAAAATTATTCTTATTTTTGCAGAAATCTCCTACACAAGTTTGTAGTTGGAGTCGGCTTCTATAATTTTCCTTGAAAAAAAAAATCAAATAAACATCTCTTTATTTCTCGCATTAATTTGCAAGAACTACGCTCGGTCTGATTCATGCGGGGTCATGATACGTAGGCAATCTCCAAAAGATTCGACCACAACTGCATATGTATATATATATAAAAAAAAGGTAAAAATAAAAAATAAAAAAATAAAAAAAATTGATACGGACTGTCTGAGTCCATTCTAACATGTTTTGTCTTGAATAATAAAGTAAGCAGAAGGTGGTTGGTTTGTGGCAAGCGGACAACGCAAGATCCCCGAAAGATGGTACAGGAGGAAATAACCCAAAGATTGAAAAGCTTAGAACAGCGGTTGAAACACACGCACGGGTTGGCAGGTCAAAAGAGTGTTGCTTTCGAAGATCTATGCTTGTTTCCCGATGTCCACTTGCCACCTGGTTTCAAGATTCCCAAATTTGAAAAGTACGATGGACATGGACATCCCATAGCCCATTTGAAAAGGTATTGCAATCAACTAAGGAGCCTGGGAAGAAATGAAGAATTGTTAATAGCCTACTTTGGGGAAAGCCTTACAGGAGTAGCCTCCTGAATGGTTTTGGGATCAAGATGCATCTCGCTGGCACGTCTGGAACGACATGGCACAGGCCTTTGTCAAACAATTCCAATACAACATTGACATTGCCCCGGACCGCATTTTCCTTTCAAATCTGAAGAAGAAATCAAGTGAAAGTTTCAGGGAATATGCCCTTAAATGGAGAGAGCAAGCGGCTCATGCTGAGCCACCCATGGATGACCATGAGTTAATCACTGTCTTCCTTCAGGCTCAAGAGCCGGATTATTTTCAGAACATGATGTCTGCGGTTGGCCAATCTTTCTTGGATGTAATCAAAATGGGAGAAATGGTAGAGAACGGTCTTAAGACAGGCAGAATTATAAGTCAAGCGGCTCTCAAGGCTGCAGCTCAGGCTGTCCAATTTGAATCTAGTGACACGAATGGGAGGGATGAAGAAGTCATGATGACATCAGGGTCAAGAAAAGGTTCCAGAAGAACACCTCGATGGTATGCGATGTCTCGACAAGTTTTCCATAACTCCCCTGAGCATTACTATCCACCTCCGAACCCACCATACTCAGTTGATCCACCCCAGTATGTTATTCAGCCATCAAATCATCCAAGAAAGCGAGCACGGGCATCACAAAATCTCTACCAGCCTCTCCAAAATTTCCAGATACCTTATAACCCACTTCCAAACCAAGGGTATAGAAGGGAACCGAAGTTGAAGGAACATTTCACACCAATAGGAGTTTCCTATGAAAGCTTATTTGAGAAGTTAAAGCAACATGACATGATTGCACCCATCCCTCCAAATCATGTGGACCCACGTGCAAGGAGCTTTGACCCATCTAAAAAGTGTGAATACCATTCCCATGCTCAGGGGCACAACATGGAAAGTTGTCGGGATTTGAAAAGGGAAATAGAAAGGATGATCCAAGAAAGGTTGATTGTGATTCATAACAGTGACACCCAGAATATCGCGCTGAATCTGTTACCTGCACCTGATGATACACACTTTCTGGCGGTGGTGCCTGGTGACACGGAATATGAAAATCCACTCGAGAATTTGCCGACTGAAATGAGAGAAGGCCATAGTGGTTCTGATAATCAAATTCGTGGCTAAATGTCAGGCTTATCAATTGGAGAGTCATTTGTGGTGGCTTATTTTGTTGTCATTTCTATTTGTCCGAGTTATTTCATAATGGTAATCCGAATGTTGTTTTGTGGCTCAAACCTTTTATCCTTGTATTTTTCTTTTGATCATAGTGTCTCATCTAAAGGGGTCTAGGTTCGTTCTAAGTATTGTACCCCAGTTTTGTTTTTTGGTTGTTCGAGTCGTTGTTTTATCGGTTAATGCAATGACCTATTTTATATTATTTCTAGACATTTTCTGTTATTTAGTCCTCTCCTTCCTATAGTTCTTTTCTGCTAGCTCTAGTGACATGACGTGCGCGCATAGTTCTGGCCTGATCTTAAAAGTTATCACGAAACCATTGGGAGGTGATCGAGATATTTAAATTAAATAAGAACGGTTTGAGATTATTCGAAGCCCGAGTCATGAGAAACTGGGGCAAGTAAAAGGAAACCGTTAAAGGCAAGCTGGCCAAAATTGACATGGGGTCGTTCATAATAATGAAAATGAGAGTGTTGCCCAACAGTGCTTTAAAGATATGACGAATATTAATTGTGTTGTTCACGCTTGGCATGTTTTGAAGATTGGAATGACGAAGGCATTTTGTTCTGCTATCCAAACACTTTATCCATCGTCAACCCTTTGAGCCTTACTTTAAATTCTTTCATGCCCCTCCTTCGGAATTAGTTGCAAAGACTAGAAACACAAGTTTGATAGGTAAGAGAAGAAATGGATAAAGAAAAAATAAAGAAAAAAAAACAACAAAAAGAGATAAAGAAAAGAAAAAGAAAAAGTGTGAAAAAAAGAAACTTGAAAAAGAGGAATTGGGAACTACGTTTGACCTGATTCCTCGAAGAGGATACGTAGGCGCTTCACAGCTCGGTCATAGTGTAAATAAAAATCAAAAATCCCCAAGCAAGAATCTGGGGCAAAAAAAAAATTGTGTTTATTATAAATAAATATAGGTCCGAAGGTTGTAATTTTGAACCCATTTTGTTTTATTTCGAGCCTTTAATACAATTTTTTCTAGCCTTATCCAAATCCACATTACGGTCCAAAGAAAGACCTTTTGACCAATCTTTAAAAGAGGCCAAGTCAGGCAAATGAGAGAAGTCTTATCAGAACATAACACTCTGATTCCCATCAGAAAAGACTCGGATCTGTAGCAGAAGAAATATGAGAGAATCTTAGCAGTAGCACCACCAATCCCCAGCGGAAAAGTAACACAAATGAGAGAGTCTTAGCGGTGAAAACCTTCACAGGCACCGTAAGGAGATGAAAGCTGAGAGAAAACCAAAATGAGAGAGGCTTGGTAGTGAAAACCCCTCGGGCACTACAAGTCGAACGAAGGTTGGAAATGAGATAGGAAAGCCCCAGGAGAAAATTACAAAAGGCGGTTTAACGACGGATGGTAGGCTATATGTGCATGTCATGTCCATTAGAGTTGGTATCCACGTTCGATAGGGTTATTTTATAATTTTTCTTTTTAGAGAGTCATCCTCGTTTTTGTCTTTTATTCTGTTTCCTTTTATCTTTCTCCTTTCATAAAAAATTCCCCAATAGAGTCTGTTTGTAAGAAATGACTTCAAAATTTTCCATCAGCTTTCCAATTATGCAAGACGAATTTGATTGGTACACCCAAGTGGTATAAATGAGGAGGGATTAATCGCAAAGCCAGTGTCCAGAAGGATATTCCCCAGCAATAGGAAATTGACAAAGGGGTGGATCGGTGTGAAAAAGGATATCTCAATGAAGGTTAATGACCTCTAGGCCAAGGCCAATGAGACTCAAAGGTCGGGAAATGCCCATTCCTTAGATATGCCGCCAAAGAAGGGGAGATATCCCCCAGCAGAAAGGTATTTTCAGTGACAAGGGTGAACAAAGAAAATGGTTCACCAGTAAAACATGCAAGGTCTTCACGAAGGGTCATTATTATAGGAATTCGGGTGGTCAGTGGAAAACCACGTGGAAAGGTTCGCGAATAAAGAGTCGTCAAGGAAGGCGGGGAAGCAAGAAAGGAGAAAACTATCCCCAGCATGAATATCATCAAATGATAACATCCCCGGCAGGGTCTGACAATGAAACGCAGAGCAGGGAAACAAGAGGAGAACCATCCCCAGCAGGAGCACCACAACCAGCCACCACATTTTAAAACTAACCAATTTTTCTTTGATTTGAAACAAGAAGAAGAGGGGTTGTTGGCAGAAAAGCATGCCACGAAGAAGATTCTCAAACTGGGGCAGAAAATTTTCTCCCATTGCGAAAATTTTCTCGAAACCAAATACCCGGTCGGGGAAAGAAGCCAGATAACGCGAGGAAATGATCTTTGAACCCGGTTATCCCCAGCAGCTTTGAAAGAAAGAAAACAACAAGCTGTGATAGAGGAAATTATACCCCCAGCAGACAGGACAAAACGAGGAAGCTTGCGTTCAGAAAGGCAAGAGGCCGGTATCATCCCCAGCAGTTCTTGGAAAAATAAAACACTGATTTCGAGATTTTCCCGGCAGCATTATATCCTATAAGTTTTTCAAGGGAGCAAAGCGCGAGTCCCGAATGAGGTTTGGAAAAAGGAAAAAGGATCCCCCAACAGGGTAATCCCCAGCTGATGACATTTAAATCCCAGTGATCTCGGGAGAGAATAAAGGTTTTGAAGGAAGTAGAAAAGAAGGAAATAAAGAAGATTTCCCCAGCAGCATTATCCCCAGCAGGTAAGTAAACAATTCCAAGGATATCCCCAGCGGTCAAGAGAAAAATAACACGACCCAGGAGGAAAGCAATTCCAAAACAAGGTAATTCAGAAGAAAGGATGGCCCAAGAGGCAATGCATGAAGAAGAAAGTGGTGCAGGAAGCAAAGGAAGGCGACATAGATGGGATGGAGTTAATGAGTTGTAGTTGAAGTCAGGGTGCCCGCCTGAAGAATGGAGTGGCGATTTTATTTTGAAGTAGTAGTTGAAGTCAGGGAGCCCGCCTGGAGAATGGAGTGGCGATTTTATTTTGAAGTAGTAGTTGAAGTCAGGGAGCCCGCCTGAAGAATGGAGTGGCGATTTTATTTTGAAGTAGTAGTTGAAGTCAGGGAGCCCGCCTGAAGAATGGAGTGGCGATTTTATTTGAAGTTGTAGTTGAAGTCAGGGAGCCCGCCTGAAGAATGGAGTGGCGATCTTATTTTGAAGTTGTAGTTGAAGTTAGGGAGCCCGCTTGAAGAATGGAGTGACGATTTAGTTTTGAAGTTGTAGCTGAAGTGAGGGAGCCCTCCTGAAGAATGGAGTGGCGATTTAGTTTTGAAGTTGTAGCTGAAGTCAGGGAGCCCGCCTGAAGAATGGAGTGGCGATTTAGTTTTGAAGTTGTAGCTGAAGTCAGGGAGCCCGCCTGAAGAATGGAGTGGCGATTTAGTTTGAAGTTGTAGTTGAAGTCAGGGAGCCCGCCTGAAGAATGGAGTGGCGATTTATTTTGAAGTTGTATTTGAAGTCGGGGAGCCCGCCTGAAGAATGGAGTGGCAATTTATTTTGAAGTGTTAGTTGAAGTCAGGGAGCCCGCCTGAAGAATGGAGTGGCGATTTATTTTGAGTTGTAGTTGAAGTCAGGGAGCCCGCCTGAAGAATGGAGTGGCGATTTAGTTTTTGAAGTTATAGTTAAAGATAATTTAACAATTGGAAGATTTTAAGTAAGGCATCAATTTAGACCTAGTCTGAGGAATTATCTCCTAGCGTCAAAATCTTAGTCTGATGAATCTTTCTCCTAAGACATCAAAATCTTAGTCCGATGAATCTTTCTCCTAAGATATCAAAATCTCAGTCCGATGAATCTTTCTCCTGAGATCACAACAATTTAGACCTAGTCTGAGGAATTATCTCCTAGCGTCGAAATCTTAGTCCGATGAATCTTTCTCCTAAGATATCAAAATCTCGGTCTAATGAATCTTTCTCCTGAGATCACAACAATTTAGACCTAGTCTGAGGAATTATCTCCTAGCGTCAAAATCTTAGTCAGATGAATTTTTTCTCCTGAGATCACAACAATTTAGACCTAGTCTGAGGAATTATCTCCTAGCGTCAAAATCTTAGTCAGATGAATTTTTTCTCCTGAGATGGTAATCATTCGATCCATACATTTCAAGTTTTGGTAATCAGGTGCCCACTTGAAGAATGGAATGGCAATTTATGATTAGAGTTTGTAGTTAAAGTCAGAAGTCCGCCAGAAAAGCAGAACGGCGTCTCAGTTTCCAAGATTTGATAAGGATGGTGAACAATCGAAAGGTGGCAGAGTGTAATGAAAATCCCCAGCATGAATCAGAAGGAAGGCGACAAGGATCAGAAAAGATAGATTCAGACTTCGAAGGAGAATAGCTCGAAGATCACAAGTCTGGGAATTCACTTTGGAGTGCAATGCAAGTTAGCAACAAAAGAAGTTTGCGACCAGAATGCAAGTCAACAGTCCGAGACGATCAACAGAAGTTAGTCACAATGAAAAAAGGGCAAGAAGCTAATCCAAGCGTAGAAGTTGATGAAAGATGTGGTGTGCTCAAGACATGGTCAATCAATGACACAAGAACTGCAAGTTTGGTCCTGATCCAGAAGGCCGAAGAAGATTGAACTAGCACCTACAACTAGCAAGTATCAAGGTTCAAATTTAGAGTCTACATGAAGCACCAAACAATACTCAAGATCAAGCTTTAGAAGACTCATAGATAGGAATTTTGTAACTAGTAGCTGATAGGTTTAGCTAGCTTCTTTTTTCTCATGTTTTGATTTTTTGATGTAATAGCAGGACCACGGACCGGAACTTCGATGGACCGGAACCTCGACGGAACGGCACCTCGACTGGCTCTCCACCTCGGTTACTCCAGATTCTTACTCACTTCCGAACTACACGTGGCATGATTCCTTTATAGCCAAGGATATGTAGGCAGCTCAAATACAAGGGCTCGGTCACATCCTCTTCTTTTAGTTTAGTCTCTCTAAATAAGGGTCGGGTCAAAACACTTATCTAGTCGTTCTTTGTCTGAAAAACTCTTTGTGTTTTCAGTCAAAGAGGGGCAGCTGTAGATGCGTGATTTTGCCCCTACCCGAGATTTTTAGCGTAAAATATTTAGTTTAGGCCTAATATAGATATCTTAGCTAATTTTGACTCTTTTACTTTATTTTTACCTTAAAATGAAAAATAACCAAAATATAGTTTTATTAATGTTTCGTAGTCATTTTAAACTTGAAAAATATAAAAATAGTACTTTATATTTTTATCTTTTTATAAAAACGAAAATAATAAAAATAGTTTCATTAACATTTTGTAATTACTTTAATTTTGAAAAAAATAATTTTTGTTTTAATCATTAGTCTTATAGTTATTTTACTTACGTAGGATTAATTAATAACACCGTGTTCTCATTTTCGGTTCCGGGCAAAGAATAATATTCGGGTTCAAACTATCCGGTTTTATAATTTTCGGACCTAGCCCATAATAATCCGAGTCCACCACACGTGGGGGACACGGACGGAGCACGAGACGAAACCCATAACCCTTGAAACCCACGTGGAGACCCATGACTCTTGGTCTCTCACGTGGGAATGTTGTCCAACGGACAAATGATGGGGCCGTGACTTTTAAAAACAGAGGCAAAAATACAGAGGAACGCACACACACATCAGAGGGATATAGAGCTCATCCCCTTATTTTTTTGGAGGACAGAGAACCATTCATGGATTCTGCTCCATGAAACAAGTGAGGCAACTTTCGAAAAATACCCCAAAACCCCCTTAGGATCATCTTCTACACACCAACAACACACAAGACAAACACACTCAAAAACAGATGGGCGGCTGGAAGACCCAAAAGGAAAAAATTCCATCTTCTTCATAGAAAAATTCCATGACTTCTTAACAGAACAAAAATTCTTCAAGGTCCAATGGATTTGGAGATGAAATCAGACTTTTATTTAGACTTTTAAGTTGGTTTGAAATCTCAAAAGTTAGTAGTATATCTTGCGTCCTCTACTTCCTCGCATCGATTTCCAATCTCGAATGGAGCTCAATCACAGTGAGTTTGCCACTCGAATCGGGTTTTCCGGCGTGTTCTTTGGTTGACGGGTTTGTTCGAGGCTTCCGATCCAAGTCCCTGTTTCATTAGTGTACACTTTGCTGGAACTGTAATTAAATTTGTTTGGAGTTTTCTGTAAAAAAAATGTCCGTTCCTGGAGTTTGTCTGAGTGTATTTCTTCTTTGTTGGTCCGGTGGTGACTGTTCGAGGTCGAAGTTCGTGGTTCCGATCTGAAATTCACTGTTCTCATTTGCTCGTGTTGGTTCTCGCTCTGCTGTGCTCGACTTGGATATGTTTTCTCATTAATTGGAAAATTCTGTGACGTTCACTCTCTTCTTAATTGTTGTTTTCATTGCACTTCTTTCAACATGTTTCTATTTGATTTGTATATCATATTTTGGTTGCCTACTTTTGTTTTATTCAATTTGAATGAGTAGAGATGGTTGACGGATAATTCTGTCCATTTTTGGCTCATGGAATTTGGAAAGTTGGTCCGTATGTTGTGGGCTTAGGGAGGATTATTTTGATTGCTTCATTGTTGGTCTGAAATCTGTTTAAGTAGTTTATTAACCCATGTTTTTTTTTTCGATTTTGAAATTCTGATTTAATACCGAGCAAATTAGTGAATTTTTTTTATGGTGAAATTTGTCATGGATTGTTTAAATGCTGATTTGGAGCTTTTTGTCACATGCGTTTTACCAAGTTCTATAGAATCCGGCGAATTGTTCTTAGTTTAGATTTATTTGGATGTGATGCTGAGTTTCAATATTGTCTTGTTAACTTCACAGTTGCAATCTAGTAGTAGCAATTGTTATTTTTAAATTGCGTTGGTTTATTGAGCCGTGCTAGATTAGGTGAAGGAATTAAATTTGTTGTAATTGACTTGATTTAGATTAGAGGATGCAAAATAAAAGTGGTTTGTGTGGCTTAGTTTGGAGTTGAACCATCTAATTCTTAGAGTAATATTAACTCCTTAGAATTCGAGGCGTGCCATTTAGCAAATTTCATGGCCCTCGCAAAGTACAAACGCGAAATTACGTTAGGTGCGTTAGTTAATAATAATACCTTCCTAATCACGGGTGCGCATTTATGTGACCCAAATCTTACTCTCGGCGAAACTGAAACGCATTTAAGTCACAGGCGTACTGGTTGCGGTGTGACTCGAAATGTGTTTTCGTGACGTCGCAATTCTTCTAAAATTGAAAAGCGGAACATAATAGCACATAGTTAAAATATATAAAGAAATCAGATAAAAGCAAAAATTGTAGTTGAGCGACCGTGCTAGAACCACGGAATCCGGGAGTGCCTAACACCTTCTCCCGGGTTAACAGAATTCCTTATCCAGGTTTCTAGTTTCGCAGACTGTATTACGGAGTCATAAATTTCCTCGGTTCGAGATTAAACCGGTGACTTGGGACACCATTATTTTCCCAAGTGGCGACTCTGAAAAATTAAATAAATTGATCCCGTTCCGACTGTCCTTTAAGTGGAAAAACTCCTTGCCTGATTATTATTATATCTCTTCTCGGGGTATAGTATTAAACAGTGGCACATTTACGTTTATACGTGTGCGGTGAAAAAAGGAGGTGTGACATACATCATTATGAAACTCAAACAAAAAGAGAAATTTGGCAAGCATTCTGATATGAAACTTCATTCAAACTTGTATTTTTTGCATTATACATCAAGTGATGTCCATGGGACTTTGGATAATACCTGAGATTGAGAACAAACAAGAGAATAGGAGAGGTCAGCACCAGTAGAAAATATAGCAATGCCACAGCAACCCAACAGCAACAATTCAAGCCCAATTCGAAGCCCAGAAACCAAACAAAAACCAAAAGTATTGACCCACAATGGTACCAAAACAAACCAAAGAAACTCAAAGTAACGTCCAGAACCACTGGAAACTTTCAGCAAACTAAAGCTCAATTAGAAACCAATTTAGTTGGACTCAAAGTCACTCAAAATCAGTCCAGTGTACTGGAATCGGGAAAATGAAATCAATGGAACAGGAAAATGAAATAACTGCAACAGGAAAGGAATTTTTGATGACACAGTGAGACTTCTCAGTACTTCTCTCTATTATTTTCAAGCTTAAATACTCTCAAATCTCGATTCTTCTATTCTGTTTTTTCTCTGCCAATCTGTATCCTCAAGCTCTGTTTTCCAAACCCTCTTATAACCTCCAAAACCAAAGTAACAGCCTTATTTTTTTTAGTTTTAGATCTGTCCAGCCTATGTTGTTCTCCCTTTTTCCACTTTTTAGTTGTCTAAGTATGGTTTCAATTATTTAAAACTCTAAAGTGTAGAAAAATGGTAGAAAATCCTGCTGTCCAGCAAGTCCTAGTACTCTTCCCATGTGCATTGCATATTAAACTAGGACTAATTCCTGGCCTTCACTACTTTGTGTCATTGATATGGTATAATTCAACTCAAAACATGCCCTAATGATTCACATGTGCTCAAAGTGGCATTCCACTAATTCTGAAGTTCTTTAATTCAACTTAAGTCTCTAACAGCTATATCCAATTCAAACAGCTAACTCAGAATCCAAAATCAACCAACAAAAATGAACACAAAAAATCATCAAATCAACTTTATTCCAACAGCAATGACCCACTGCTCGGGATTTCAAACAATAATTTCGAGTATTTAAACGACGACATTCGTTAAATCGATCACAACATGCATAATCGATAACAAACTAATCGATCAGTCAGTGATTCAAATAGATTTCGGCCAATGCTAGAAAAATGCAAAGCTAACTATTCGATGACGCTAACCGACGCGAATACATATTCTACATCATACGTAATCAAATAAACAGAAACAGAAAACAATTGACCAAATAAACGGGTCTTTCTGAGAAGAAATGAAAACAAAGAAATTCAAATCCACGGACAGAACAAAAAAAATGGTCACAACAAATAAAACCAGTACAAAAATAAACAAAGAAGAAAAGAAAAGAAAACAAATACCTCCATAG
The DNA here is from genome assembly GCA_032618575.1 of Nicotiana noctiflora. NCBI lineage: Eukaryota > Viridiplantae > Streptophyta > Magnoliopsida > Solanales > Solanaceae > Nicotiana > Nicotiana noctiflora. Next base: position 67,091 of record JASVEL010008015.1, read on the forward strand.
AATCAAGATAGCGGCTGGACCACTTGAATTTGGATTTTTTGGAGTCGAACGGACTTTAATTGAAATGTTTTCAAATGAAAACATCCCAATTATAGTCTATTAGACTTCAATTGATGAAATCCCTAATTTCTGAATGCTAGGGTTCTTGAGGCCATTTTTTGGGGTTCGACTATTTCCGGTCAGATTCGAGCCGGCCCAATGATGGTGTGGAGGTTAGGAAGGTCATGGGAATGTTTGGTACGAATTTGGGGTTGATTGGTATAGGTTTTAGTTTGGCTCGAATCTTCAATCGAAGATTCGAGAGGTTCTGGATTGATTCTAACCAAACCATGCATGGATTCGAAGAGAGGGGGTTAAGGTGGTGGTGTGGTGTTATTTTGGTGGCCGACGGCGTTGTTGCCGCCAGGTTTTGGGCGGTGGGACAGGGCGGCGGCCGCTAGGGTTTCGGGGGAGAAGGGAGTGAAGGAGAGAGAGAGGTTATTTTGGGTGAAATGAAATGGGAATAGGGTTTTGGGGTCTTGGGTATTAAAAATTAAGATTCAATCTGAGCCGTTGGATGATTAGCATCCAACGGTCCCGATTGAAGCATGAGTTGGAGCGGGGCGGACGGGTTGGGTCTAGTATTGGGTGATCCGGTTATGGGATAGTTTGGACAGGGCGATTGGGCCGTTTGGATTGAGTTATTTGGGGATTTTGGGCTGGTCCTATCCGAATTCTAAAGAAGTTTTCAATTCTTTTCTTTATTTTCCTTTTCTTTTATTTTCTTAAAATAAAACTAAAATTCTAAAAAATTCTAAATTAACTTATAGAAATAAATCAACTTATAAAAGGTACGAGTTAAATCGTTATATCAACTAACACAAAATTAAATAACAATTAGGGCTAAAACCATACAATTAGACTTTGACATTAAACACATATTTTTGTTATTTTCCATTTTCGTCAAATAAACTTAATTACTCTAAATTACAAACATGAATTTTATATGTAGAATGCAAACATTTTTTATTTTATATTTATTTAAATAAATAGACTCGCACACACAAAAAATGCAAATAATAAGAGAAAAATAACACAAAAATCACAAAAATCACGCACAACACAAAACTATTTTATTTTGAATTTTTGGGAGTAATTCTCATGTAGGGCAAAAATCACGTGCTCACATACGCCACCTCTCCAATTCTCCGGAGGATCTCAAAAGGGCCAATAAATCTCGGACTGAGCTTTTTTTTATTCCCAAATCTCATGATGCCTTTCATCAGCGAAACCTTCAGTAAGACTTTCTCACCCATATAATAAGACACATCTCGAACCTTCCGGTCTGCATAACTCTTCTGGCGCGACTGAGTTGTGCGAAGTCTCTCCTGAATAACCTTCACCCTATCCAAAGCATCCTGGACTAACTCTGTCCCTAATAACCTTGCATCACCAGGCTCAAACCAACCAACTGGAGATCTACACTGTCTCCCATATAATGCCTCGTACATCGCCATATGAATACTGGATTGGTAGTTGTTGTTATAGGCAAACTCTACGATAGGCAAGTAATCAGCCTACGAACCACCAAAGTCAATAACACAAGCTCTCAACATATCCTCCAAAATCTGAATAGTACGCTCGGACTGTCCGTCCGTCTGAGGATGGAATGCAATACTCAACTCAACCTGGGAGCCCAACTCCCGCTGAAATGTCCTCCAGAACTGTGAAGTAAACTGTGTACCTCTGTATGATATAATAGAAACTGGGACTCCATGCAATCTAACGATCTCCCGAATGAATATCTCAGCTAACCGCTCCGAGGACTACGTAGTACATACAGGAATGAAGTGAGTTGACTTGGTCAGCCTTTCCACAATCACCCAAACAGAATCAAACTTCCTCGCTGTCCGAGGGAGTCTAGTAACAAAGTCCATAGTGATCATTTCCCACTTCCACTCAGGAATATCAATGCGATGAAATACACCACCGGGCCTCTAATGCTCGTACTTAACCTGCTGACAGTTGAGGCACCGTGCTACATGTCTGACAATGCCCATCTTCATATTTCTCCACCAATAATGTTGTTTCAAGTCTTGATACATCTTCGCGGCTCCTGGATGGATAGAATACCACGAGCTATGGGACTCCTCAAGAATCAACTCATGAAGGCCATCAATATTGGGCACACATATCCGGCCCTGCATCCTCAATACGCCGTCACTATCAATGGTGACATCCCTAGCATCATCATGCTGAACTTTGTACCTAATGACAGCCAAGTGTGGATCATCATACTAGCACTCACGAATACGGTCATATAGAGAAGACTGAGATACAACACAAGCCAACACCCTGCTGGGCTCTGAAATGTCTAATCTCACTAACCGATTGGCTAGCACCTGAACATCATAGGCAAATGATCTCTCCTCAGCTGGAATATATGCCAAGCTCCCCATACTGACTGCCTTCCTGCTCAAAGCATCGGCCACCACATTGGCCTTCCCCGGGTGATATAGAATGGTAATGTCATAATCCTTGAGCAACTCAAGCCATCTCCGTTGTCTCAAATTAAGATCTTTCTATTTGAACAAGTGCTGGAGACTACGATGATCGGTATACACCTCACATGACACGCCATACAAATAGTGCCTCCAAATCTTCAAGGCATGAACTATGGCAGCTAGCTCCAAATCATGAACATGATAGTTCTTCTCATGTGGCTTCAACTGCCGAGAAGCATAAGCAATCAACTTACCTTCCTGCATCAATACACAACCTATCCCCACTCTCGAGGCATCACAATAAACAGTACATGAACCTGAAGCTGATGGCAACACTAATACTGGAGTTGTGGTCAAAACTGTCTTGAGCTTCTGAAAGCTCTCATCGCACTCATCCGGCCACACGAATGGTGCACCCTTTTGAGTCAACTTAGTCAAAGAAGAAGCAATGGATGAAAATCCTTGAACAAACCGGCGATAATATCCCGCCAAACCAAGAAAGCTCCTGATCTCTGTAGCTGAAGACGGTCTAGGCCAACTCGCACCGCCTCTATCTTCTTCGGATCAACTTGAATAACATTACGAGACAACATATGTCCCAAAAATGCTACAGATTCGAGCCAAAACTCGCACTTGGAGAATTTAGCATATAGCTTCTCCTCCCTCAATCTCTGCAACACAATACTCAAATGTTGAGCATGCTCCTCCCGACTACGGGAGTAGACTAGAATGTCATCAATGAACACAATCACAAATGAATCCAAATAGGGCCCTGAACACACTGTTCATCAGATGTATGAATGCTGCTGGGGCGTTGGTAAACCCAAAAGACATCACAAGGAACTCATAGTGGCCATATATCGTCCTGAATGCAGTCTTCATAATATCAGAGTCCCTGATCTTCAGCTGATGATAGCCTGAACGAAAATCAATCTTAGAAAACACTCTCGCACCCTGTAACTGATCAAACAAATCATCAATATGCGGTAGAGGGTACTTGTTCTTCATTGTTACCTTGTTCAACTGTCTATAATCAATACACATCCGCATGGAACCATCTTTTTTCTTAACAAATAACACCTGGTGCACCCCACGGGGACACACTAGGGCGAATGAAACCTTTATCCAGAAGCTCCTAAAGTTGTTCTTTCAATTCCTTCAACTTAGCCGGTGCCATCCGATAAGGAGGAATGGAAATGGGCTGAGTGCCCGGCACCAAGTCAATGCTAAAATCAATATCCATGTCCGGCGGCATGCCCGACAGGTCTGATGGGAATACATCTGGAAAGTCCCTCACAACAGGTACAAAATAAATGCTAGGAGACTTAGCTCCCACATCTCTAACAAATGCTAAGTATGACAAACACCCCTTTTCAACCATTTTCTGCACCTTTAAGAACGAAATAACACGGCTAGGGACGAAATCGGTCGAACCCCGCCACTCGATCTGAGAAATACCAGGAATAGCCAACGTAACTGTCTTAGCATGACAGTCCAATATAGCGTGGTACGGAGACAACCAGTCCATACCCACTACCACATCAAAGTCCACCATCTCTAACAATAACAGATCATCCTGGGTCTCCAAACCCCCAATATAAATAACACAGGATCTATAGATATGATCCACAACAATCGTATCACCCACGGGGGTGGATACATGAACAGGTAAATCAAGTCTACCACGAGTCGCACCCATATGATGTGCAAAATAAGAAGACACATAGGAATATGTGGACCCTCGATCAATAGAATAGAGGCATCTCTGTGACAAACAGAAATGATACATGTAATCACTGCATCGGAGGCAACTGCATCACGCCTGTCAGGAAGTGCATAGAATCGTGCCTGACCTCCACTGGATCTCTCCTCGCCTTTAGGGAGACCACGAGATGACTGGCCTCCACCTCTACTAGTCTGAGATGGTGTTGAAGAGGAGGGCTGATCCCTCTGCTGAGCCCTGTCCCTACGGAGTCGAAGGCACTGTCTTCTCATGTGGCCAAACTCACCACACTCAAAACAGCTACCTGGAGTTGGAGAAGGGGACTGAAGGGAATCCCTCGCCGCAGAAAAACCCTGGGCTGAAGAAGTAGGTGCTGCACTCTGGGCTGGGAGGGCACTAAGTGAAAACTGGCCCTGCTGGAATCCCTGTCGACCACGACCAGAAGAAGCTCCGCTCTGCTCAGGGTGGCCTGACTGAGAAGGTCTAGATGAGCGACATCTGACCTGCTGGAAATGCCTTTTAGATGGAGCACTACTGAAGCTACCAGAACTACGAGGCCTCCTGGCCTCCCGCTCCTCCCTCTCTCGGCGATGATCCGCCTCAATGGAGCGTGCCATATCCACAACCTTCTCAAAAGATCATGATAGAACTCTCTCTGGTCATAAGAATGCGGATGGAGTAGTTGAGGCCATCAATGAACCTCCTAATCCTTTCCCTATCAGTAGGGATCATCTATGTGGCATGCTTAGCCAACTGTATGAATCTCAGCTCATACTGGGTCACTGACATGTCGCCCTGAACCAACCACTCAAACTGCGATGAAGCTCCTCACGACGGGACTTAGGTACATACTTCTCTAGGAAGAGAGTAGAAAGTTACTTCCAGGTGAGAGGTGCTGCTCCCGTAGGCCTACGCCTCTCAAAATCCTCCCACCAATCAAAAACGGGACCAGTAAACTAAAAAGTAATGAATGAAACTCCGCTGGACTCAAGAATACCAGTTGTACGTAGCATCCTCTAGCACTTATCTAAGAAACCCTGGGCATCTTCGCCCTCAGCGCCACTAAAATGAGGTGGCTGGAGTCTACCAAATCTCTCCAGACGACGCTGATCGTCGTCGGGCATAACCTGAACCATATGCTCTGGAGCGGGTGCAGCTGGAGGAATGACTGGTGCAACCACCTGAGCGGGGACCGCCTCCGGCGTATGAAGTTCCTAAACCACCTGCTCAGGTGTGCGAGCTGCAGGGGTCTGCTGACCACCCCCTGTCTGAGATGTCGCTACAGTAGCGGTAGCTGATACTACCTGAGCCAAACCGGAACACACCGAAAATATATGGGCCAGAGTCTCCTGAAGACCAGGAATAGCAATAGATACAATCTAAACCTGAACTGGGGCTGCTGGAGCATCTCTTGAATAGGTACAACGGGCGGGTCAGCTGGCACTGCCTCAGTTGCCCTACCTCTACCTCTAGCACGACCGCGTCCACGGCCTCTGGCAGGTGGAAATGGAGGTCGTCCACCTCGTCTTGATGCTCGAGTTCTTGCCATCTGCGAGATAATAGAATATAGAAGTTCAGTTCTCAAAACAACAAGATCGCACGATAGAGTTCGAGAAATGTGAAGTGTTTCCTAAAGGTTCGCAGCCTCCCGAGGATAAGTACAAGCGTCCCCGTACCGATCCACAAGACTCTACTAACCGGCTCAAGACTCACGAGGCCTAGTAAACCTAGGCTCTGATACCAACTTGTCACGACCCCAAACCCGGTCGTGATGGCGCCCAGCACACTGCTAGGCCAGCCTGACCAATCAACAATATTCACGGAGCTAGGAGCTCAATTTATCCAATTTAAGCACAACAGAACTAAGTCAATAAAAATAGAAATACCAATACGGGGATTGAGTCCCAAACAGTACAACTCCCCATAGACCGAGGGGTCAAGAGTCAAGAGCCTCTAAAGATAACATAAGTGCAATTGTGTTTACAAGATACTGAGTGCGGAAGGAAATATCAATACTAAATGAAAAGACAACTGTAAGGGGTGTAAGGTCCTGCGGACTCTGCAGCTACCTCGACTATCCCACAGAAGACGCCTCCGAACAGCTACCAGATCAGGACTGCTGCGAGGTACCTGGATCTGCACACAAGGTGCAAGGAGTAAAATGAGTACTGCCAGACTCAGTGGTAATGAACAGGGGTAAGACAGCGTAGATAAGAAACCACAATATAGCACTATGTAAAGATGTAAAATATAACCTGTAATAGTTCAATATCAACACTAATGTACCAACAAGTATCAACAACATAGTACAACAGCTATCAGATGTAGCAAATGTAATGGAATGCATGAAATGACCGCTACGGCGCGTAGCCCGATCCAATTTGGGTACTCGTGCTCACTGTGGGGGTTCAGAATCCGGAGGGGCTCCTACAACCCAAGCACAATATCATGAATATACGCTACGGCGCGCAGTCCGATCCACTACCAGTCAGCTAATATGCAAAGGCATCCTCGCAGGCTCAAAAGTGGTTTTGAAAACTTTTTTATCATTTTGCAGTTGAAAACGGTATGTCAAGGTTCCAGAGATTGGAAAAATCATGATATCAGTAATAGCTACGGACATGTAGTAATAGCATGTCAGTATCACAGAACAATGATAACGATCCTTGCAGAATCCCAATAACAGGCTCACAGCCCATAAATGTACACAACCATCCGAGAAGGAGGTTCTCCGACTCAAGAGTAGCCAATATCACAATATAATACGCAACCATCCAAGAAGAAGGTTCACCGACTCAAGGAAAGCCAACATCATAACATAATATCAACAGGTTGGACTAAGCCATAGTCCCCAAATCACAATCGACCCCACACTCACAAGAGAGTATGTGTCTCGCCGCTATACAACGTCACAAAGTGGTATACCGGGGTTTCGAACCCGCTGGTCATCACCCACATCCATTACTCACATCAATCCGGCTAGACGACTAATCCACGATGCCCTTGCCATGAGAATCAATCTCCGCAGACGTAGAATCTGATCAAAAATGGTAGAAACACAACAAATTAGGCCAATGGGATGATACCCAGTCAAAACAACTCAATTTACACCAAAAACTACAAAGTTGCCAAAACCCGACTTTCGGTACGCTTCTCGAAAAATTACGAAAGTCACATATTCGAAACCCTCGTCTCAACACGAGTCTAGGCATATAAAATTTATCAAATTCGGATTCCATTTGTCCATTCAATTCCTTGATTTTCTATAATTCAAGCCTAGGGTGAAAAACCTCCATAATACACCCCTAATTCCTCCAATTTCATGAGTAAATTGCATAATTTATCAATACAAATCATGATTTGAGTCCATAGTTGATTACATGAAGAATTTCCTCTAATTTCCCTTCAAAATCGCCCACTTCGTCTCTTATGTCCGAGACCTAAATGTTTTAGAATGTTCTGAAATTTCTAACTTCTGATATTATTAATCCTTCTGCGCTTTCCGCTTCTACGGACAAAATTCTGCTCCTGCGAGCCTGTATCCGCGACCAACTGGTCGCTTCTGCGATTCTAGGCCTAGCCGACCACTTCCGCTTCTGCGAGCCTAGGACCGCTTCCGCGCGTCCGCTTCTGCGTACACATAACCGCTCCTGTGGAAATCCTTCGCTTCTACGCACCAGAGTCCGCTTCTGCGGACTCGCCTAGGCGATCGATCCTCCGCTCCTGCGGATCTCCCTAATCCGCCTCTAGACCGCTTTTGCGGCACACCGTTCGCACAAACGACATCGCCTCAGCAGAACAAGGCCCGCTTCTGCGAACCCAAGTGCTTCTGTGCTCCTCAGTCCGCTCCTGCGGAGTAGCCTCTACGCCCTTATTTCCGCAGGGGCAAAAACAACAGAACCAGAACTATTTCAACCTGCAATTTCCATGTTTCTCTCTTCTTTAACCACCCGAAACACCCCGAGACCCCCGGGACCTCATCCAATCACACTAACACATCCTAATACCATATTCGAACTTTCTCCAACCCTCAAAACATGTCTAACAACACCAAAATCCACAATTCACATCGAATTCAAGCCTACTTTCTTTAAAACTTTCCGAATTACACATTCGATCAAAAACCCGAACAAACGACGTCCGAATGACCTGAAAATTTACAGACATAACCAAATTTACATGACGAAGCTACAGAAATTGTCGGAATTCCATTCCGACCCCCGGATCAAAATCTCACCTACCGTTCGGATTTCGCCAAAATTCAACCTTAGCCAATTCAAGCCTATTTCTACACCGGCCTCCAAATTCAATTCCGATCGCTCCCCTAAGTCACAAATCACCTCCCGGAACTAACCAATTCATCAGAATCTAATTCCGAGTACTCTAACTAAGTAGTCAACGCCAAGTTGACTTTCCATATTCAAGCTTCCTTCAAAAATGCTATATGCTTCATTTTCAATCCAAATCACTCATAACTCACCCGATAGACTCTAACACTGATATGAAAGCATAAAACACATAAATGCAAGATAACGGGATGGTAATTCTCTTGACGACGGGCCGGGTCGTCACAAATATTAGGCCTCCAACAAATAAAAAAAGAACCTAATTACAATCAATCTGTCTAATAAAACTCCTATATTTTTACGCTTTCTTTGACTGTTGAAGTAATTATATCCTTTCTATCACTTCTCTCTTAATTTGTATAACTGCCTCTTCAGTATTTACATATCTTTCTTGAAATATTTTTGTATTTCTTGTTCTTCATGTATAGTATATCATCGCTAAGTGCACTGCAGCAATCACTTTTTTTTTAACTGTTTCCAATCCTTCCTTTTAATCTGCTCTAACATTTGTTTAACTCATGTATGTTTTACTTCTTGCCCTATCCATATATTCAACTCTTGCCTTACTGTTGTTATCTATCCATATTTAGCAAACAAATGATCCTGAGATTCCAATGCATCCTCGGTACACAAAATACAGTGAACATTTCAACCTGTATTTGCATCCCAATCATCCTATCATTTGTCAGCAATTTTTCAAGTGTTGCTAGCCAACTATGAATCTGTGCTTAGGTTGAGCTACTGCTGTCCATACTAAATCTACAACTTCCAGCTTCTATTGTCGATCAATTATTGCAAGATTAGCTGTGATTAATAGAGTACTTCCCTGCAGGATTTAGAATGTATCTGCCCTGTGAATACCACTCCCTCATCCCTTCTTTTACTGAGTTTGCTTCCTCTAATACCAGCTGCTATCTGAAGGTGGTGAATGAGTCCATATATCATGATCTGACTTCATATATACCACATAAACCCACCTTACCCAAAGTGACTCCTTGTTCAATATTAACTGCCATACAAGATTTCCAACTGAAGCTATATTCCATTCCTTACATCCCTTGTTGTTTAGACTTCCTATATATTTTGGACATTAGCCTTTATCCCATGTGACCTTCCTCATGTCTTCCTTTTTGCCCCACAAATACTCTCTGCATAATCTGTCTACTCCTTTCACCACACTTTGAGGGAGGATAAAAATATTCCCTCAGAAGCTATCAATAGAGAATAGGACAATATTTACTACTTGAAGTATTCCTGTATATGAGAATTATTTAGAATATGTGACATTAATTCTATGTGTGATCTTCCCAATCAGCATTTGACAGTCTATCTTATTCCATCTCCTAGGAGATAAAGGCAGTCCCAAATATTTAATAGCAAATATTCCTTCAATGAATTGTGTTCTATTCAGCAGTAGTGCCTTGATATCATCTCCAACCCAAGTTACAAAGATGTTTGACTTCTCCATGTTGGCAATCAGTCCTGAAACTTTACCGAAGTGATCAAGGGCTTCCATCACTCTATTCACATAATCGGTATTGCTTTTACAAAATATCATCAGATCATCAGCAAAAATAAGACGAGTCAGCTTGATCTCTTTGCACATTGGATGAAACTTGAAGTTTGGTAACATGCAGATTATACTCAATGTTCTCGACAAATACTCCATGACCAAAACAAACAACAATGGTGGCATAGGGTTGCCTTGCCTCGATCATCTATTGCCAACAAAATATCCATGCCTTTCTCCATTAACTTTGACTGTGAACTTTGCAGTAAAAACACACATCATGATCCACTGAATAAATTTGTCAGGAAAACCATATCCTCTTAAAGCTTCCTCTAATAATTCCTAGCTCACCATGTGATATGCCCTTCTAAGATCAATCTTCATTAAACATCTAGGAGTAGTCCTTCTATTATAATGCCTAAGTGATCATGGCATATTAACACATTATGCATTGTAGACTTTCCTTGTACAAATGTTGATTGGTTGTCTGTTACTATATAACTGATTGTTGTCTTTAATATGGAACATATCATCTTTGATATACATTTATATAACACATTGCAACATGAAATAGGTCCATATTGGCTTGCATTTTCAGGAGCCTCCACCTTATGTATCAAAGTACTATTAGTGGTGTTTATCTGTCTAAGCAATCTTCCATTCTAAAAGAACTCCAATATTGCTTCAGTAATATCTCCGCCCACTATTGGTCATTCTGCTTCATAAAAATCACTCCTAAATTCATCTAGACCAAGACTCTTATTATTGTCTATCTGGAACTAGCTTGCTTTACTTTCCTTCCCAAGAAAGGTTGCATTAATTCATGTTACTGTGTTTCTGATAATCTGCTTCTATTTCTGATTATACTACTGGAGGTCAGCACTCTGTCACTTGATGTCCTCCCTAGTAAATTCGCATAGTTCTCAACAAAGGTATCTGCATTCTATCTGGACTTGTTAGCAAATTACCATAGCTGTCTTTTATCTAAGTAACTGCCTGCTTCAATATTTTGTGCTTGATTACTGAGTGAAAATACTTGGAATTATCATCTCTCAATCTTATCCATGTTGCTTTGCTCCTTTGTTGTAAATATACTTCAGTTAAGTAGGATGACTTCCTAAACTTTTGATATGCTTTAACTTCAGCTTGTTGATACTCCATATTTAAGGGTCTTTGATGAGTGGCAATTTTACCACTCATTGTAGCCTCTTTTGCTTAGCTTTTTATGCCTTTTTAATATGAAATGAGGTTGCTTTTGTTGGTTATTGCTAGATTTTCAGGTAAATGATGCTAGTAGGTGACTTGGGCTGAAGTGACAAGGAATTGAGCTAAGAAGAGAAGAAATATTGCAAAACTGTCAGGCATTTCGCTTCTGCGGAATTCTGATCGCAGAAGCGATTTCGCCTCTGCGAGATTTTAGTCGCTTTTGTGAATTGTCGAGAGCCAGCAAGGTCCGCTCCTGCGGAGATGAAGACGCAGAAGCGGTCACGCTTCTGCGATGTGAGGATCGCGCCTGCGGAGTTATTTCGCTTCTGCGGAATTTTACGCGCTTCAGCGAGGACGCTTCAGCGACCATATGTACGCTTCTGCGATGTCCAGACAGGAGGCCCAATTTTCGCTTCTGCGAGAATTTTCCGCTTAAGCGGAGTCGCACCTGCGAGGTATTTTCCGCATGTGCGGATGTGGAGCATCAGACCTGGGCAGAATGGGCATTTCACACGTTTTGACCCCAAATCAATTATATACTCGTCCAAACAGAGATTGAAGGGATATCTCGGAATCTCTAATCAATTTGACAATCTTGAACATATTTTTACTCTTTGGCTTAGAGAAGAAGGCTAGGGTTTTGCACACACACTTGGGTCTTGAAGATTAAAGCTTGTGGTTAAGGATTTCTTACCCATTTATGTTTAATTCTTCATTTCCTTGCTTTGTATTGTATATCTAAGTGTGTAGTATTTATTTCCAACACTTGAATCTTGTTTATGGGAATATTCATATTTAAAGTGTGGATTAAATACATTGTTGTGCTTATGTATTGAATGATTTTTATATATTTATGAATTGAGTTATTATTGCTTTAATTATTCTTGTTCTTCAATGTTTCCAAAGAGATTAGCTAACTCTAGGACTCGCCCATTTACTTTGAATTAATTTTGGAAAAGATAATTCGAAGTTGGGAAAGATTAATTAACAAGAACTTGAAGCGTTAACCTTCACTTTATAGATTCAACCTAGGGATAGGATTGAACTACTTGTAGCCTATCGGGTGCGCTTAATCTTCTAATTGAGATTAGGGATAATTCAATTAGGAAGTCTTGTTAGTCTTCGGAAGAAACTAATTAAGAATTATTATCCGTGGCTAATTAACATAAACTCACTCATATTTGTAAAATCATGAAATACATTGGATCGTTACTTGAGTGTAATTCCCGATGCATTCATACTTATAGCCATTGATCATTTTATTCGCTTTCTAGGTTAGTTTACATTTCCGCATTTAGATAATAAACATTTTCCAAAACCCAAAATCTTAAGTGTTTGGCTTAGCGCGACTAGCGATAATTTTCTTGCATTCCTAATCGCCTACATATTGTTCTCTGTGGGATTCGACCCCGACTCATAGTTGGGTAAATATATTGCATACAACCGTGTCTATTGCTTTTTAGCGGTGGAAATGGACGTTATCAGTCTTCTCTGCAATTGCTCTTGAGCCTTCTTTAGATTAGTCATCTTTATTTGTTTCTGTCACTATGTTATTAAAATCATGTGTATTTAATGATTTCAGCCCCTTCTTTAATAGCTTCACCATTTTAACAACCTTGAACATTTTTCATCCTTCCAGATTAATTTTCCAACCTTTTTTTACTATCCTCATGAATTGTGGATGCTTTGTCCAAGCATTGCAAAATTGAAAAGACCTTCTGATTCTTTGCCTCTCTTATACAAATGCCACCTTATCAGGACAATGATCGCTAATTCCCTCAGTCAGGAATTTGGCAGTACACTCTGATAGTAGTAAGCCATTGATCATTGATAAAAATTCAATTAATTTTTTAGAATATTCTATGCTCCTCGTGTTTATCACTCCAGGTATACCTATTCCCTTGTTCTTGCAATTCTATTAATCCACACTCCACTATACAGTTATAAAATCCACCACTTCAGCCCATGTCACTTCCTTTCCACATATTCTATCATCTGCATTCAACATTGCACTAAAATCACCTATTACCATGCATGATTTGATACATCCTCTACTATGATTGATTAAATCTTCCCACAGTCCCTTTCTCTCCTCCTTTTTATTAAAAGCATAAATATATGTTACCTCAAAAGCTAATAAGTAGTACATACAGAACTTCACATGTTATTAATTGAGCAGTTTTTTACCTTAGGATTTAACTGGTAGTAATCTGGCCTCCATGTTATCCAGATTCTACCATTACAGTGACATTCAAGTTTGTTACATATTCCCATCTTGTAAACATCGTTTCTGCTATCTTCTCCATTCTTTTTTTTTGAATTTTTGTTTCTAGTAAGCCTATCGAACCTACTCTTTCCTCATTGCAAAGCAGCTTATTCTCCTTTTGCTTTTTATGAGCATTAAGTCCCCTTGTATTCCAACTTAGTAGACTAACTATCCCCATTGTGAGGAATATTTAGACCACCCACACTACATCATTTCCCACTTTTTTGATCAAATTAAGTTCCTCTTTCTTGTTGAGTATATGAAATGAGTTAGACTTCTCCACTTGTTCCATCTGCCTCACCACAGTCTTACCATATTTATGAGGTGTTTGCCAATCTTGCTCTCCATTTCTTTCCTTTAGTGTCCCATGATTCTTAACAACATATTGTTGTGTTCTCCCTACTGCTCCTTTTCCTGCATCATATCTCTTCTCAGTTTCATTTGCTTTATGAACTTCCAGGTTTGCATTGTTCTCATTTTTCCCTTGACCTTGCTTCTCCACCTGTGTATCTGTAAACTTCTCTTTATATATCTGTTCAATCTTTTGAAATTTCTTTTAATTCTACACACATCTTTCTCATGCCCACACTTAAAATAATGATTGCACAAAGATGGCTTCCAATCATATGTAACCTCTTGCTATATTATTTTGCCTTTTTCATTCCTAAACTTCACCATATCAGGTAGTTTAGTATTCATTTCAACCTCCACCAACAGCCTTGCAAACTTCAATCTGATCCTATTCTCTGTGTTTTGGTCCACCATTAGAGGTTTCCCGATCAAACTTCCTATCAAACTCTTGATAGTACCATTATAATGACATTCAAGGTACTATAAAGAGTTCATCCCTAGTGAATTCCAGCTGAGGTATCCAAGCTTTGACAATAGGAGGCTTATTATAAAAGTGATATATGCTACCCTCAATTACCTCTTGCTTCTCTATTGCAGTATCAAATCTAACAACAATTACACCATTTTTTAGCATTGCAATCCTATAACCCCCATGTTTCCCCCACAACCTCTATATATAACCTTGAATTACTCCAAATGGTGGATGAGCCCCAAGCACATAACATATCACAATATTTCTCCACTACTCAACTTTTGTACTTATATCATCCAACTCAATTTCAACAAAATGAATCTCACCTGTAGATTTCGCTTGGACATACTCCAATTGTACCCAACATTTGATATTTTTGTAATATCAAAGTTATCACTGAACTCTTCTTCCCCTGTACTTTATTCGTCTCATCTACCTCATCGGCCCATGATTTCCTTCCATCACTCGCATGCACCGTTGGATTACTGCTTGTTGATGTTATCTGAACTGCTTCCGTAGTTGAACTGCTTCAGTTTCCTTCTGCTTCTCATTTCTCGGCATTTTTGTTACTGTTCCATTGACATTGGGGCTCATTTCTTCATCTCCAAAATTTTCAGTTATTGTTACACTTCCTTTAGTTCCTCGTTGATTGTTGCTACGTAGTTAGTTCCTCGTTGATTGTTGCTACGTGATTCCGCTGCTTTCTTTGCCATTAATGCTTTCTGAGACGGGATACATGCTCATGGGTAGGCGCAAGTTAATTAACATGCATCGAGAGAGAATCGCCATTTTTTTTCTAAATTATTAAGAGTTTTAGTTTTGTTGTTTTGTAAAATTAATTGAGATAATCTCCACATTCTTATTCTGGGTGGTATCAGATATACTTTGAACAAAATATAACTAGGGTATTAGATATAAATAGAATTATTAAGAGTGTTAGTGTAGGGAGAAGCTTTGTATTATTCTAATTAAAGATTTGTGCGAGAGAAACTAGGCTAGATTAATTTTTGTAGGTAAATCGCCGCATCATTAATTGTTTTATAATTTCCTACTTTCTTTACGTATAATATATTTGTTAAAGCATTGATTAGAAAGGTTGATAGAGAATTCTACACAGCGGAAGCCGGCTTGTGTCCTCTATTTGTTTGTTTGTACTACTACGAGATATTCGTCATTTTAAAGTGAGTTTAACTGATTAATTTATTATTTAAAATCTTACGACTAAATCTTAATCGAAAGAACATATAAAAATGTACAATATTTCGTGATGGTGATCAAAATCGCTTGATAGAATACTGTGACGGAACAGAACTTTTTTACGTATAGAACTGTAACGGAACAGAAATTTGAACGGAGTACAACTTTATCTTATTTAAAAAACAAACATCAAGATATCGAATTAAAAGATTTGAAAAAGTAATTTAAAGCAAAATTTTAAGCTCTATTTGCCACAACATTAGAATCTTATATTATGTTAGTAAATATTTAATAAATTATATATAACAAAAAAGTATTTTTATCCTATTTATATTTTTCTATGTTTTACCTTCTAAAGAGATCAAAAGAGGTTGCAATTTTAGTTTGGAACTCCGGGAAATCCGCGACTGCTATTGTATCACCAAAAAGTCTTAAAACTTTTCGTTAAACTAATTAAGTGAATGAGAATAGGTAAATTTCGTTAATATAATATATTTGTAAAATAGTTTTGAAAATATAAATAAATATAAACAGAAATGACAGAAAACGATCAATTCGAGCCCACTGAATTCACAGTATTTGCTTAAGCAATTTAATCCCCTCCTAGTAACCAAGGTTATGGATTATTTCCTCCGAGGATGGAATGAATTACACACTGGTGTAGTGGTACTTCAAAACCCAGTGTTTCAGCGAACATAAGGTTTGGTAGCAAATCACACTTACTGTTGCTTTGTTTGATGCTAAAAGTATGCAGAAAAAGGAGAAAAAACTCAGAAAATTGTAGTGAAATTCCGACCAGAATAGTGTTGTATTTATAGCCAAAGTTGGGCTGAAATTTGAAGAGGTGCAACTCTTTAGAATGATTGTTTATGCAAAACGGCCACATCATAAATGTCATAACATAAATAGCCATTTACTCAACAATAAAGAGAAAAAATAAACAGAGAAATTTGAAGACGGTAGTTAATTTTCTGTTACCAAAACAGAAAAACGGATTGAATTTATTATTAATATTCTATTATTAAAATAAATATTTAATAATATTTCGTTAATATTTTACTATTAACAAATAAATTTTGTCCAAAAGTTAATCAATCAATCGATTATTTAACCAAATCCAAATCCAAATACAAATACAAATCTGAATCTGAAGTAGAAGCCAAGCCGAGCGAGCTACGACGACGACGATGCCGTCGACAATGAAGACGGCGCGAGGTTTGCCTTCTTCTCAACTCTTTAAGAGCTAGAAGAAGAGCAATGGCTTATATACCCATAAAAACCCCTTCCTCTTCCAATATGGGACATTGTCCATTTACCAAAGGAAAAACCTAAAATATCATTCAAATTTTTTTATTTCCCTCCATTTTCCATTCACCATCTTTTAAGTATTTTATATATTAATTAAATACATAAAAAATCCAACAATCCCCCACATGAATGGGGAATGGCTATATTACGGAAGTATGCATGAAAAATTATGTGATTTGTAAATAAGGATTAATTGTATCTGGATAAGTAGTTTTCCCTTTGAACTTTCCCTAGTGAACTTATGTTGGATATACTTAATCACTAGATTTGATATCTTTAAACCGTCAAACTATGGTGTATACCTAGACAACCACAAGTCACAAACCAACCCTTAACCGTCTTTGATTCTCATTGTTATGTTCGTTTCAGCCATGAACACCGCCTAATTTAATAAGTGCGTAGAGAACTGGCTTTACGAAGTTCTCCTTGAAGCGGCTAGCACATCACACTTACATAGGTGATTCCTAAACATGTCATTCCATAGATACACTATTTGATATATCCTGTATCAAATTTAGAAATCTTTAAAAAGCCTTATTGCTTTATCATTGGTACTGAACATTGTCTCATCGCGAGAATGGATCAAAAGTTTATTTGAAAATGTTGAACCGTCATTAATGACTTTGTTTGATCTCCTTGAACCTAGATCTTCGAATCTCCAGTCTTCTAGGCAGATTTACTGCCACTATGACTTGTTCTTGGCTATAATCTCATTTCCCTTGATGATTTCTCAACTACCTCTCTAGTTAGGTCTTTCGTTAGTGGATCCGACACATTATCACTTGACTTTACATAGTCAATCGTGATAATTCCTCTAGAGAGTAATTTTCTAACGGTTTTATGTCTTCGTCGTATATGACGAGATTTACCGTTATGCATAACGCTCTCAGCCCTTCAAATTGCCGCTTGACTATCACAATGTATGCATATTGGTGCCAACGATTTGGGCCAATATGAAATATCTTCCAAGAAATTCTGGAGCCATTCAGCTTCTTCACTTGATTTATCCAAGGCTATGAACTCAGCCTCCATTGTAGAACGGGCAATACAAGTTTTTTTGGACGACTTACGAAAATATCGCTCATCCACCAATAGTGAATACATACCCACTTGTGGACTTGGAACAGTTGATTCGTTGATCCAATTTGCATCACATTATCCCTCAATGACCGTAGTATATTTACTGCAAAGCAAAGTCCTGGGTATGTATTAAATACCCCAAAACTCGTTTCATGGCCATCCAATGAGATTGTCCTAGATTACTCGTATATCAACTCAATTTACTTATAGCACAAGCTATATCTGGTCATGTATAAGTCATGATGAATATTAAGCAACCCAACACACGAGCATAATCCAATTGTGATATGCTTTGGCCTTTGTTCTTTGCTAATGCAAGATTCATGTCAATTGGAGTCTTTGCAACTTTAAAGCTCAAGTGTTGTCTTAATATAATGAGATTGTGACAACGCCAGACCTTGAGAAGTCTTATGAATCTTAATTCTCATAATTAAATCAGCAACACCCAAGTCTTTCATATCAAATTTGCTAGTTAGCATAAGCTTAGTAGTATTTATGTTGTCAATGTCATTACTCACTATGAGCATATCATCCACTTATAAGCAAACAATGACTATGTAATTTGGAATATTTTTAATGTACACATATTTATCACATTCATTTATCTTAAATCCATTTGACAATATTGTTTGGTCAAATTTCATATGCCATTGTTTAGGTGCTTGTTTTAGTCTGTAAAGGGACTTAACAAGTCTACAGACCTTCTTTTCTTTACCTAGAACCACAAACCTTTCAGGTTGTTCCATGTACCACCAAATCTCCATTTAAAAAGGATGTCTTAACATCCATTTGATGAATTTCAAGACCATAAACTGCAGCTAATGCTACTAACGTTCGTATGGACATAATTCTTTTAGTTGGAGAGTATGTATCAAAATAGTCAAGACCTTCTCGTTGTCTATACCCTTTGACCACAAACGGCACCAAATTATTTGATAAAAAAGTCTTAAACCTTTTTGTTAAACTAATTAAGTGAATGATAATATGTAGATTCTAGTTAAATATAATAAGTTCTAGATCCAAGATTGGTGGAAAATAACATCCTAGAAATCGCATCTAAAGCCATTTAAGGCCAAAAATTGGTTTAATAATATTCTTGTGAATAAATGAAGGAATAAAGACAAACAATAAATATGATTAAAGAAAATACCTGTAAATAAAAAGAATAATTCATCCAAATGTGTAACAAGGTGGATGATTCTCTTTCTTACAATGATGTAAGATAGCCAAACGTGTAAGCATCAAACACTTTATCAGATCTAGTGTGGAAAAACTTGTAGCAACACAGCAAATTAAATATTGTATAAAGATGATGTTTGTAGTTATATGTGAGTCAAATTCTCTAGAGAGAGCTTATCAAGATCGATAATTATTGGATTCCCTTCTTTTTCTCTCTCTTCCTACTTATATGAGATATTCCCTTTACCTATTGAAAGTACAAATACAGAGAATATTCTTTAGAAGTCTCTTATTGCTAGACTAGACGTTTGGCCGATCTGAGTGCTCGACCTCAACATTTACTGGTCGGCTCACTAATATTGCTTCTTAAGCATGACCTCGGCCTAACTAATTCTTGATTTCCTTAATTCAGGTAAAGTCTTTTCGATTAGATTTTGACCCATACAACGATACTCTTAGCCATAACCTAATTTTGCCCTTCAAGTGATCATTCTATGATGAGCATTATGTATATATTAGATAAACATCTATTATATAATAGCCTATAAACCACACTAACACAACTATCAACGATCAAAAGAGGATGTAAGTTGCAACTATCAAATTCATATAATTTGACACACTTTCTCGAGGGTTGTGAGAAAAACAACAAAAACAATGACAATTTGGCAGACAAATTCCCTTGCATGATCAAAATGTAGTGGTGAAGTAGTTGCAATCTTGAATTAAGGTGGTGGAAAAGTAAAAAGAAAGACAGAAACACAGGATTCGATAAACTCCCACACTAATTAATACATCCCAACTTGTTGCAATTTTTTATGTATTTATCTTTTGTCATATTTGTGTTTGGTTTGTTTCGATTAGGTACTTCAAAACTAATCCAATGCCCTCAACCCTTTTTGTCGGCCTTTAGCTTTTTGCTTCTCTTTTCTTTAATCAATCACTTCCTCCACAAGTCGGTTGGTAATAACATATCAAGTATATAATTCTACGTAATGAAGTTTATGGAGAATAATATATAGAGGAGTTTTCAGGAACAATAATTTAGTGGCTATTTTATATAGCTATTATTTAATTATTATGATAGTACATTCGTTGTATTTGCACTGATATTCATGAATATAGCAGTAAAACGTTTAAAATCGGGCAGTCCAACTGTACTTACATGTATTCACATGTATTTGTCCTATTGTATTCATAAATACAACAATAAAAAGTCCCTAAAATTAGGATAGTCCAGCTGCATGTGCATGTATTCACATATATTCGCACTACTGTATTCATGAATACAACAGTAAAAAGGGCTAAATCAGAGCAGTCTAGTTATACGAGCATGTATTCACATGTGTTCATAAATATAGCAGCAAAAAACGCCTAAAATCAGAGCAGTCGAGCTGTACTTACATGTATTCACATGTATTCGCCTTGTTGTATTCATAAATATACCAGCAAAAAGCTCCTAAAATCATGGTAGTCCAGCTGTATGCGCATGTATTCACATGCATTCGCGTTGCTGTATTCATGAATACAATAGTAAAAAAGGCCTAGAATCAGGGCAATCTAGTTTTATGCGCATGTATTCGCACTATGCGTTCATAAATATAGCTTTCTAAGAGAGAAGAAAAATACAAATATCGTATTTCATGCATCAATGGTAGTATTTATAGTAAATACTTATTTTGCTATAAAATATAAAAGGTAACTATCGAATAAAATATTTAAATATTTTTTATTTATAATAAATATGGTGTATGCCTTTGCTTAGGGGTGTTCATGGTTCGGTCTGAAACAGGTTTTCCTAAAAAGAAATCAAACCAAATAAGTCGATTTTTCAAATATTAGAACCAAACCAAACCAATTAAGTCGATTTTTTCTCGATTCGGTTTGTGTCGGTTTTTCAGTTATTGTTGGTATTTCTTAAATATAAAATATACACTATCAGACACATATTTCGGCGACTATATTTTTAATGTAACACTATCAAATCAATTGCCCTTTGAGAAATCTATTATTTACCAAGATATATTGATGATATATAGTTGAATCAAATAGTGATCAATAATTTAAGGACTCAATTAAAAATATATTATTTTTTACATGAAATAGATTCTTACACATAACAAAAGAAAACTACCAATTATATATATATATATATATATATATATATATATATATATATATATATATATATATATATATATATATAATAAATTTAAAATAGTTACTCCTATATTCGGTTGATTCGTTTTCTTTAATTAAAACTAAAACCAAACCAAATATGATCAATTTTTAAATTTCAAAACAAAAACCAAACCAAACCAAAAGGTATCGGATTTTTTGATCGATTTGGTTTGGTTTTCGATTTAGTTCGGGTTTTCGAATTTTTATGAACAGCCCTACCTTTTCTATAGGAATCCATAATCATTGGGCACGTGAATCTATACTCTTTCCGTCAAACTAGATTTTTGTGTATATATTTTTAGAAATTATTTAATATTATATGTTGGCACCCGCTCTCCGAAAAAAAGTATATGGTGCACTTGATTAAATATTGTGTCATCTGCACCTAAAAGAACATCGATCAATTCCCACTTACTAATATTTTCTTCTGTTTTTTTAATGGTATACCTATATTCAAGATATCCTTGATCCATATCATGGAGAGGCTGTTTTCCAAATCCACAAGGTTAAGGACTCGTTTGGCCATAAAAGAATTCCTTTTTTTCAAAATTTTACTCATTTATTTTGAATTAGTGTTTGGCCATATTCACCCGAACACAAATTTTAAAATGTTTAAAAACTTTAAAATGTTATTTTTAAATTTTTTACTTTAAGTCACTCATAAAATTTTAGAACACCCTAAAATTATATTTATGTCTAAACAGGAATGCTCAAGTTATCATCAATAGACATTTCAGTAAAAGGACCACAAAGAATATGTCAAGTGGTTACATATTGACCAAATAAACTGTAATTATTACAAGTTGCAATCTTTTCTTCGAAACAAGTTAAAGATTTCCTCCACATCTTCAAGATTACAAAAGGATAATAATAAAAAAGTACAAAGTACAATCTTTTTAGTGGTAACGAGAGAGGACGTGATAATCAAGGATATAAAATAAATACTTATTACTAGTATACAATTTGGCACTTAAGATGTGATCGCTAAATAAAGGATAAGGACGGGCTTCGTCACTTCAAGCATCAACGTCATCCTTCTAATCTCTCTTCTAATAAATAAAAATTAAATCAAATATTTTTAAAATAATCTCGATTATTTTTATATTTTTTAATATTATAATAAAATATTATTATAATATAACATAAAAATTTAATTCTAAAGAAAACATGACCGTTATAATAAAAAGTTGTTATATTATGATTGTTACAAATATGTTTAACTGTATCCCTAGCTTGGGTTTGCTATGCATAGTTTTCTTTCTTTGGTTTACTTGGATAAACATTCATATATTTATGTAGTTTAGCTGTAATTTCAATTAGGGTGAGAATAAATTAATATATGTCCATTAAAAATTAGGATGACTTTGGGGGTAATATGAGGCGTCACCTATTAATCACTTTGGCTTAATCGCCAAAATCATAAACTTTAACAGCAGTAGAAAATAACCGGTTTTAAAACAATTGGAGCCCAAAAAATTCATATAGCACCAAATTTAAACACCACGAAAAGCACATAGCATGATATGGCGAGACTTCGAATTTTTGAGGACATAACACTTAATAAAAAGATGTGGAGTATTAAGGTTATAGGTTAGGAGATAGTCAAGTCCTGCCTTACTTCACACATTTATAAGACTAATGGTAAATTTTTTTGTCTAGATAGTTAGTGGCCGGTGAAAAAATCTCACGTTCAGAGGATGATGGTGGCAGAGATGAGGATGCTTAGGTGGATGTGCGGGCTCACCAGGTTAGATAAGATTAGGAACGAAGTTATTCGGGAGAAGGTGGGGGTGGCCCCAGTGGATAAGAAGATGCGAGAGGCGAGACTTCGGTGGTTCGGGCATGTGCGGAGGAGAAGCCCCGACGCCTCGGTGAGGAGTTGTGAGCGGCTAGCGGTGGTCGGTGTGAGGCGAGGCAGAGGGAGGCCTAAGAGATACTGGGGAGAGGTAATTAGACAGGACATGGCCAGGATGCGGATTTCCGAGGACATGACCCTTGATAGGAAAGTCTGGAGGTCTAGTATCAGGGTTGTAGGATAGGGGTTTCTAGATTTTCCATACTCCTTTCCCGAGGTGTGAGGCGTGGTAGGGCCGCCCATAGATGATTAGTTTGTGTTCTCTTTTGGTAGTCATTTCTGGTAGTTACTGTTTTGATATCATTGCATGCCTATTTCTTTATGGTACATATGCATCTTATGTTTAGATAATTTTTATGAGGTGTATGCTGGAGTAACTAATGCGATTTTTATTTTTTGTTTTTGTTTGCCTTTTTTCCATACGCCGAGGGTCAATTGAAAACAGCCCCTCTGCCCTCTTGGGTAGAGATAAGGCCTGTCTACATATTACCCTCCCCAGACCCTACTTTGTGAGAATATACTGGGTTGTTATTGTTGTTTAGATAATTAGTGGCAATATTATATTAATATTTTGCTTTTCAATGCAAGACCTTCAGTTAGGTTTCGCTTTCGCTTTTCATCTTATTTCTAAATTTCATATTTTTTTCATTATCTCATTGCCGAGAGTTTTTCGAAAATAAAACATAAGATATAGAGTATTAAGGTTAGGAGATAATCAAGTCTTATTCGCTCTGCATCTTGCTAATAGATTTCATATTATTCCTATTGTCCGAAAATCTTCCAGAAACAACCTCTTTATTTCTTTATAGTATACATTATCCTTTCCGGACAATACTATTAAAATTTTATTAGGTTGTTGAAAGAGACATAGATATAAACAAATAAACCAAAAGAGAGGAACTGCTCTATCAATGCTTTTTGTCAATTTTAGGGGATATGATATTGACAAAATAGAATCATATCCCCTAAAATTGACAAAAAGCATTGAACCAGCCAAACCAGTATGGTCTTTGCCTCTTAAAAACAAGCCACCACTGCCGGAAAGGTTAAACGAAATACAATAAACTTTACCTAATGGGATAAAGATTTTTGTACTTATAGAGGAAAATTACATCAATCAAGCTGGCATTGTGGTCCATTTCCACTCAAGAACAAAACCCAACTTTTCAATTTCATGATTGGATACATTGATTCAAGATTATCTCCAAAACACCAAATTCAAGATTTATAGGCCAATTGATATGGATAATAATTTCCCAAAAATAAACAATTTTCAACTCAACAAACATGGTACTCCATTTTGTAATTGAAGTTGAAAACTTTACTCAAATCAGTAAACTTTCAATATACCAAAAAAGCTTTAAACATTAGGGAAAAAATGACTGAAATGAGCATACAAAATCGATAATCATATACATCTGCAGCTCCTGCGATAAAGAAAGATCCCTTGTTCCTAGATCTTTTTCTTATATACAAAATATACAACAAACTTCTACTCTTTTTCTTTTTCCAGTTTACTGACCTAATAAAAATACCCAAATAAGCAAACACAAAATAGAGATTAAAAGGCTAATCTCTCCAGCCGAAATATGCAATTTACACAAATTAATCTTCAGTAATGAGCATGTATATACAAGTCAGAAGCCGCAGATCCAATAAAACCATTACCAGCAAAAAACGAATCATAACCCGGACCCGGATCCGTATCATTTCACGAGTTCTGACACCCATCCAACATCTGGAGCACCCGAGTCAAGCGAGTTTTCCATGCTGAGTTTCGCATAAATTCTGGCTCGGAGATCCCTTCCAGATTCTACCCTCTCCATCGCTGGCTCCTCTTCGCAAGTCTTCTCCCACTGGTCGAACACAGCCCGTCCAGAGCGGGTCGGGTTACGGGTCGGAGTTGTTGGAAGGCTCATAAACCCGGGTCGGAGCGTTGATGAGCTCCGCGGTGAACCGAACCCTGGAGAACCCATTTGCAACCCCCAAGAAGGGCTACTCATACCTCTAACTATCCCAATCTGCAAATTACGCATCGACTCAGCGAGTCCGTTAACTGAGTTGAGACTCAGTGATCCACTCGGAGTCATCGGAGGCGAGTCAAACGGCGGAGACGAGGAAAACGAGTCAAAGCCGAGTCGACTCGGTGATCCGTCGAACGAGTCACATGACTCAGCAGCGTGGCTTCGGGGACTGTTCTGTGGGAGAATTCGGAGTTGCTCCGGCGTGTGAGCGAAGAAGCACACGCGCCGGCGACAGTGGGTCCCGTCCTTACAAGGCTGCGTACGATATCGAGCAGGGTGAAGCCAACACTCGAATACGCCGTGCGCGTACTCACATGCATCGCCTTTCTTACACAGGCCTTTACGAAAATCCGGACAAGCAGTGCCAGAGTAATGATACTTCCGAGGATCCCGACGGCGAGCCTTTTCGCCGGGATGAGCGTACGGACATTCCGTCCAGTCATGTGACCTTCCACGTGCACACTTCCTCACTTTGAACTCATACATGCGGAAATTATCGCATGAGAAAGCGTCCACGGGAATGTCCAAGCCGTCAGAATCGAACAAGACGTCGTTAGCATTCGACGGCAGGAAACGCTGCAACGCCGTTAAGGCGTCAAAACCAGAATCAGGACTAGTGGAGTAGTTGTTGTGTGTAACGGAAAATGGGGAATGAACATCAACCGTTGGATCATCCATAACGTCCCAAGGAGGGACTTGGACGGTCGGATGTGAGTGAGGTGATCTTCCGATCATCATCATTTTTCAGAGCCGTGTATAGAACAGTTTCTCTTTACTGCTTCTCTCACCTTGCCTTCCAAGAAGCTGATGGTTGCAGCCTTATAAACTGCTATATTAACCATGGTTAAAGGTTGCGTTAACTATGGTTAGGTTAAAATATCTTCAGTTTACACTACTATCTCCTACTAATTCTACTAGGGTAAAGAATAAACTAAGAGCAGTAAATTTAGGTAGCATCCCATTTGACGCAGATTACGAGGTCCACTATTGTGTAGAGATAGAAAATTTTTATTTTTTGCCTTACACACAACTGATAATAATAATGTGAGGTTTCTTTTTTATTTTATAATTAAGTGGGTTCCAGAATTTTATTAATTCAAATGTGTAAGAGGATCTACAAATATGTGAGATTGAGATAAAAAAAGTCAAATAAAATCACTCAGTGTGGTACTCGATATACAAGGACAGGGTTGCATTCGTACCACCTATTTTTAACTATTTACCCAATTAAATTTATTGCTTGACTTTTTTCCCTTTTTGTAACATTTACTAAAAGGATACAATGTATCGCCACATTTCAATTTATTTGTATCCACAACCTACAGTGTTATGTATTTTGATTAACAAAGTGTGCGTATTATGTGTAAAAAGAACAAAAAATAACAATAAGCACACATATAATATGATGTAAATGAGATACGTATTTTATATACAAAATTACATACAAATATTAAGTTGAATAATATTTTCAAGTACCGGATTGGTAATTATATTCATAATGAATATATTGAAATAAAATTATTAATATTAAATTAGAATTATAAAAAAAATAGATACTTCTTTTATTTCAATTTATGTGAAATATTTGAATGGGGTATGAAATTTAAGAAAAAAATAGAGATTTTTAAGATTTGTAGTCCTTAATATGCCATGATATTTGTGTGGATATAATTATTTTAAAAATTTTATGGTATTACATGTGCAGAACATTTATATTACTTTTGAAGCTTTTAATTAAGAGTAGAATGAAAAATTTATTTTTATTTATTTCTAAATTTAGATAGATATATTTTTATTGAACGCAAAAAAAAAAATCTAATAAACTGAATGAGATAGAGTACATTATTTTGCTGCCACTCCTGCCATTAAACTGAAGTTTGCAATGAACGAAATGGAAGATCAGAACACAAAAACGATCATCATTCTTGCTTATTATTATTATTATTATTATTATTATTATTATTAAATTTTTTTAGCCGAGTTAAAAATGAAACTTGATGGCTAACGACAAACTTCCTTCAATATTTGGGATAAATTGTCAACCTACATATTGAAGTAGAGGTGCTTTGGGTTGAAGTTATTGGTGCCTAAATTAAATGGCCCTTTGCGACCAAAGGACGCGAAATTGACAATTGCAAGCCACCATACATGAATCCTTATCCGACTTTATGACTGTACCCCCTTTGCATTTAATTTTTGCAGCATATGGCGCTACACTTGCGCCTGGTTTCACCTTGGGAGACAGATTCCCTTAATTGAGCAAGAAAAAATATTACTCCATTTCTATTCAATATTTATATTAAATCAAATGAAAATTGAGGTAAAAGATATACTACTCCCTCCCGTCCAAAATAATTAATTTTTTTGAATGTTTTCACACATATTAAAAAAGTCACTTTTTAACATTAATTAGCAATAGAATTGACCATTTTAACCTTACTATCTCACATAAACACTCATAACACATATTCAAATATTATTTACTCTAAGGACAATGTAGGAAAAACATCATCAAGTCATTCTTGAAAGCCGAAAAAATCACTTATTTTAGATCACAAAAAAAATCAAAAAATTACTTATTTTGGACGGGAGGGAGTATTAAGCAATCTTAATTAAGTAATAAAAAATAGAAGACATATTATACATTAATTAATTTGTAAGAACATCTTAGTTGTAGATTTTTTTCATTTATAGACATATTATGGGGTATTCAATGTTTTTGTATGAATCATTCTGAACTCAATATTTTTCATGAGAAGCATAAATTTACGTGTAAAGCCCTATTAAAATTGTAGAAAAGTAGAGATGAACTATAAAAAAATTTAAAAGTTTACTAATGGAAATATTAACGATTTTATTCGATAAGCTTAAATCATGAATCCGTTCCTACGGTTAATGTTTCTGCACGGTGAACAGAACATGAAGGAAAGAATTATAACCACCTAATTAAATCAATTATAGCAATCTTAGCAAGATGAAATCAAATTTTGGTTGGAGATTAATTTAATGCAATATATTTGTTATTCTTTTTTTACAGAATGATGAACATACTGTTTAATCTAAAATTTGATTAGTAGACTAAAATAATAAAATCTATAAAATTAGGCCGCAAGTTTATTTCACACTTCAAATAAATAATCTCTGTGAATTGAAAGCAAATAATTAAAAATGAGAATACTATATTTAGCGTAGAATTTTGAATTCGTAACTGCTCAGGAATTAATACCGAATCCCGAATATTTTTTAACTCGTTGATTTACCTTATTTGGGCACTTAAGACTTTTCAGATAGTCACTTCCTCGGATATTGGTCAAAATCAGGTTTGCTCTTTTATATGACTAATTGAGATTAGAATATGATGGGCCGAGGTTCAGCCTCGAGTTATAACGAACCATGATGCAAAGTTAGGTCGCCTAGCTCGTGGTCCTGAGACAGATCAAGATCGAGATCGAGATCGAACAAGATAGAAATCGAAGGAAGCTTACCGACGAAAGTCGAAATATCCGCAATCAGACGAGGATCACGACGCAAATCCCGTCACGTATCAAAAAGAGGCCGATAAATTAGCTAATCATGGGACTTCTTACCTCATAAAGAAATTGTATCTAGAGTAGGACTCCCTACTATATAAAAGTGGGGTCTGATCATTTGTAAATCAGATCATATTCACGCAATACAAAGCAATATATATCATTCTCTAGCTTTCATTTTCTTTTTATTTTGTTCACAAGCCAGTCGAAACATTTTTAGTTCAAGGGTGACAAACTCAATGGCCAATGCTGTTTAATTTGTGTGGTTTGCTTTATTCTTTCATAGTTAATATCAATATCAATTTATTATTCTTAATATGTACCAACTTATATCATGTGTCCTTAAAACCGTGTAAAAATTCAATTGTTATCCAATTTTAGAGTAAATAGTTTGGTGCCTACAATGGGGTTAAAGATAATAATGATTACATGGTACAAACTTCGTGACACACACACTATTTTACACTTGTTCTTTGAAGTATCTTTAATTATTTGACTAAAAAAAGTCGAACTCTCAGTCAGCACCCCAACAAATTGACAACGATTTTGGCCACCATGGCGAAAATGATAACATAACACCAGGGAACGATGTACCCCCAGTTGGCCTCAATGGAGTCCCAGTTGTAGATCCAATTGACGTCAGTTCACATGTAGCCATCATTGAAAATTTGGTCATCGATCCCGAAAGCAACGTCCGCGGGGATGCCCGATCAGCTACTCAGAGCGCACATGGCAGTGAAGATGGAGGGATCAGCCTGCAGGTGATCTTCGAAATATTATAGGCCCAACAGACAGTAATAGCGCAGCTCCAAAATAGAACCACACACCGAGCAGGGTCGAACTTGAGTCATCCCAGGAAATTGTACACATGGTCAAATCAGTTTCGAGGAAATCGAATGAGAAGGAATCGGAGACCAATCCTGCTACATGAAGATGGTCGAAGAATTGACAAAGCGATTCAAGACAGGGGAAAAAAAGATTGATGAAAACGATAAGAAGGTGAAAACTTATAACTCCAAGGTCGACGAAATCCCAGGGGCACCACCAATATTGAAAGGACTAGATTCCAAAAAGTTCGTACAAAAACTTTTCTCCCCGTGTGAGGCTCCGAAGCCAATCCCCAAGAAGTTTCATATGCCTGAGATTGCTAAGTATAGTGGGACGACTAATATAAAAGAACGCATTACCTCCTACACGTATGTTATCAAATGGAGTGGCTTAGAAGATGAAGAGATCGAATCCCTCTTGCTCAAGAAATTTGGGGAGACTTTATCGAAGGGTGTTATGATACGGTACCATATTTTACCGCCTAACTCTATTTACTCATTTGATATGCTTGCAGATTCTTTCGTAAAGGAACACACCAGGGCCATCAAGATCAAAACCAGGAAGTCGGACCTATTCAAGGCAAGGCGGAAGGACAACAACATGCTCATAGAATACGTGTATCGATTCCAAATAGAACGGATGGACTTGCCACCTATCGCCGACTATTGGGTTGTTCAAGCTTTAACTCAAGGTCTCAACATTTGAAATATAATGGTTTCACAGTAGTTGAAGCAGAATATGATCGAATACCCGACTGTCACTTAGGACGATGTGCACAATCGGTATCAGTCGAAGAACAGGGTCGAGGATGATCAACCTGGGGCTCCTTCTGGGTCCATTAATCCTGTCAGACCCGTCAATAGAATCAAAAGGGTATTGACCGAGAACCAAGGTCGAATAGAGATCGAGATCAACCATATAATGGAGGCCAAAAGAATAACGGATCTAGGCAAAACTCTGCAAGAAATGCAAGAAGAAATGATCGAGGTTCAAGCTCACAGGGACTCATGAGCAAGAACATCTTTGATAGATCTATGGGACCTAAATAGGCACCACGATTGTCATAGTATAAATTTAATATTGATGCGGCTGCCATCATATCGGCTATCATGCGCATCAAAGAAACCAAGTGGCCTCAATCTTTGGAAATAGATCCAAAAAAGGAGCCTAACCAAATATCCAAATACCATGGATCACACGGCCACATGATGGAGGACTATCGACAATTAAAATAAATAAGTAGCTCGGTTGTTCAACAACGATCATCGTCGAGAATTTCTAAGTCACCGAGCTAAGAATCACTTTAGAAACAGGGACTCCAATAAACAAATGAACAAGAAGAACCACAATATGTAATACATATGATCATTGGAGGGGTCGGTGTTCCTCAAGGTCCAATGATGAAACGCACCAAAGTGTCAATCACAAGAGAAAAATGGACTTAGATTACTTACTATAAGGAACTCTATCATTCAACGACGAGGACATAGAAGGAATCATGCAACCTCATAATGATGCACTATAATTTCATTACTTATGAATAATATTAAAGTTAAATGTGTGCTAATGAATTCAGGTAGCTCGGTCAACATTATTCGATCGAGGGTCGTAGAACAAATCGACCCACATGACCAGATCGTACCTGCGACCCAATTGCTGAATGGATTCAACATGCCTTTTGAAACTACTAAGGGAGAAATAACGTTGCCGGTACCACCCAAGAAACCAAGTTCTATGTAATCGAGGGGGACATGCGATACAACGCCCTGTTCGGGAGACCATGGACCTACAATATGAGGGTTGTGCCTTCAACCCTTCACCATGTATTAAAATTTACAACACTGGAGGGGATAACAACAGTTTATGGGGAACAACTAGCCATGAATGAGGTTTTTGTTGTCGCTGAGGTAATTCCAATATCCATACTCTCATCGACAAAGGACTCAAGCTTGAAAGAAAAACAGGAAGCCAAATAGCAATCATCGATGCCAGCTTCGACCCAATAGGGCAAGCAAGTGATTGATGAAGATGATGACTTCGGGGTTCCTCAATCCTTTATTGCTCTCTATGATTCCAGTGTTACCAATTCATTGGTCAAAGTGATGGAGCAGGTCATGTTGATCGAGCATCTGTCCGATCGGAAGGTATACCTGGGCACGAGGTAACTCCCGAGCTTAGGAAAAGACTCATCAATTTCTTACAGATAATACAGATTGTTTTGCTTGGTCCCATCTCAATATGACAGGGATCTCACTAGAGATCACTACTCACAAATTGAGCTTGGACCCGAAGTTCCTCCCGGTAAAACAGAAAATGAGACCCCAGTCCGAGATCAAGCATGCCTTCATTAAGGATGAGTTAACTAAACTCCTCAAAATAGGGTCCATCGAGGAATTTAAATATCCAAAATTGTTAACAAACATAGCAGTTGTTCCTGAGAAGGTAAACAAACTAAGAGTGTATGTAGATTATAAAGATTTAAATAAGACATGCCCCAAATATTCTTTCCCTTTGCCTAACATCGCTCGCTTGATCGATGCCACGACCGACCACAAGATTCTTAGTTTTCTCGATGCCTATTTCGGGTACAACCAAATACGGATGAACTCGGATGACTAAGGAAAAACATATTTCATCACTAAGTATGGAACACATTGCTATAACGTAATTTCATTTGGATTAAAAAATACTTGTGCCATTTACCAACGACTAGTAAACCAAATGGTCGAAGAACAAATAAGGAAAACCATGGAAGTTCATTTTGAAGATATGTTAGTTAAGTTCCAGCGAGTAGAGGGCCATTTAAAGCATTTCCAAGAACCTTTAATATATTGAAGAAATACAACAAGAAGGTGAATATGGAAAATTGTGCGTTTGGGGTCGGGTTCGTAAATTTCTCAGACTCATGGTATCCAACCAATGGATCAAGATCAGCCCCAACAAGATCAAAGCTATTGAGGATATCACAGTAGTAGATAATGTGAAGTCTTTGCGAAGGCTAACCAGGCGCACTGCAGCCTTATGATGATTCATCTCGAGATCGTCCGACAAAGACATCAATTTTTCTCATGGCTGAAAAGGAAAAAAACTTCACATGGACCACAGAATGTCAGCGGGACTTAGAAGAAATTAAATGATACTTATCAAGCCCTCCATTGCTTCACACGCCGAGGACAGATGAACGACTATACTTGCATCTGCATTATCGGAAGTAGTGGTAATTGGAGTCCTAGCCCGATAAGGGAAAGGTCGCTATTTCCAATTTATTATGTCAGTTAGACCTTAGGTGAGGCCAAAACTAGATACCCTCACTTAAAAAAATTGGCACTCGCCTTACTAAGTGCCTCTAGGAAACTAAAGCCATATTTTCTATGCCATCATATATATGTTGTGACAACTTACCCTTTACAAAATATATTGCAAAAACCCGAAATTTTGGGATGACTTGCCAAATGGGTCGTAGAAACTAGTGGGTACAATATCGAATATCAATCCTGGACAACCATCAAATCTCAAATTTTGGCAGATTTCATGGCTGACTTTATGCTGGATCTAATACCCGAGGTCAAAAGAGAGTTGTTGATAAACTCGGGAACGTCTTTGGGAATCTGGACCCTCTTTGCAGACGGTGTCTCAAACGTAAAAGGGACCATACTTGGCATCGTACTAAAAGCCACCAACAGGAAATATAGATAGAAAATCTATAAGAACTGTAAAATTGACTAACAACGAGGCCCAATATGAGGCAATGATTGTAGGACTCGTACTGGACAATGGCTTGGGGGCGGAGGTGATCAAGGCTAAGTTTGACTCCTTCCTTGTAGTGAACCAAATTAACGTAACATTCAAAGTTAGAGAAGAACAAATGCAAAGATATCTGAACAAGTTACAAGTAGCATTACACCGGTTCAAATAGTGGACTTTGTAGCATGTTCCTCGAGATAAAAATAGTGAGGTCGATGCCCTTGTGAAGTTAGTATCTTTGGTAGACAACTAGCTCAACTCGGGGGCAGTCGTATAACTCATTAGGTCGATAGTAGAATAAGGTCACACCATAATAATGTCCACAAGCTTGACCTGCCATTGGAGAAATAAATGCATTGAGTATTTGAAGATCGAGTAACTTCCTTTAGCTCCAAAGGAATCCAGGGCCTTATGCACAAAGGAATCCTGATTTAGCATGTCCGAGGATAGAACCTTGCTTTGGAAAATGTTCGATGGTTTGTTAGCAATACTTCTGGGACCGAGAGATACCAAGTACATTTTGAGGGAAGTCCACGGAGACACATGCGGGAACAATTCTAGCGTTGAATCATTGGTTCGAAAGGTAATCAGAGCTGGCTATTACCAGGTCGATATAAAAAAGATGCAAATGAGTTCGTGCAAAAATGCGATAAGTTCCAAAGACATGCTCTGATGATTTATCAACCCGAGGAGCTACTGCATTGGGTATCACCATGATTGTTCGTGAAGTGAGATAGCCATTGATCACACCCAACTATGCCTTATAAAAAGGACTAAGCAGCCGTTGCAAATATAATCATGTTTACAAGTCCGGAGTCGAATCACACAGGGAACTAACCTATCAATTACCTTTATTGGAATCACTAAATTCTTTATAATAAACTTCCCCAAACGTTATAAACAATAGTTGATGTTTTTTAAACTAACTAAGATTGCAAATAAATTACTAAACAGTTGTAAACTTAATATGCTTGGGTTTTAAAAATAATGAGAAGGGTCTAAGGTAGTGATTTCCCTACTGATGAAATCCTTTCCGGTTATGTTTCATATAGATTCACCAAAATATCTCTATCAATCATGAGCACTCTTCTTACCATAAATCTCTCCCGAGTAATTGAGATAATTTACTAGACGCACTCTCTCGAGTTACGCTAGCTGACTTTGTTTATTACAGCTCACTTTAGATTGCACCCAAGGCTTCGTTCTCCCTAATCCCGCCTTTAAACCCGCAAGTATAGATCCCTCTTATACTTTGGGAGTGGTTTTGTTCAATAATTACCTAAATATGCACTATCTCTCGAGTTATGCACACTAAATAGGCACAACTAATTGAGGATCCTGTCAATTAACTACAACAAACTGTCACGACCCGGATTTTCCCCCAACATCGGGATCGTGATGGCGCCTACTCGTGGTAGCTAGGCAAGCCACTGTATTCATACTATCCTCTTTAACACAATTTTAATTAAATAAATGCGGAATACTTTATCGAAATAGAAATAACTAATTACAAGATGAAAATCATACTGAAATCCTCTACCCAAGACGTGGAGTCACCAACTCACGAACTACTACCGAATACTACACATAAGAGTTTGAAAGAAATATAACATAATTCTGTTTGTCTCGGAACAAAGAGACTACAGCTAGTAACATAAATAAAGAGAGAGACGCCGGGCCTGCGGACGTCTGCAAGCTACCTCGGTCTCAAATGTGATCAACTCCCACACAATCCAATTACTACTGCTGCTCCTGATCGTAACCTGGACCTGTGCAAAAACGCACAGAAGTGTAGTATCAGCACAACCGACCCCATGTGCTGGTAAGTGTCTGGCCTATCCCGGCGAAGTAGTGACAAGCCTAAGACCAGACACCCACATAAACCTGTGCAATATATATATATATATATATATATATATATATATATATATATATATATATATATATATGTACATAAACATTTATAAGGAAATACTCTGCTCTGCAATAACAACCAATAACTCATAATATCCAGATTAATCTAATCAACATAATTAAGTCTTACTTTCGTGTCTCAATTCTTTACTTTTCTTTTCTTATCTCGTGGTAGGCGTACCACCCGCTCCCAAATATATCAATAGGCTACCGGCAACTATGGCCAATGCCAAGATTCAAATCACTTTGTGGTCGGCGTGCCACACGATCCCATTTCTTATCATAAAAGTGGTCGGCGCGCCACACGATCCTAATTCTTTAATATATATATTACCACAATTAACAAGAATTAACCAAGTAATAACACAATAAGGAATATCTCAAAAGAACTCAACAATTAACAACGGTTAATAAGTTCACAAGGAAAACAAAGTATAATGGAAACACAAGTAATATCAAGTCAAGGAATAGCAAATAGTTGCACGGCATCACCCAAATAAAATATAATGGAAAAGCAAGTAATATCAAGTCAAGGAATAGCAAATAGTTGCACGACATCACCCAAATAAAATATAATGGAAAAACAAGTAATATCAAGTCAAGGAATGGCAAATAGTTGCACGGCATCACCCTTCGTGCTTTTACTCTCATCCTCACCAAATAAGTAAATAAAGTGCACGGCATCACCCTTCGTGCTTTTACTCTCATCCTCACCAAATAAGTAAATAAAGTGCACGGCATCACCCTTCGTGCTTTTACTCTCATCCTCACATCCATAGTACGGCATGATCCTTCGTACATGGTTCAATAACAAGGCACGGCATGATCCTTCGTGCATAATCAATAAAACATGGCACGACATTAACCTTCGTGCATAAATAATAAAACATGGCACGGCATCACCCTTCGTGCATTATCACTCTTCCTCACCCAAATAACAATCACGGTTAAGGGCAGAGAAAGAAAACAACAAATCATGAACCGTCCCGGCAAGGGACACAATAATCATTCTACAACCCGGCAAGGGTTCAACAATTTATCTTCAAAATATCTCACAACAAATATCAACAACGACTCACGGTCATGCTAGACGCCGGTGTATGGATGCTCGTCACCACAGCCCATACACCGCACTCGATCACATAGCACATAATCCTATTCCCTCAAGCTAGGATAGAACAAACACTTACCTCGAATGTTTATGAACAATTCAATCTGTTTCAATGCCTTTTCCTTTCAAATTTGGCTCCAATCCAATCGTATCTATACACAATTGATTTAATATCATCAATACTACTCAACAAACTAATTCATAAGGCTAATTACAACTTTTACAACATTATGCCCGGAATAGTAAATTTTGATCCCGGGCCCACATGGTCGGAACTCGGGGTTAGGACCAAAATCCGGTTACCCATCCCCACGAGTTCATGTATATGATTTGTTTCAAAATCGGACCTCAATTCGAGGTCCAATTTCCCAATTTATGAAAAACCCTATATCCTAACAATAACAAGAAATTCTACCATGAAAACCTTTGATTTCTATTGAAAAACATGTTTAATGATGTTAGGAATTGAAAGAATTAAGTAAAAAGTGACTTACAATTGTTTTGAAGAAGAAGGAATCC
This sequence comes from Nicotiana noctiflora, assembly GCA_032618575.1. NCBI lineage: Eukaryota > Viridiplantae > Streptophyta > Magnoliopsida > Solanales > Solanaceae > Nicotiana > Nicotiana noctiflora. The sequence continues at coordinate 103,918 of JASVEL010008015.1, forward strand.
GTGAAGAATCGCAAATGGGTGTTTTTGGTTTGTAAAAAGTGAAGAAATGAACTGAAAATCGTGTTTTACAGGTCTTTGTGTTCGCATTTGCGAACATGGGTTCGCAATTGCGAACCCCAACCAATTTCTGGAGTTTGAAAAATAAGCTAAGGCTGGGAAGTTCGCATTTGCGAACATTTATTCGCGTTTGTGAAGTCTAGGCAGTTACTGGGGATTTCGCATTTGCGAAATAAGGTTCGCCTTTGCGAACCAGCAGGCTTCTGGGCTTCTTCGCAATTGCGACACATTCTTCGCAATTGCGAAGACAGGCAATTACTGAAGGCCTCGCATTTGCGAGGTTAAGTTCGCAATTGCGAACTATGGTCCAGGTGTGCCATTGTCGCATTTGCGACACTTTGTTCGCATTTGCGAACTTGGTTGGTTCTGGCAAGCATCACATTTGCGATAATGGGTTCGCATTTGCGAACCCAGCCTTGAACTGCCTTCTTCGCATTTGCGAGAAATTCTTCGCAAATGCGAAGCCAATAGTTGGGTGAAAAACCAACAGTGCATAAACTCAGAAATTGATCCTACGGCCTATCAAATCTTTACCCGAGCCCCCCGGGCTCCAAACCAAACATGTACACAACCTCAAAAACACATTATGAACTTGTTCGTGCGATCACATCGCCAATATCACATCGTTTTCATCAAATCAAGCCTTAAATTCATGAATTTCATACTTTTGGTTTTCAAAACCTTCAAACTTGGAACTCGAGGTCCAAAACATCTCAAACGACATCCGAATGTCACCAAACTTTACAGAAATCACATATATAATATTTAAGACTTGTACCGGGCGTCGGAACCAAAATACGAGCCCGATACCAAGGTCAATTAATTCATTTCCTTTAACAATTACATCAAAAACAATTTTATAGAAAAATTGATAACTTGGGCTCTAGGCCTCAGAATTCAACTCCGAACGCATGTCCAAGTCCCATATTTTCCTACGGACCTCTCGGGACCATCCAATCTCGGGTCCGGATCCGTTTACCAAAAATGTTGACCGAAGTCAACCATATCAATATTAATATCATTTTTATCCAAATTTATCATAAAATTCATATTTTCTATCACAAAAATCTTTCCGGCTACAAGCTCGGATCGTGCACGTAAATTGAGGAAACATGGAATGAGGTTTTCAAGGCCTCAGAAGCTCGAAATGATTAATAAAATAAGTGATGACCCTTTGGGTCGTCATAATCTCCACCTCTAAAACAATCGTTCGTACTCGAACGGACAAAAGAAAGAAGTACCTGAGTTAGGAAACAAATGAGGGTAGCGGCTCCGCATATCGGACTCGGACTCCCGGGTCGATGCCTCAGGAGGCTGACCTCTCCACTGAACACGCACAAAAGTATAACTCTTCGACCTTAACTGTCGAACCTGCCGGTTTAGAATGGCCACCGGCTCCTCCTCGTAAGATAGATCATTGTCCAATTGGACAGTACTGAAGTCTAACACATGTGTGGGATCGCCGTGGTATCTCCGAAGCATAGATACGTGAAAAGCTGGGTGCACGGCTGATAAGCTAGGCGGCAAAGCTAATCTGTAAGCCACCCCTCCCACTCTATCTAGAATCTCAAATGGACCAATATACCTAGGACTGAGCTTGCCCTTCTTCCCGAACCTCATCACACCCTTCATAGGTGACACTCGAAGCAATACTCGCTCCCCAATCATGAAAGTTATATCTCGAACCTTGCGATCTGCATAGCTCTTTTGTCTAGACTGAGCTGTGCGAAGCCTATCTTGAATAATCTTGACCTTATCTAAGGCCTCCTAGAATAAATCTGTACCGAATAACCGAGTTTCTCCCGGTTCAAACCATCCAACCGGAGAACGACACCGCCTACCATAAAACGCTTCATGAGGAGCCATCTGGATGCTCGATTGATAACTATTATTATAAGCAAACTCTGCCAAAGGCAGGAATTGATCCCATCGGCATCTAAGGTGACCTGATTAGCACCTCCTCGCTGAACCGTGTCTCTAAGGTCACATAAATAGGAATCATTATATTGTTGATCGCGGATACGCTCCAATAATGAAGAGCGAGCGATCGCACAAGCTAGTGCTCGACTAGGCTCAGAAATATCCAACCTCGCAAATCGATTGGCCAAGGACTGAACATCCAAAGCAATTGGCCTATGATTGACTGGAATATAAACAAGACTGCCCATACTGGCTGACTTCCTACTCAAAGCGTCAGCCACCACGTTTGCTTTTTCCCTGATGATATAAAAAGGTGACATCATAATCTTTCTGCAATACCAACCACCTTCTCTGCCTCAAATTCAACTCTTTTGTTTAAACAAATACTGAAGACTCTTATGATCGGTGTATACTTCACATACTACACCATACAAATAATGCCTCCGGATCTTCAATGCGTGAATAATCGCCGCAAATTCTAGATCATGCACTGGGTAATTCTTTTCATCCATCTTCAACTGCCTCGAAGCATAGGCAATAACCTTGCCATCCTGCATTAACACTGCACCAAGCCCAATACGGGAAGCATCACAATAATTAGTATAAGGTCCCGTACCTGTGGGTAAAATCAATACCGGTGCTATGGTCATGGCTGTCCTGAGCTTTTGAAAGCTCGCCTCACATTCATCTGACCATTCAAATTGAACACCTTTCTGTGTCAATCTGGTCAGTGGGGTTGCAATAGATGAAAACCCCTCCACGAATCGCCGATAATAACCCGCTAATCCTAAGAAACTTCGAATTTCTGTGGCTGATGTCGGTCTAGGCCAGTTTTTGACTGCCTCAATCTTCTTCGAATCAACCTGAATACCTGCTGCCGTCACAATATGACCCAGGAATGCAACTGAACTTAGCCAAAATTCACACTTCGAAATTTTTGCATATAGTTGGCTATCTTTCGGAGTCTGCAAAGTCACTCTGAGATGTTGTGCATGCTCCTCATGACTGCAGGAGTATGTCAATATGGAAACAATGAAGACTACAACGAACAAGTCTAAATAAGGCACGAACACACTCGTGCGTATGCACATATCCATGACTCTGAAGTCCTGGCCATAAGAGTTATTCTTAAATTACAACATTGTCAATTAACCCTGTTATCAAATACCTTATTCTACAAATCCCACTTTACTCAGAATGAGGTATGGTGACCTCGTGATTATTTTCCCAAATTAATGCGTCATATTTATCCTTAACTGGTGCTCGTCTCAAAGGCTAAGCTCAACGGTTTCAAAATAGAAATGGCTAAATATGAATAGAAACTATACAAGAATTGTCAAATAGTCCTAACGGACATGACTCTTATTTACGAATGCGATACGAAAGTATTAATTCATAAAAGAAGAATTTTAAACACATAAACTCTTACTACCAGGACCCAGTCCTCATATGATATCCACCGCAGCTTGAAGCTCGGCTTAGAAATATTTCACATTATGCCAAAAATTGGAGGATCTCATCCTCAACTCTGAATCACAGTGCTTGCACATCATATAATCTGAAATTTTTCATTCCCTTTCTTTCTTCCTTTCAATAATTGTCCGTCAAAGATAATCACGACATAAAATGAACCCTCATACTGATAGGGCACACAATTAACGATTAAAATTAGTTATTCCGAAAATTATATCAAAACATACTGTAATAAGTAATATAAAGTCACTCTTAGTCTCATGGATATTTAGTGACTAACACCTAATAATAGGGATGTCTATCCTCGTGTAATATCTCAACGGGAGTATTTCCCTAAGTAGTATGATTACGATGCTCGCTCATGAATGGAGCATGTTAAACAGACTCGCCTAAATTTTCTTTCAAAAACCAAATCAAATTAAGGGAAAATTATTCTGTTTATAACAATCTGAATTATACACGTGATGACACCATCCGGTGTAATGACCTCCCTCATACCATAAAAAGTATATCAATGGTTGGGTCTCCACCTCTAGGATTTTCACCTCCACCTCTAACATCCTGACCTATACATCTGGGTGGCCATGTAGGATAAATATTAACTGCAATGGAGCGTGTAGCCTGAGTGCTTTCCTAAAATTATATTTCTCCAAAAATTCCACATTCACAGCAATTCCTTTAAGGCTCAATTAACTTGTTGTTCATGACAATATATATTCGGACACAGTCATTGTGACCTGGTACAACCGTTCAGATCGCATATACTACATATTGGAGAGAATCTCGGGGTGACGTCTTCATAACATTTTCTAAAAATAGAGTTTAGTAGATAGCATTGCATTGGCCGGCTTGCCCTCTTGGTAATCTTGTCACAAACATTGATGGCCAATTTCCTCTTTTGCTATGTTGGCTTAACACTGCTGAGCTACCCCGTTTACTCACAAACTCTTCGTTATTCTCTGAGGCGATTTCTTACCCCATGAAAGGAACCAACCTTAAATATGTATAAATTATTTATAGGACCTTTCTATACCATATATATACAGTCCAATAACTCACCATATTTGTCCTTCACAACTCCAACACATCGACCGGACGTCAAGGTCTGTTGAAACCCAACACGATTTATTAGGTGATCTCCTGATATAATTGCACCTTCCGTTGGGACCATAACTGGTGTGGTAAATACATTATCTTCCCACTACTTCTGTGTGCCTTCCGTAGCACAGTAAAATGAACCTCTCGCATTCGACTATTCCCACGTTCTGTAATTCCTCATAAGAACTGTCAAGCACAATCTCGTGGGTTCTCAAAAGATGCACCGCTGAAGGTGGTAGCGAAGACTTTGGTGAAACCTATCTGTCCTCCGTAAAACTTGTGAAGGCATAGTTGATCTATCACCAGCATATGCCATTGTCGGCTGAAGAAGCAGTACATGCCTTCGCCGTTCGTGGGAAGACAAGAGTAGAATTTCAACTTAACATTTTGAAGAACAAATTCGCACGATAAGAAAGAACAAATGAGAAACTTTTTCCTAACTCAATAGACTCTGAGAGGACAAGTACAGACGTCTCCGTACTTACCTCTCAAACTCTACTAAGCTTGTTCGTGAGTGGTGAGACCTATGTAACCTAGAGCTATGATACCAACTTGTCACGACCCGGATTTTCCCCCAACATCGGGATCGTGATGGCGCCTACTCGTGGTAGCTAGGCAAGCCACTGTATTCATACTATCCTGCTTTTAACACAATTTTACTTAAATAAATGCGGAATGCTTTATCGAAATAGAAATAACAAATCACAAGGTGAAAATCATACTGAAATCCTCTACCCAAGACGTGGAGTCACCAACTCACGAACTACTACTGAATACTACACATAAGAGTTTGAAAGAAATATAACATAATTCTGTTTGTCTCGGAACAAAGAGACTACAGCTAGTAACATAAATCAAGAGAGAGACGCCGGGCCTGCGGACGTCTGCAAGCTACCTCGGTATCAAATGTGATCAACTCCCACACAATCGAATTACTGCTGCTGCTCCTGATCGTAACCTGGACCTGTGCAAAAATGCACAGAAGTGTAGTATCAGCACAACCGACCCCATGTGCTGGTAAGTGCCTGGCCTATCCGGCGAAGTAGTGACAAGCCTAGGACCAGACACCCACATAAACCTGTGCAATTGCAATATATATATATATGTACATAAACATTTATAAGGAAATACTCTGCTCTGCAATAACAACCAATAACTCATAATATCCAGATTAATCTAATCAACATAATTAAGTCTTACTTTCGTGTCTCAATTCTTTACTTTTCTTTTCTTATCTCGTGGTAGGCGTACCACCCGCTCCCAAATATATCAATAGGCTACCGGCAACTATGGCCAATGCCGAGATTCAAATCACTTTGTGGTCGGCGTGCCACACGATCCCATTTCTTATCATAAAAGTGGTCGGCGCGCCACACGATCCTAATTCTTTAATATATATATTACCACAATTAACAAGAATTAACCAAGTAATAACACAATAAGGAATATCTCAAAAGAACTCAACAATTAACAACGGTTAATAAGTTCACAAAGAAAACAAAGTATAATGGAAACACAAGTAATATCAAGTCAAGGAATAGCAAATAGTTGCACGGCATCACCCAAATAAAATATAATGGAAAAACAAGTAATATCAAGTCAAGGAATAGCAAATAGTTGCACGGCATCACCCAAATAAAATATAATGGAAAAACAAGTAATATCAAGTCAAGGAATGGCAAATAGTTGCACGGCATCACCCTTCGTGCTTTTACTCTCATCCTCACCGAATGGCAAATAGTTGCACGGCATCACCCTTCGTGCTTTTACTCCCATCCTCACCAAATAAGTAAATAAAGTGCACGGCATCACCCTTCGTGCTTTTACTCTCATCCTCACATCCGTAGTACGGCATGATCCTTCGTACATGGTTCAATAATAAGGCACGGCATGATCCTTCGTGCATAATCAATAAAACATGGCACGACATTAACCTTCGTGCATAAATAATAAAACATGGCACGGCATCACCCTTCATGCATTATCACTCTTCCTCACCCAAATAACAATCACAGTTAAGGGCAGAGAAAGAAAACAACAAATCATGAACCGTCCGGGCAAGGGACACAATAATCATTCTACAACCCGGCAAGGGTTCCACAATTTATCTTCAAAATATCTCACAACAAATATCAACAACGACTCACGGTCATGCTAGACGCCAGTGTATGGATGCTCGTCACCACAACCCATACACCGCACTCGATCACATAGCACATAATTCTATTCCCTCAAGCTAGGATAGAACAAACACTTACCTCGAATGTTTATGAACAATTCAATCCGTTTCAATGCCTTTTCCTTTCAAATTTGGCTCCAATCCAATCGTATCTATACACAATTGATTTAATATCATCAATACTACTCAACAAACTAATTCATAAGGCTAATTACAACTTTTACAACATTATGCCCGGAATAGTAAATTTTGATCCCGGGCCCACATGGTCGGAACTCGGGGTTCGGACCAAAATCCGGTTACCCATCCCCCCACGAGTTCATATATATGATTTGTTTCAAAATCGGACCTCGATTCGAGGTCCAATTTCCCAATTTATGAAAAACCCTATATTCTAACAAAAACAAGAAATTCTACCATGAAAACCTTTGATTTCTATTGAAAAACATGTTTAATGATGTTAGGAATTGAAAGAATTAAGTAAAAAGTGACTTAATATGGTTTTGAAGAAGAATGAATCCGTGAAGAATCGCAAATGGGTGTTTTTGGTTTGTAAAAAGTGAAGAAATGAACTGAAAATCGTGTTTTACAGGTCTCTGTGTTCGCATTTGCGAACATGGGTTCGCAATTGCGAGCCCCGACCAATTTCTGGAGTTTGAAAAATAAGCTAAGGCTGGGAAGTTCGCATTTGCGAACATTTATTCGCATTTGCGAAGTCTAGGCAGTTACTAGGGATTTCGCATTTGCGAAATAAGGTTCGCATTTGCGAACCAGCAGGCTTCTGGGCTTCTTCGCAATTGCGACACATTCTTCGCAATTGCGAAGATAGGCAATTAGTGAAGGCCTCGCATTTGCGAGGTTAAGTTCACAATTGCGAACTATGGTCCAGGTGTGCCAGTGTCGCATTTGCGACACTTTGTTCGCATTTGCGAACTTGGTTGGTTCTGGCAAGCATCGCATTTGCGATAATGGGTTCGCATTTGCGAACCCAGCCTTGAACTGCCTTCTTCGCATTTGCGAGAAATTCTTCGCAAATGCGAATCCAATAGCTGGGTGAAAAACCAACAGTGCATAAACTCAGAAATTGATCCTACGGCCTATCAAATCTTTACCCGAGCCCCCCGGGCTCCAAACCAAACATGTACACAACCTCAAAAACACATTATGAACTTGTTCGTGCGATCACATCGCCAATATCACATCGTTTTCATCAAATCAAGCCTCAAATTCATGAATTTCATACTTTTGGTTTTCAAAACCTTCAATCTTGGAACTCAAGGTCCAAAACATCTCAAACGACATCCGAATGTCACCAAACTTTATAGAAATCACATATATAATATTTAAGACTTGTACCGGGCGTCGGAACCAAAATACGAGCCCGATACCAAGGTCAATTAATTCATTTCCTTTAACAATTACATCAAAAACAATTTTATAGAAAAATTCATAACTTGGGCTCTAGGCCTCAGAATTCGACTCCGGACGCATGTCCAAGTCCCATATTTTCCTACGGACCTCTCGGGACCATCCAATCTCGAGTCCGGATCCGTTTACCAAAAATGTTGACCGAAGTCAACCATATCAATATTAATATCATTTTTATCCAAATTTCTCATAAAATTCATATTTTCTATCACAAAAATCTTTCCGGCTACAAGCTCGGATCGTGCACGTAAATCGAGGCAACATGGAATGAGGTTTTCAAGGCCTCGGAAGCTCGAAATGATTAATAAAATAAGTGATGACCCTTTGGGTCGTCACAATCTCCACCTCTATAACAACCGTTCGTCCTCGAACGGACAAAAGAAAGAAGTACCTGAGTCAGGAAACAAGTGTGGGTAGCGGCTCCGCATATGAGACTCGGACTCCCAGGCCGATGCCTCAGGAGGCTGACCTCTCCACTGAACACGCACAGAAGGATAACTCTTCGACCTCAACTGTCGAACTTGCCGGTCTAGAATGGCCACCGGCTCCTCCTCGTAAGATAGATCATTGTCCAATTGGACAGTACTGAAGTCTAACACATGTGTGGGATCGCCGTGGTATCTCCGAAGCATAGATACGTGAAAAACTGGATGCACGGCTGATAAGCTAGGCGGCAAAGCTAATCCGTAAGCCACCCCTCCCACTCTATCTAGAATCTCAAATGGACCAATATACCTAGGGCTGAGCTTGCCCTTCTTCCCGAACCTCATCACGCCCTTCATAGGTGACACTCGGAGCAATACTCGCTCCCCGATCATGAAAGTTATATCTCGAACCTTGCGATCTGCATAGCTCTTTTGCCTAGATTGGGTCGTGCGAAGCCTATCTTGAATAATCTTGACCTTATCTAAGGCCTCCTAAACTAAATCTGTGCCCAATAACCGAGCTTCTCCCGGTTCAAACCATCCAACCGGAGAACGACACCGCCTACCATAAAACGCTTCATAAGGAGCCATCTGGATGCTCGATTGATAACTATTATTATAAGCAAACTCTGCCAAAGGCAGGAATTGATCCCATCAGCATCTAAGGTGACCTGATTTGCACCTCCTCGCTGAACCGTGTCTCTAAGGTCACATAAATAGGAATCATTATATTGTTGATCGCGGATACGCTCCAATAATGAAGAGCGAGCGATCGCACAAGCTAGTGCTCGACTAGGCTCAGAAATATCCAACCTCACAAATCGATTGGCCAAGGACTGAACATCCAAAGCAATTGGCCTCTGATTGATTGGAATATAAACAAGACTGCCCATACTGGCTGACTTCCTACTCAAAGCGTCAGCCACCACGTTTGCTTTTTCCCGATGATATAAAAAGGTGACATCATAATCTTTCCGCAATTCCAGCCACCTTCTCTGCCTCAAATTCAACTCTTTTGTTTAAACAAATACCGAAGACTCTTATGATCGGTGTATACTTCACATACTACACCATACAATTAATGCCTCCAGATCTTCAATGCGTGAATAATCGCCGCAAATTCTAGATCATGCACTGGGTAATTCTTTTCATGCATCTTCAACTGCCTCGAAGCATAGGCAATAACCTTGCCATCCTGCATTAACACTGCACCAAGCCCAATACGGGAAGCATCACAATAATCAGTATAAGGTCCCGTACCTGTGGGTAAAATCAATACCGGTGTTGTGGTCAAGGCTGTCTTGAGCTTTTGAAAGCTCGCCTCACATTCATCTGACCATTCAAATTGAACACCTTTCTGTGTCAATCTGGTCAGTGGGGTTGCAATAGATGAAAACCCCTCCACGAATCGCTGATAATAACCCGCTAATCCCAAGAAACTCCAAATCTATGTGGCTGATGTCAGTCTAGGTCAGTCCTTGACTGCCTCAATCTTCTTCGGATCAACCTGAATACCTGCTGCCGTCACAATATGACCCAGGAATGCAACTGAACTTAGCCAAAATTCACACTTCGAAATTTTTGCATATAGTTGGCTATCTTTCGGAGTCTGCAAAGTCACTCTGAGATGTTGTGCATGCTCCTCATGACTGCAGGAGTATGTCAATATGGAAACAATGAAGACTACAACGAACAAGTCTAAATAAGGCACGAACACACTCATGCGTATGCACATATCCATGACTTTGAAGTCTGGCCATAAGAGTTATTCTTAAATTACAACATTGTCAATTAACCCTGTTATCAAATACCTTATTCTACAAATCCCACTTTACTCAGAATGAGGTATGCTGACCTCGTGATTATTTTCCTGAAGTAATGCGTCATATTTATCCTTACCTGGTGCTCGTCTCAAAGGCTAAGCTCAACGGTTTCAAAATAGAAATGGCTAAATATGAATAGAAACTATACAAGAATTGTCAAATAGTCCTAACGGACATGACTCTTATTTACGAATGCGATACGAAAGTATTAATTCATAAAGGAAGAATTTTTACACACATAAACTCTTACTACCAGGACCCAGTCCTCATATGATATCCACCGCAGCTTGAAGCTTGGCTTAGAAATATTTCACATTATGCCAAAAATTGGAGGATCTCATCCTCAACTCTGAATCACAGTGCTTGCACATCATATAATCTGAAATTTTTCATTCCCTTTCTTTCTTCCTTTCAATAATTGTCCGTCAAAGATAATCACGACATAAAATGAACCCTCATACTGATAGGGCACACAATTAACGATTAAAATTAGTTATTCCGAGAATTATATCAAAACATATTGTAATAAGTAATATAAAGTCACTCTTAGTCTCATGGATATTTAGTGACTAACACCTAATAATAGGGATGTCTATCCTCATGTAATATCTCAACGGGAGTATTTCCCTAAGTAGTACGATTACGATGCTCGCTCATGAATGGAGCATGTTAAACAGACTCGCCTAAACTTTCTTTCAAAAACCAAATCAAATTAAGGAAAAATTATTCTGTTTATAACAATCTAAATTATACACGTGATGACACCATCTGGTGTAATGACCTCCCTCATACCATAAAAAGTATATCAATGGTTGGGTCTCCACCTCTAGGATTTTCACCTCCACCTCTAACATCATGACCTATACATCTGGCTGGCCATGTAGGATAAATATTAACTGCAATGGAGCGTGTAGCCTGAGTGCTTTCCTAAAATTATATTTCTCCAAAAATTCCACATTCACAGCAATTCCTTTAAGGCTCAGTTAACTTGTTGTTCATGACAATATATATTCGGACACAGTCATTGTGACCTGGTACAACCGTTCAGATCGCATATACTACATATTGCGGAGAATCTCGGGGTGACGTCTTCATAACATTTTCTAAAAATAGAGTTTAGTAGATAGCGTTGCATTGGGTGGCTTGCCCTCTTGGTAATCTTGTCACAAACATTGATGGCCAATTTCCTCTTTTGCTATGTTGGCTTAACACTGCTGAGCTACCCCGTTTACTCACAAACTCTTCGTTATTCTCTGGGGCGATTTCTTAACCCATGAAAGGAACCAACCTTAAATATGTATAAATTATTTATAGGACCTTTCTATACCATATATATACAGTCCAATAACTCACCATATTTGTCCTTCACAACTCCAACACATCGACCGGACGTCAAGGTCCGTTGAAACCCAACACGATTTATTAGGTGATCTCATGATATAATTGCACCTTCCGTTGGGACCATAACTGGTGTGGTAAATACATTATCTTCCCACTATTTCTGTGTGCCTTCTGTAGCACAGTAAAATGAACTCCTCGCATTCGACTATTCCCACGTTCTGTAATTCCTCATAAGAGAACTGTCAAGCACAATCTCGTGGGTTCTCAAAAGATGCACCGCTGAAGGTGGTAGCGAAGACTTTGGTGAAACCTATCTGTCCTCCGTAAAACTTTTGAAGGCATAGTTGATCTATCACCAGCCTGTGCCATTGTTCGGCTGGATAAGCGGCGTGACTACGCCATTCGTGGGAAGACAAGAGTGGAAATTTAACTTAACACTTTGAAGAACAAATTCGCACGATAAGAAAGAACAAATGAGAGACTCTTTCCTAACTCAATAGACTCTGGAGGACAAGTACGGACGTCTCCGTACCTACCTCTCAAACTCTACTAAGCTTGTTCGTGAGTGGTGAGACCTATGTAACCTAGAGCTCTGATACCAACTTGTCACGACCCGGATTTTCCCCCGACATCGGGATCGTGATGGCGCCTACTCGTGGTAGCTAGGCAAGCCACTGTATTCATACTATCCTCGTTTTTAACACAATTTTAATTAAATAAATGCGGAATACTTTATCGAAATAGAAATAACTAATTACAAGATGAAAATCATACTGAAATCCTCTACCCAAGACGTGGAGTCACCAACTCACGAACTACTACTGAATACTACACATAAGAGTTTGAAAGAAATATAACATAATTCTGTTTGTCTCGGAACAAAGAGACTACGGCTAGTAACATAAATAAAGAGAGAGACGCCGGGCCTGCGGACGTCTGCAAGCTACCTCGGTCTCAAATATGATCAACTCCCACGCAATCGATTTGCTGCTACTGCTGCTCCTGATCGTAACCTGGACCTGTGCAAAAACGCACAGAAGTGTAGTATCAGCACAACCGACCCCATGTGTCGGTAAGTGCCTGGCCTATCCCGGCGAAGTAGTGACAAGACTAGGACCAGACACTCACATAAACCTGTGCAATTCAATATATATATGTGTATATATATATATATATATATATATATATATATATATATATATATATATATGTACATAAACATTTATAAGGAAATACTCTGCTCTGCAATAACAGCCAATAACTCATAATATCCAGATTAATCTAATCAACATAATTAAGTCTTACTTTCGTGTCTCAATTCTTTACTTTTCTTTTCTTATCTCGTGGTAGGCGTACCACCCGCTCCCAAATATATCAATAGGCTACCGGCAACTATGGCCAATGCCAAGATTCAAATCACTTTGTGGTCGGCGTGCCACACGATTCCATTTCTTATCATAAAAGTGGTCGGCGCGCCACACGATCCTAATTCTTTAATATATATATTACCACAATTAACTAGAATTAACCAAGTAATAACACAATAAGGAATATCTCAAAAGAACTCAACAATTAACAACGGTTAATAAGTTCACAAGGAAAACAAAGTATAATGGAAACACAAGTAATATCAAGTCAAGGAATAGCAAATAATTGCACGGCATCACCCAAATAAAATATAATGGAAAAACAAGTAATATCAAGTCAAGGAATAGCAAATAGTTGCACGGCATCACCCAAATAAAATATAATGGAAAAACAAGTAATATCAAGTCAAGGAATGGCAAATAGTTGCACGACATCACCCTTCGTTCTTTTACTCTCATCCTCACCAAATAAGTAAATAAAGTGCACGACATCACCCTTCGTGCTTTTACTCTCATCCTCACCAAATAAGTAAATAAAGTGAACGACATCACCCTTCGTGCTTTTACTCTCATCCTCACCAAATAAGTAAATAAAGTGCACGGCATCACCCTTCGTGCTTTTACTCTCATCCTCACATCCATAGTACGGCATGATCCTTCGTACATGGTTCAATAACAAGGCACGGCATGATCCTTCGTGCATAATCAATAAAACATGGCACGGCATTAACCTTCGTGCATAAATAATAAAACATGGCACGACATCACCCTTCGTGCATTATCACTCTTCCTCACCCAAATAACAATCACAGTTAAGGGCGGAGAAAGAAAACAACAAATCATGAACCGTCCCGGCAAGGGACACAATAATCATTCTACAACCCGGCAAGGGTTCAACAATTTATCTTCAAAATATCTCACAACAAATATCAACAACGACTCACGATCACGCTCGACGCCAGTGTATGGATGCTCGTCACAACAGCCCATACACCGCACTCGATCACATAGCACATAATCCTATTCCCTCAAGCTAGGATAGAACAAACACTTACCTCGAATGTTTATGAACAATTCAATCCGTTTCAATGCCTTTTCCTTTCAAATTTGGCTCCAATCCAATCGTATCTATACACGATTGATTTAATATCATCAATACTACTCAACAAACTAATTCATAAGGCTAATTACAACTTTTACAACATTCTGCCCGGAATAGTGAATTTCGACCTCGGGCCCACATGGTCGGAACTCGGGGTTCGGACCAAAATCCGGTTACCCATCCCCCCACGAGTTCATGTATATGATTTGTTTCAAAATCGGACCTCAATTCGAGGTCCAATTTCCCAATTTATGAAAAACCCTATATTCCAACAAAAACAAGAAATTCTACCATGAAAACCTTTGATTTCTATTGAAAAACATGTTTAATGATGTTAGGAATTGAAAGAATTAAGTAAAAAGTGACTTACAATTGTTTTGAAGAAGAAGGAATCGGTGAAGAATCGCAAATGGGTGTTTTTGGTTTGTAAAAAGTGAAGAAATGAACTGAAAATCGTGTTTTACAGGTCTCTGTGTTCGCATTTGCGAACATGGGTTCGCAATTGCGAACCCCGACCAATTTCTGGAGTTTGAAAAATAAGCGACAATTGCGAACTATGGTCCAGTAATGCGACACTTTGTTCGCATTTGCGAACTTGGTTGGTTCTGGCAAGCATCGCATTTGCGATAATGGGTTCGCATTTGCGAACCCAGCCTTGAACTGCCTTCTTCGCATTTGCGAGAAATTCTTCGCAAATGCGAAGCCAACAGCTGGGTGAAAAACCAGCAGTGCATAAACTCAGAAATTGATCCTACGGCCTATCAAATCTTTACCCGAGCCCCCGGGCTCCAAACCAAACATGTACACAACCTCAAAAACACATTATGAACTTGTTCGTGCGATCACATCACCAATATCACATTGTTTTCATCAAATCAAGCCTCAAATTCATGAATTTCATACTTTTGGTTTTCAAAACCTTCAAACTTGGAACTCGAGGTCCAAAACATCTCAAACGACATCCGAATGTCACCAAACTTTACAGAAATCACATATATAATATTTAAGACTTGTACCGGGCGTCGGAACCAAAATACGAGCCCGATACCAAGGTCAATTAATTCATTTCCTTTAACAATTACATCAAAAACAATTTTATAGAAAAATTCATAACTTGGGCTCTAGGCCTCGGAATTCAACTCCGGACGCATGTCCAAGTCCCATATTTTCCTACGGACCTCTCGGGACCATCCAATCTCGGGTCCGGATCCGTTTACCAAAAATATTGACCGAAGTCAACCATATCAATATTAATATCATTTTTATCCAAATTTCTCATAAAATTCATATTTTCTATCACAAAAATCTTTCCGGCTACAAGCTTGGATCGTGCACGTAAATCGAGGCAACATGGAATGAGGTTTTCAAGGCCTCAAAAGCTCGAAATGATTAATAAAATAAGTGATGACCCTTTGGGTCGTCACACAAACACATAGTTGAACAAATAGAGATTAACCGGCAAACTATATGAACATAATCAAGAAATTCATCCTTCAAATCAAAACCTTACATTATAGTATTTAGCTACTCATAACAACGTAAAGATAATCTACGAAAGTATTCATCATGGAAAATTGGAAGAAAAAAAAGAAATAGAGAACTATAATGTTTTTGGGTTATCTCTAACACTTGTGTTTCTTGTCCAAGAACTCTCCAAAACAAATATAACCTAATGTGGACGAATTCCTACTTTTTATAAGGGCTTTACACCAAGTTTTCCCGACTTGACACTTTAGTCCCTCTCTTTTCCGCGCTCTACCGCGGTCCCACCACGGTTACTCTAGGACCGCAGCCAAAGAGGTCCTCCGAATCTGCATCTTTACTCTGTCGCGATCCTACCGCGGTTACGGTCAGACTACGACACACCAAGTTTAGCTCTGCTTTTGTCTCTTTACTTGGTGCATTTTGGGGGCATTGTTTGATTGACCTCCTTTTCTCCACATTGATCCCAAACTTGCTCCATCGACTTCTTTCATTGGATATAGCATGCAAAGCATGAAAAACACTAATCAGAGCATTTGATTATCACTTTTTACCACAAAGCTAGACAAAAATGTAGTTCTTTTAGGGTCCAATTATAGTCTAATTCAACTATTATCAACACCTCGCACTTAAATCTTTGCTCGTCCTCGAGCAAGTTGAACCACACTTCTCGGCATAGTCATTTGATACATTACCCTTTTTATGTCACACCTGCTATTATGAAAGAACAACCTAAGAAGTACAATAACCACACCATAGATGAAGACTCTAATGCCATACCACCCTCATGCTTACTCTATGTACTCTAATAGAATTGAAGACTTGCTTTTTCTTATTGAGTTAAATGCCCTCGCATCACATTTTTTAGAGAAGTTCCACACACATGAAATCAAACAACAAGGAACTGTAGATAGAAAGAATTCACTCACTCTCAGCAAAGAACATTCATACGCCGCACATATACACCATGAGCTTGCCCTTAGTGTAATACTCTACTAATCAAGTTGCTCAGTCTAAGATCAATAAAGCTTTATTTGGTTGTAATGTAGGCTACAAAATGGGTAGGATACATTTAGATATGAAAGTGACTACACCACCCTAAACACTTTAATACATACATTTTATCAATTAAACCACATCCTTAGGTCACCAAAAAATTTCACCTTCACATCAATGTAACTACCCAATTCTTCTTTAAGCACACTTGTATCAAGAGCCAGCAATTATTGAGGTATTATTATATATACATTTTCTTCCAGTTCCAGTGGCTCTTCATTTTTCAAAATAGTGCACTTTTCTCCTTATTTCATTAGTTTCACTCAAATGCCAAACCGACCACCCCACACTTGAACTTTTACAAGGTTCATAACAATTCAAGTGCTCATGAGAGGCGAAAAGGTTCAAATAGAAGGTTAATTCAAACAAAAGGGTAAGGCTTGAAATGTGGTTGCCAAAGAAAAAGGATTATAAGCTCAAAGAGGTTAACTATGGTAATATGTATAGGTAGATTAATGATTATATGGGCTACACAAAGAAATGCCTAAATCATCTCTAAGACGAAACAACTGCAATTTCGCTTTGCACACACACGGGCAAGTTCTAGGTATCGCATGCAAGCATAGAATACGTGTATAACCTAACACACACTTAGCATATAACTCAATCCAAATTTGTTTGTCAACATATTCACATGAGTGTTCAAGTAAGACATGGTGTACAAAATTAAAGCATAAGATTAAGAATCTACACATGAGCCTAGGCGTCGCACCCTCAAGTTCGTTTTAAGTATTTGCAGGTATGTACACCACAGGATGCATTCTTGCTCAACCCATATTAGCCCAAAAGAGTCCTAAGGGTCCTAAAATCTACCTAACCCGATTCAAGAAAAAACCTTGGAAAAAATTGCGATCAAAAGAAAAACCAAGGGGGAATTACTACACTACCTAAAAAGAAAAAAGAAAATAAAAAAAAACTTTTTGGCTTTTTTGTTATTAGACTACTTTCCTCAAGAATACTGTCTAGGTGGTCCGTCATCAGGAAGAGTCTCCTACCTTTTCTAGTTTTTTTTTTGTTTTTTTATATATTTATGTCACGACCCAAACTGGAGGACCATGACTAGCACCCGACCATACTTGCCGAGCACCAACGTACATTTTATCTAACCTTCTTTATTATCTTTTAGGGCTGACGAGACCAATATAAAAGGTAGACATGGATCATGAACAACCAACAATAAAATATGATTGCATGAACCTACATAACATGGGATGACCGGACAATCAAGAAACTATATACATATGGTACAAGCTACCACGCTAAAATGAAAGACTATACAACAAAAACCAGCCGACAAGGCATACCAAACTATACATGAGTCGACACTTGTCTATGAGCCTCTAAAGGAACATAAGTGCTGCAACATAGCCGGAACAAGGCCCCGACATACCCATAATGTCTATAACAAAAATGCATACCAAAACCAAAGCAAGTCCGGAGAAGGGATCTCGCCAATCACCGCTGAACTAGACAACCTACTGTGATGGGGGAGCTGCACCTGCCTGTCTATCAGGACCTGCAGCACGACATGCAGCGTCCACAAATAAAAGGACGTTAGTACGAATAAAGTACTGAGTATGTAAGGCAGAGAACCATAAATATGAACAGCAATGTGAGCAGGGATAGAGAATATACAACCTGTAACATCTGAGTACCTCTGAGGGCTACTGACATGAAATGCATGATACATGTGTATAAATACATAATCTTTTAAAACATACGCCTCTGTGGGCATCATCATCATCATGTCGTACCCGGCCATAATAGGCTCGGTAAAAACATACCCGGCCATTATAAGGCTCGGTAGAATCGTACCCGGCCACGTGGAGCTCGGTAAAACCCAACTGATCAGTGGTTGCACAATAGGTGTCGTACCCGGCCGACTATAGCACGGCTCGGTAGAGTAAAATAGATACATATATATAATGCATGCTCGACTCATGGAAACACCTTGTATATTTGAAAGGTTGGTATCCTATGTACACCTTATTAGGACTAACTCTTCACTATGAACCTTATAGGAATCGGGAAGTACCAACAAGATTGATAACATAAGAATAAGAGAAGCAACATCAACATCAATCGTTCCATAAGAGGGGAAACAATGTAAGTACTGCTTAGCTTCTAAGAATAGAGTATCTTTGGAAGCTCGTTCATTACATTATGTACAATCGGAGTCGTGCAAAAGAAGGAAAGGGATAGCCACACATACCTTGTATATACTGCCACAACCGCAAGCTATGCAAACGTCACGACTCCTTAGTCTACAATAGGAGAAATGACACTATCGTTAACGTTTAAGCGTCGCAACTATTATGTACCAATCACAACCTATTTTGTGATGAAACGGACAGCACCTCCCCTATATATATATGACTTCACACCATTCAAAACAATCACCAAACAGCCTAAACAACATCAATAATAAATATATTGAGCCTCCCAAAACAGTCCACACACAACATAATCACATCATACATATGACGGCCACTATAGTCGTACCAAATGACCCAAAAGTATTACGAAGAACTAGCAGACCACAACCCAACATATATATGGTGTTTCTCCACACCCTTCCTCCTCCAAAACTCCACAAAACAGTAATATAAAACGCAGCCCAACAACAACACTAAACAGTCCACAAAACAGTCCACTACAAGTGAATAACTTGAACTCACGGCTTCCGATCACCGTCCCGTGAGTTCTTACATGTATATAACGAATTACCATGAATTTACAGCAGAATAAATGTATGAAATATAGCAGTAAACTCACCTTTGTTGTTGGATAACTCAGCCTTTAACTTGGTTCTTCAAACTCTAGTGTTTACCCCCAATTTGAACTTGAAAGAGAGGAAAATCAATTAGGGTTTGTGGATAATTTTTGGGAGGAATTTTGCAGGGTCTTAGGTCTGGTTATTTGTGAAATATAAAGAGGGATATATTGCAGAAGATAAGCCTTTTAATGGGCTGCTTATCTGACCCGAAATTCCCTCTTTTGGGCCGACATTTAACCAAGTAGGTGACTCACCTACTTGCACCTAGCAGCTTGTGTAGTCTCACGAAAATGTCTATATCTCTCTATTCCAATGTCGTATTGCTAAACCGTTTAATGCGTTGGAAACTACACTCATAGATCTTCAATTTTGTGGGTAGATCACCCCGTAATTCCAAGTATATTGGGAGAAATACTTAATAACATTTTACCTAAAGTTTAGGTAAAACTATGAACCTAAGTTGCAACAACTTTTGTCGACTTTTGTTTCATAACTCGTTTGACTTCAAGAATTATGATACGGATATTATATGATTCAAATACCTTAAATCATGACCTCCTAAGTATACTAAGCATCTATAGGTTTACCCAAAAGTACGAGTTACAGCATCCTTGATTAGTTTAACTTCTAATACTTGTTAATCACCCTTATGCACCCTTGTATCACTTAAGATTAATCGGATTAACTTCTTATCATCTCAAGGATAATTCCTTCTAGGATTTGTGTTATCTAACTTATGGAATGAACTAACGTGTGTGGATATGGGTTGTAACAATTTATCCAACTTTAGCCCTCAAGAGACCCGTCGACAAGTGTCCGTCGTTGGGCCAAGTCAGTTGCATCTAAGCTACAAACACAATAACACATATATACACTAACAACACATATATACAACACATATATACACTAACCCAAGTCTCCCACCCCACACACAAAGAGTATGGCATGTCCTCATGTCATAAAACAATTTAAAGCATAGAAGGGTAAGAGGACTTCCCTGGTCATCATTCGGAGTCAAAGACGGTGTTGAGATCCATGTGACAGGCCCTCCCCAGAGCACAAAACCAACCCATCACCCAGATCTCAGACCTAGCCTGCCTTCTAGACATGGCATCCAAATGAACATGCAGGCTATCCACAGAGGTGCAATGTTCTGCCACGTCTTCCTCCACAGAAGTCAACAAGGGTCGCCTGGAGTAATGTCTAGAAAACTCCACCCCAGTTTGGGGTTGCCGTGAGGATCCAGCTATATTATAAGCCCCCCTGGGTGGTGCCATGGGTACTGGGTCATCATCATCGTCGTCTAGGTCAATGGGCGTAGGTGCATCATTGCCCACTTTGATCATGGAAGCTTTGAAAGCTATTTTTGGGGGCAGAGTGCTATCCGTAGGACTAACTGGGACATCAGCCAACGGACATAACCTGGTCACTAGGGAGGGGAAATAAAACCCCTTAGTCATCAGTGGTGATCGGAGGATCATTTCATCTCCAATGATTTTAGCAACATCCACGTTCTTCCTGGTCATGAAGCACCAAACCAATAAAACCCGCAAGTTATTCACATTTGTTGTTTTGCTCGTGGACAATAACCTACTGCAAATCCTAGTGAACCAGCACTTAGCTTCCCATATGAATGACTTGGAATGTAGGGTCACATTTTCCTGTATCTAAATTGGCCGACCCCCAGAAAAATTATGGTAATAATTATTGTCACCTATGAAGGGGGGGGGGGGGGGAAGCTGCAGGACCTAGCAAATTCTATGTACTGAGGCATCTACCACTCTGCCCCGCACAATCACAGAATGACACATATGTTCCGGGCAGTTCGTGTAGAACTCCTGGACTATCATTGGATTTGCCGTATCAGGTTCATCAAACAAGTAATCTATCCCCCTCCGGCGGATTTCCTCGTACATGTCTTTTTTTTTCAACACGAAGGGTAGCCCTATCAATACCAATTTCTGGGACAAAGCTTTTGTTGGCCTTCGCATGAAACCTGTCATGGACTCCTCGGATGTGAACTGGGTGGCATCATAAGCCGGGGCGTCAAAAGTGATTTCTGAGTTTCTTCGCTTCTTTCGGGTCATCGTACCTGCAATCAGTTCATCATAACAATCAGGGCCAGCCAAACATGTGCCAGTCGGATGGAACTCAGACTTTTCCACCTGCTGGCACCAAACAATTATCCAAAGTGGACAACATCCACTATTGTCCCCACACCACTCATCAACAATACAATTTCGCCTTATAAAGCGCACCACGAGCTTTCATCAATACATATAGTTAAATGCTACCACTACCCACCCCATACATAAATTATCAACTACACCCCACACCTTTACAAATCAACCCCTAACACCAACTATAACACCAAACTTGGAGTCTAAAACCCCATTGCCACTAAAATTAAGAATTATCTACAATAATCACTACAGAATGCAAAATACATACAACATAAAGGAAAAGTAGAACAACTTACTTGAGGATTACCGTAGAATCTTGAAAAAGAAAAGAAAAGGAAAAAATTTGGGGGGGTGTGGCTGGGTAGAGGGTGGGGCATTTTGAGGAAGAGGGGTTTATGGGTGGGTAGGGTTTAGATGGAGAAGGGGGTAAGAAGAAGGGGTAATGGGGGTTCTGTATTATGAGAAAAAGAAGAAAGAAGAGAGAGTAGGTTATTGGGAAGAAGAAGAAGAAGAAGAAGAAGAAGAAGGAAAAAAATGGGGGGAAAAAGTTGGGGAAGAAGAAAGAAGGAGAAGAGGATGAGAGAAGATAGAGAATAGAGAGAATAGGTCATTTGGGAATGGGTTGGGTGAGAATATGTTAAGATAATTGGGGGGGGGGGGGGCGTACAAAAAAAAATTGCAGCTGCAAGTCGTACCTGGTCCTGGCTCGAACTTCCGCGGTCGCACTGTAGTTACATGACGACCGCGGTGGACCAACTTCAGAGAGGGACCGCGGGTATGCCGCGAGCGTGGTGAACCAACTTCAGAGAGGGGTCACAACCGCTGTCCTATCATGGTTACGCTACGACCACAGTGGGATAACTTCATAGATGGATCACAACCGCGGTCCTATAGCGGTTAAACCGCGACCGTAGTGGACATGTTCCTGGATGCCAATTTCGAGGTTCTTTTCATTGTTTTGCCCCTTAGGCACTATTTTTACCTATTTTAATTCCTACCTTACCCATGTTATGCCCAGGCTTGTGCTGCAAAGTCCTCCGCACTAACCTGCATATATGCAACATGTTAGAAATTCTACTCTCATGGGTTGCCTCCCATGAAGTGGCTGATTTAACATCGCAGCACGATGCAACCCGAGCGCAAGATTCGCTCAAGCTCTTCTTTTTTTAATTATATGATATTAAAAATTACATTTACAACACATTCGTGGGTTTCCTCCCACGCAACGCTTGATTTAACGTCATGACACGACGCAAGTGATCGCATTTAGGGCTCAGTCGACCTCTGAGGTTCAGTCAGGTGGATCTCAGACCCTTCATTTGGTTTGTTCATGACCACATATAGTTTTAATCTCTACCCATTGACTCTAAATGTACGAGAGTCTTTTTCGGTGGCGATCTCTACTACACCTGAAGGGAATACTTCAAACACTTGAAACGGAACAGACTATCTTGACTTAAGCTTACCAGGGAACAACCGCAATCGTGAGTTATAGAGCAATACCATATCCCCGGGTTTGAAATGTCGCTAAAAACGTTCTAGTCATGCAGACTCTTCATTCTTTCCTTGTACAATCTTGTGCTCTCAAAAGCAAGATGTCTCAACTTAACAAGCTCATAAAACTCAGTGATTCTAGTCATGCCTGCAGCTTTAATATCTAAGTTCAACTGCTTTAATGCCTACCACACTTTATGTTCAAATTCCACTGGCAGGTAACAGGCCTTTCCAAACACCAACTTATATGGTGACACACCAATTGGTGTTTTAAACATAGTCCTGTAGGCCTAGAGTGCATTGTCTAGCGTTTTCGCCCAATCCGTTCTGTGGCGTTTACAGTCTGGTTAACACACTCTTGATCTCTCTGTTGGACACTTCCACCCGCCCACTAGTTTGCGGATGATACGGAGTAGCCACTTTGTGGTGTACATGATAATAATGGGGGCCATTGATGAATAAGTAACGGCAGTTCAATGACTAGTTAATCAATATTGGGGAATATTCTTCATTAGATGCCATCTGATGACAAACATTTGTTTGTTTCTCCTGACTGTGTTCCCTTCGGTATCTACCCGATACCAATCAAATTTTTCCTTGATCTTGGTTCTCACTCAATTTATCTTCTACCTGCCCCCGGTTCCACAAATCACACAATTATTCGATCGTTTGATATAAACTAATTTTTACCCTATACGATAGTCCCCATGATTTCTGATGGCACATCTTTGTGTCATTTGAAAATTGGTAAAGTTTCCTTTCTAGGCGGAAACTTTTCTAAGACACTCTGAGCAGTCTCCAACGACTGATAAGACACGCATCTCCTCGTATTTAATACCCCCGAACACTTGTTGCATCGCGATTTAGCAATACTTTTACCAATTCTCGAGGTAATCATGAACACGATTTAAGCCATCTATATCTTTACTTATACCTTCATTTTACATTCTTCACTTCTAAAAACTTCATAATTTTTTTTATCCTTTTTGCATTAACTTCGTTCTGTTTTTATCTCTCTAATCTTCTTCAAAAGACCCTATCATTTTCTTACCATTATGGCTCTTTTTACAAAATATTTCAAGAACTCTAGTCTTCTCTTCAGTGGAGGCCCAAAGAGAATCAAAGATAAAGAGGTTAATGTTGATGTTGATCCTCCCATAGTAAGCACCATCACACCTAAACACATGAACACTAGCTACGACTTCCAAGAGAATTTCCCCACCATAAACCCTTGAACTTGAGCTGTTGGCAAATATCCTTCTTATGTCCCTTCCAGTATTCCTATTGTGAAGGAAGACTATAACTTCTCTGACCTAAACATCATTCCCCCTGAACTGGTGGAGTAGGTGACCTTCGCCAAGAAGGGTTTTAAGTGTACCCATTGAGTTTGGGCCCATTATCGTAGCCCTTTTTGAGTGGCGAATGGTGGCTAGTTTGCATCGATTGTGCTTGAAAACGGGGGAGACCCTAACCCTGGAACATATGATGAACCTCTACTCCCTGAAATCTTTCTGGGAGAGTGACAAATTTTAGCAAGTACGGCCACCATGCTCTGCTCACCAGCATGGATAACGTTAATGATCGTGGGTAAATGAAGCAGTTTGTAGTATTGCCACCAAGGATATCATCTCGACCACAACTTCACCTTTTATCGAATTGTGGATCTATTCACGTAAGTTTATATTTTATCTCTTTCTCCATATCATTTCTGACTCTTTTGTTTTTGTTATTTAGCTATTCGGTAGACACCACCAAGGGTTGAGGGTCTGAACCAATGGATTCAGAAGATTTTGAACATTATTATATAGGAGACCTACCAATTGAAGGAATTGGCCCCTAAATATGGGTGGAAGGCCAAGATCCATGGTAAACTAATTCTTTATACTTTCTGCCATTGTATATTCATAAGAAAACATGCTAACCATACTTTTTTGCTTGATTCAGGACTCCTGCAAGGTTACAAACGCCGCAGTCAAGGTTTTGGCCGATCCCCTAAAGGCTGCAAGGTTATCGCAGGAGGCTCTCACTCGGAGCAGTGCCATTGGGTTTGCCTCTGGTCCTTGTGCTTATTCACGGAGTTCCCCGCTAAATAACAAGCAACCTAAATTGCGGTGTTCTCCTCGGACGGGGATAAAAATAAGAAATAAAGAAGTCTATGCCCGATCCAACCGCAACCATTATAGGTATTGAAGATGACATAGAAACTAGTGAAGAAGAGGCTTCCCTATAATGGAGACAATGATCTTCAGCAGTTCAACAGAACACTCAATCTAGAGAGCTTAGAATCCCAACTAAGGGTGAGGTACATGCACTGTGGGGAGAAATGGATTTAGTGGAGAATGTCAATTCTTCCTTTCTGATCCTAGTTGCTGCTCCCGATCCTATGAGGTCAAAGACTGGGCCTTTTCTACCTTTGGTTGGATTGCAACCAATAATCAACACTTCATATGTTGCAAGTGCTTCTTAACCTACAACACCATAAACTTCATCCCCCTCTACACCAGTTGTGCATTCATAACCAATATTACTGCATCTTGTCCACTATTTGTAGATTCTTGAGAGGAGGATGCCCCTCCTACCCCATCCCCCGAAAATGTGAATTTGGGGCACAACTATTTAGCCCTTTCTGCAGATCCCCGAGGGAGAAGGTACGATACTATCTCCATGTCAAAGGAGTGCCATCTAATGTCCAGGTCAGTGGAGCTCGCCAACTATCTGAAGCCTTTGGCTTCTGAAAAATATAAGAAGAAAATACACTCTCTTTTAGAGAAGTGCATGTTGAATAACTCTATGCAAAATGCGGCAGCAGTACCGTACTTCTTCTCTTACAACTTTTTTATTCATCTGTAAAAACATAATTTCTAACTTTGATATTCGTTTTGCATGCAAACTTCCTTTGTTCTGAAGGCCTTCAGAGATTGATCCTTGATAAAAAAAATAAACTTATCTAAGCAGGATCAGCTATTGGACAAGAGGAATCAACTCGATCACGCCTCCCGATGCTAGAGGTGAAGGGTGTAGAAGAGACTAAGCCTAAGGCCGATTGCAGCAGAGTGAGTAGAAGGTGACAAGCTACAGTTAAGAAGCCACTCAGCTACATTCATAACTTCAAGATGCGAAGTCTAGATGGGTTGAATCTAAAGATACTTCTTTTGGTGCTACCGAGCGTGAGTCTGCCTCCATTAAATGAGCGAATAATTTGGAGGAAGCTTTGAACTCCAAAGTTGAAGATATTACTGCTGCCGATACAAGTAAGCCTAGATGGAGGATAAGTATAAGAAGATCATGAAGCAAAATTGGGTCCACATATCTACGCTATGTGATCCAAATCTTAGCCTCGACACCATAAGATCCGAGTGAGATGGCCTTTTCGCCGAGGTCGACAAGCTTAAGGCAAAACTTCAGCACCAAGGGAATTTTCTCATTTTTGAAAAGACACTCTATGTACCATATGAGGAGAAAAACCTTGGTAGAGGCCAAATCGGGTGTTTAATATTCACGATGAGATCGCCAAGGCCCAAACACTTAAGTTAACTGCTCGAGACGGCCTCTCAGCCCAGTCTGAAGCAAATAACTCTTCTAATGTCAGTTTCGAGTTTTGGGGAATTGAGGACAAACTTGAATTGAATGATGGTGAAGGATAAGATCATGTGCCAGTGGCAGATCCGCTTACTTCTCCCGAGGGTGTATTCGCGTCACCTCCCCCGAGTTCTGGTGGCGATAAAGTTTAATGTTTTTCCTTTTTTAGTATTTTCATTTTGTATCTTTGCACTTATGCCGTTTGACATGTTTGATAAATAAAAAGGACTTTTGTTTAAGTATTTCGCAAGGTTCATTCTTTTTGCTTCGAATTAGATAAAGGCTATAGATGTGTTATCTTCCGATTACCTTTGTGTTTCGGGCATAAGATCTTTGGGAACCAACCCTTTACTATGAGGATTTCATAAGATAGGCTCCTCCTACGTTCATGGTGCTCTTCAAGAGAACGTCTCCTATTTATTATGGCGCTATCATTTGGAGTTTTTAGTCAAGTTTCAAATGATAAAATTAATTCATCGCTGGGACAAGAAATAGAATAAAAATAAAAAGACTTCATTTTTTTTCCTTTTGTCTTCAAAGTACATACTTCTATCTTCAATGTAAATAAGCATTCGTTTCCTGAAAATAAATAGAAATTACCAATACATCTGGATAACTTGTACAACTTGTTCCTAGCTGTCCTCAGTCCCGATAAGACATTTTTGTTCCCGTGTCTCATAGTCCCGATTTTCATGGAAATCTTGTTGCCGTATTCTCATATTATTCCCCCTAGTGTTAGAATGTGAAATATGCGAATTGGATGACTAAAAGTCTTGCTCCTTTGAGGTAAAATACATGTGTAAGAATCAATAGCCTTTGGTCTGATGGCAAATTTTACTTTTATTAAGAGTTTGCCATCGAGCCAAAGACTATTTAACCATCCGATAGTGGTTTGTTGTTTTAGTGCCTTGTTATTTAAAAGTCTTTACTTTTTTGATGATGCTCCTTTCGTAGAATGGTTTTGGTTAACAACCTTGCTAGAAAAATTCAATTTGGACAAAAGTGGTTGAAGGGAAAAATAGTGCAGCACATACTTTCAGTACAGGCAGGAACCATCAACAATAGTACCTCTTGAGGCGAGTCACGTTCTAATTTCTAGTTTATTTGACTCCATCTTCATTCTACAGCTCGTATCAGCCTAAACTAGTGACCGTTGAAACTCGGTAGGGGCCTTCCCAAGTTGGACCCAACTTTCCGGCGTTGATTTCTCGAGTGTCCTGGGTTACTTTCTTCAAAACTAAGTCTCCCACTTTAAAGTAGCAGAGATTGGCACTTTAGTTATAGTACCTCTCCACCCTCTGCTTTTGACCCACCATTCTTATGTGTGCCGAGTCCATGCATTCATCAAGAAATTCTTGCTTGACTAGCAATGCCTCATTTTTTGCTTCGTCATCCGTTTGGAAGTACCGTAAGGTCGAGTCTCCTACTACCAATACTAGTGTCGTGGTTAAAGAAATCTTGAGCTTCTAAAAGCTCGCCTCACACTTGTCTGACCATCCGAATAGGGCACTCTTCTAGGTCAACCTGGTCTATGGGGATGCTATAGATGAAAACCCCTCCACAAACCGACGGTAATTGATTCACGTCCAAGCAACGGTCGTAGTCAATATAACTTGGTTTAATAAGTCCAAGATCGATCCCACAGAGAATTAACCTACCAATTGCAACTTTCACAACCCCAAAAGTACTTACGAATCAAGTTCCCAAACTTTGAATATATATTTGTGTGTTTTCGAACAACTACTTTGCAAGAATTAAAGAATGCTTTAAAAGAAAGAATTGAATGTTGAATGAAATAATATAGAGAAAGACTAAGGTGTTGATTTCCCCTATTGATGGAATCCCTTATCGTTATGCTCTTACAAATTGATAATATATTCTATCAATCATGAACGCTATGTGTATCGTAACCCTCTCCCGAGCAATTACAATAATTTACTAGTGCACTCTCCCGAGCTAACCTAGCTAGCTTTAATTTGAATAGTTCACTTTAGATTGCACCCAAGACTTCGTTATTCCTAACCCCGTCTTTACGCCTAAAATTATAGATTCCTCTAATAACCTAGGTGTGGTGTTGTTCAACAATAAACCTAAATATGCACTCTTTTCCAAGTTATGCACACTAAATAGGCACAGCTAATTGGAGATCCTACCAATTAACTACAATAAGAATGAAGTTGAACAAATAGAAATCTAATTCACAATTTGTAATCACATAAACGATAAGTTCATCAATCAATAGGTTCCATCAAAACCTTAGAAAAGAATTTAGCTACTCATGCTTGAAGAAACAAGAATAATAATTGAAATCATAAAGAATTGCTTGATATAAAAATAAAGAAAGGGTTTGAGAGGAATCTCTCCTACTAAACCTTGCAAAAGTATTGAAGAAATAAAGTACATGCCTCTATGGGGCAAACTAGGAGTTTATATAGAGGTTTTAGGGCTAAAAAAACTAAGTTTGAGTACAATTAGGACTGCTGCTGCGGCGACTTCCGCGGTTCGTTCGCGGCCGCGGATGGACCGCGAACAGTAAAACTTCAGAGAGCCAGTTTTTCCGCGGTTCATCCGCGGTCGCGGATAAACCGCGGTTTTTCACCCTGTTTCGTTGCGAATTTGGAAAAACTCAAAACATGAAAGTTGTAGCCCTTTGAATTATATTTCCAACCATATATTATGGAGCCCAAATGGAGTTCTGAGAGAAAAGTTATGTCCAATTTACTAAACAGTGCACAATATACCTCATCCATTCTTCGCTTGTTCTACACTTATCAAATTTGACCCCCGAACTCGATCCCGGCTTAATTCCTTGAGCTTTTACTCAGACTTCAAAGCTCCAAATCACTTAAATTCATTCCATAACATCCATATAGCTCGGAATCGCACCTTCCCGGCTACTTTCAACATATGTTCTTGACTTGTACCACACTTTGGCCTTTTTCACCATCTTTTGACCCCAAAACTTGCTCTTTTAGTCTTCATTAGCTCATGTGTACCTATAACACACTAAGAACACTAATAAAAGCATTTCTTCATCATAAACAATATCAAAATAACAATAAAGCGTGATTATTTAGGGCATAAATCTAGTCAAATTCACCTATTATCAATACCCCACACTTAAACCTTTGCTCGTCCTCGAGCAACATTAATCACACTTTAGGCCAATTTTATTTATGTCTCCCCCAAATTATATCACAAAAGCTATTATACATGAACAACCTAAGATATGTATAATCTTTACTTAACCGCAAATTCTCATGCCCGCACATTATTACTTACTCTACTTATTACCAAAAACTTGCAAATTCACCTTCTCCCTTTTTGAATTACATGCCCTCACACAATTTATTGAGAGAAAATCCCACACATTAACCATTCAAATACATGGAACTTATAAATGTTGAAAAAAATTCACTCACTCTCAATAAAGAACATTCGTATGCGTAGAGACACACCATAGGCTTGCCCTAGTGTAATACTCCACTAATCGAGTTATTCAATCATAGATCAAGAGGTCTTTAAGGGTTGTAATGTAGGCTATGGGACGGGTAGGATACTTTTGGGTATAGTGACTAGCCTCCCTAAGCACTTTTCTTTTCTCTTTCACCACTTTCCCTTTTAGTTTTCTTTCTTATGTCTCCCATAAACATTTATTCACCTTTATTTGCTTTTAATCCCTATTTTTCTTTTCTTGGTGTAACTGGCCTTTGTAATTTTCATATATACATTGATATAGCTCTTTTTCTCATTGCTTTGCAACACATTTACATTATTTTGGCCAGCTTACTATTTTCTACCATTCATTCTTGATTTTCCCTTTTTACCTTCCTTTCACCCCACACTTAATCTTTTGCATATTCATTACAATACAAGTGCTTCTAGGAGGTAAAGTATAACAAAATATAATAATTTGAAGAACATTCAAGGGTTATCAAAGAATAGGCTTTAAGCTCAAAGGGGTTAACTAAGATATAATGTACGGGTGAATTCATGTCTATTGATATATGGGGTTACACAAAGAAATGCCTCTATCCTTTCTACAACAGAATAACTTCTATTTCGCTTTGCAAACACACAGGGCAAGTTCTAGGCATCATGTACAACATACAATGTAAGTAAAAACCTCACACACACATGGCATGCAACTCATTTGGAATCCGGTTTATCTACAAAATCCTATCAATGTTCAAGCAAGCATTACTGTGCAATTTAAGGCATATTGAGATTCTACAATCAAGCTTAGAAGATACATTCTCAAGTTCAATTTACGCTTTTGCTAATGTGCATATTCGGGGTTACATGTTGCCCTTTTACCTCTAATCCTAAGAAAAAAAAAAAGAAAGAAAAAAAAATCTACCTAACCCGGTTCAATAAAAACCCTTGGAAAAGAACCGTGGTCAAAAGAAAAACCAAGGGGGAGATGATACACTACATAGAAAAAGAAAATAAAAGAAAGAAAAATTCATACGTGGACTACTTCCCTCAAGAGTACTTGTCCTAAATAGTCCGTCATAAGGAAGAGTCCTCTACTCATATTTTTGTATTTTTTTTAAAATTTTGTATTTTTTTTTGTTTTTAATCCGACTTAGACCCTTAAGAAACCCGTCGCCAAGTGTCTATCATCGGGCCAAGCCAACTATTTATATTAACAACTAAAACTAATATATACAACATATAATACAAGATAAGTCTCCCACCCCACACTTAAAATCATGCCATGTCCTCATGGCATAATAATACATGTATAGCATAGAAGGGTGAGAAAACTTACCTGGGATCTACCCCGTGTCTAGCCAATTTATCACTTTCTTTTTCATCCTATCCTTCATATTCGGTTTTAGCCTTCTTTTGCGTTTCCTGGAAGGTTTGTGCCCCTCTTCCTGGAGAATCTTGTGCACGCAGTATGCAAGGCTGATCCTTTTTATGTTTGCCATGGTCCAACCATTGGCAGCTTTACATTTCTTGAGTACCTGTAATAACTTTTGAGCCTGCACATCTAGCAAACCAGATGAAGTAATAACAGGTAAAGTGGAGTTAGGGCCTAGAAATTCATACCTGAGATGAGATGGTAGTGGTTTAAGTTCAAGCTTCGGTGGCTCTTCTATGGATGGCTTTGCTGGTGGGTTTTCTCTCTTTTCTAGGTGTAGGGGTTCGAATTCGATCTCTCGCTTCCAAAATCCCTTGCCTTCCAAGGATAATACCCATTCGGCCAAACTTTCACCATTTACCTCTTCCATGTTCATCAGGCATGCTTGCAGTGGGTCTTCGATAGTCAATTCTGCATCGTCGGTTTCCACTATTACATCGATCGCATCAACTAGAGAGCAATTTGCAAACTCGCTAGGGCGCCTCATGGATTTTTGCACATTGAAGATGATCTCCTCATCATTCAACCTCATCTTGAGTTCCCCAGTTTCACAATCAATTATGGCTCTCCCAGTAGCTAGGAATGGTCTTCCCAGGATTAGGGGAATTTCTTCGTCGACACTGCAATCAAGAATAACAAAATCGGCGGGAAACACGAACTTCCCGACCTGGATTAGCACATCATCTATAATGCCAAATGGACGCTTAACCGTCCTGTCAGCAAGCTGTAAAAACATAGAGGTGGGTCTGGCTCTCCCGATACCTAACCTCTTATAGACAACTAAGGGCATGAGATTAATGCTTGCCCCCAAATCACATAAAGCCTTAGCAAAGGCATAATTCCCTATAGTGCATGGGATGGTGAAACTACCTGGATCAGATAGCTTCTCAGCAATGGGTCTAGAGACCACTGCACTACAAGTCTGTGTAAGTGTAGCTGTGGCCAAGTCTTGGAAATCAAATTTCCGCGACATCAAATCCTTCATCATCTTAGCATAACCAGGCATTTCTTTTAAAGCTTCAATTAATGGAATGTTTACCTGGATTTGCTTGAGCATGTCGAGAAACTTTTTGTATTGTTCCTCTTTTTGGTGTTTGGCCAACCTTTGGGGGAATGGTGGTGGAGGCCTCTTCTTCCCGGTGACTTGGGATTTATCTTTGTCTACCACTCTCTCATCAATCTGCTGTTCTACTTTTTCCGTTACTTTCTCCGTTCCCTGTTGTGCTTCTTTATTTTCAGCAATTGGCTGGATTGTGACTTTTGTCAACCCAGTGGATTCATCTGGTTCAATGGGCAATGGAGTAGGTGTCTCAGCCTGTCTGTCAATTTTTTCACTTTCATTCTCCGCATCAAGATCTCTACCGCTTCTCAGAGTCACTGCCATTATTTGCTTTGGGATTTGGTCCTTTGGGTTCGTTTGTGTATCTGCAGGTAATGTCCCTTGAGGACGATTGTTAAGTGACATAGCAATCTGCCCCATCTGCACTTCCATATTTTTGATCGCTGCATCATGTGCATCTATTCTTTCATTTGTCCTAGCATTTGACCCAATTACCTGCTGCATCATAGCTTCCAACCTTGCAAACCCATCGTCATGCATGCCCCCATGTGGTGGTGGAGGTGGATGATATCCCTGCTGCTGATTGCCGAAATTCTGAGGTCTAGGATATGGAGCCATGTTGTGTGGTGGCCTCATACCCGCTGCATTAAATTGTGGCTGGGGAGGTCTATACTGCATTGGAGCCTATTGGCCCCAGTTTTGATTACCTTGTCGCTGCCCTCCATAGTTAGCCACATAGTTCATATCCTCATGCTGATGGTGATGTTCTTGGTCTGCAGCCCATGGATTACTTATGGGTTGGCTAATGCAAGATGTGCATAAACCACCATTGGTAGTATCTACAATGTGAACTTGCTGCTTAACCCCTGATTCTTCCACCTTCTTTGTTAGGATGCTCATCTGTGTCAATAAAGTTGCCATGTTCTCCTCTAGAGTGTTGGATGGATCCAGAGGTACAGAGTGTACTACTGGTGTGATAGGAGCATTCCTGGACGTCCACCCGGAATTTTGAGCCATCTTGTCTAGCAAATTTTGGCCCTCTCTCCAAGTCTTGCTCAGAAAAGCCCCACCTGTTGAAGCATCTACAATGTTCTTCATACTGTCTGAAAGTCCCATGTAGAACCTTTGACCCAACATCTGTTTAGGGATTCCATGGTGAGGACACATAACAAGCATGCCTTTGAATCTCCCCCAAGTTTCATGTAATGTTTCCAATGGTTTCTGTTTGAAGCTCACAATCTCATCAATTTGTTGAGCTGTTTTGTTGGGTGGATGGAACTTGTTGTGGAATTGTTTGACTAACTCATCCCAAGTTGCAATGGAGTTTATTTGGAGTGAGTTTAGCCATATCTGTGCTGCTCCTGTAACTGAGAACGAAAAAAGTAGTAATCTGATAGCTTCAGGAGTTACATTCGGTTGCCTTTGTGTTTTGCATATTGATAGAAAGTTCTTGAGGTGCTGCTGTGGATCTTCAACCTGAGACCCAGAGAATAATCCCTTGTTTTGCAACAAGTGAAGCATGTTGTTGGTAATCTGGAAAGACTCGGCTTGAATTGCTGGCACAACGATGGCAGTTGCCAAATTATCCGCTGTGGGTTGTGCCCAGTCGAACAATGCACCTTCTTGTGCCTCCTGTGCCTCTTGCATGTTTAGCCCAGCTTGCTGGTTTTGAGCGTTCATGTCACCCATGTCGAAGTCTAGTTTGATTGGTTGTTGAGATTGTTGAATTTGTTTGATGGCTTTGTTGCGCACCCGGAAGGTTTGCTCGGGGTCTGAGAGTCCTTCAATTAGTTCTCCAATCCTTGCAGATTTTCTAGGCATGCACCCGAATACCCAAATCAACAAACGTCAAAATATTCAATGTAGAGTGTAGAAAGAACCTGAATACACAAGAATCTTGAAGTTCTGGCAATGGCAATTGATAATTCCGTTAATTCCCCGGCAACGGCGCCAAAATTGATTCACGTCCAAGCAACGGTCGTAGTCAATATAACTTGGTTTAATAAGTCCAAGATCGATCCCACAGAGAATTAACCTACCAATTGCAACTTTCACAACCCCAAAAGTACTTACGAATCAAGTTCCCAAACTTTGAATATATATTTGTGTGTTTTCGAACAACTACTTTGCAAGAATTAAAGAATGCTTTAAAAGAAAGAATTGAATGTTGAATGAAATAATATAGAGAAAGACTAAGGTGTTGATTTCCCCTATTGATGGAATCCCTTATCGTTATGCTCTTACAAATTGATAATATATTCTATCAATCATGAACGCTATGTGTATCGTAACCCTCTCCCGAGCAATTACAATAATTTACTAGTGCACTCTTCCGAGCTACCCTAGCTAGCTTTAATTTGAATAGTTCACTTTAGATTGCACCCAAGACTTCGTTATTCCTAACCCCGTCTTTACGCCTAAAATTATAGATTCCTCTAATAACCTAGGTGTGGTGTTGTTCAACAATAAACCTAAATATGCACTCTTTTCCAAGTTATGCACACTAAATAGGCACAACTAATTGGGGATCCTACCAATTAACTACAATAAGAATGAAGTTGAACAAATAGAAATCTAATTCACAATTTGTAATCACATAAACGATAAGTTCATCAATCAATAGGTTCCATCAAAACCTTAGAAAAGAATTTAGCTACTCATGCTTGAAGAAACAAGAATAATAATTGAAATCATAAAGAATTGCTTGATATAAAAATAAAGAAAGGGTTTGAGAGGAATCTCTCCTACTAAACCTTGCAAAAGTATTGAAGAAATAAAGTACATGCCTCTATGGGGCAAACTAGGAGTTTATATAGAGCTTTTAGGGCTAAAAAAACTAAGTTTGAGTACAATTAGGACTGCTGCTGCGGCGACTTCCGCGGTTCGTTCGCGGCCGCGGATGGACCGCGAACAGTAAAACTTCAGAGAGCCAGTTTTTCCGCGGTTCATCCGCGGTCGCGGATAAACCGCGGTTTTTCACCCTGTTTCGTTGCGAATTTGGAAAAACTCAAAACATGAAAGTTGTAGCCCTTTGAATTATATTTCCAACCATATATTATGGAGCCCAAATGGAGTTCTGAGAGAAAAGTTATGTCCAATTTACTAAACAGTGCACAATATACCTCATCCATTCTTCGCTTGTTCTACACTTATCAAATTTGACCCCCGAACTCGATCCCGGCTTAATTCCTTGAGCTTTTACTCAGACTTCAAAGCTCCAAATCACTTAAATTCATTCCATAACATCCATATAGCTCGGAATCGCACCTTCCCGGCTACTTTCAACATAAGTTCTTGACTTGTACCACACTTTGGCCTTTTTCACCATCTTTTGACCCCAAAACTTGCTCTTTTAGTCTTCATTAGCTCATGTGTACCTATAACACACTAAGAACACTAATAAAAGCATTTCTTCATCATAAACAATATCAAAACAACAATAAAGCGTGATTATTTAGGGCATAAATCTTGAGCTTCTAAAAGCTCGCCTCATACTTGTCTGACCATCCGAATAGGGCACTCTTCTAGGTCAACCTGGTCTATGGGGATGCTATAGATGAAAACCCCTCCACAAACCGACGGTAATAACTCTCCAAACCCAAGAAACTAAATATCTCCTTGGCTGAAGTTGGTCTAGGCCAATTATGAACTGCCTTAATCTTCTTAGGATCCACCTGAATTCCCTCTGCTGATATGACGTGCCCCAAGAAAGCGAACAAGTCTGAACAAAACTCGCACTTTGAAAACTTGGCATATAACTGGCTATCTCTCAGAGTTTGAAGTACAATCCGAAGATACTGCTCATGCTCATGTCGGCTACAAGAGTAGATCAAAATATTATCAATAAACACAACCACAAAAGAAATCCAAATAGGGCTTCAACACCTAGTTCATCAAATCCATAAATGCTGCTGGGGCACTTGTCAGCCCGAATGACATTACTAGAAATGCATAATGCCCATACCGAGTCCGAAAAGCTATCTTAGAGACATCAGATGCCCTAATCCTCAACTAATGGTAGTTAGACCTCAAATCAACATTTGAAAACACCTTGTCACCCTTAAGTTGACCAAATAACTCATCAATCATCGGCAATGTATACTTGTGGTTGATGGTGACTTTGTTCAACCGATGATAATATATGTACATCATCACCGATCCATCTTTCTTCTTCACAAACAACAAAGACGCACTCTATGGCGAGACACTAGGTCTAATGAAGCCCTTATCAATAAAATATTGCAACTGCTTCTTCAATTCTTTAAACTTTGGTAGGTCTATGCGGTATGACATAATTGAAATGGGATAGGCGCTAGAGCCAAGTCGATATCCATGTCGGGTGGCATCCCCAGTAGGTCTATCAGAAACACCTCTAGAAACTCACGAACAACTAGTACTGAATCCATAGAAGGAACATACGCACTAGAATTACAGACACGCGTCAAATATGCTAGACACCCCTTTTGACCATATCACGAACCTTTACGTAAGAGATAACCTGTCACGACCCAAATCCGATCATGATGTCGCCCAACCCTAAAGCTAGGCAAGCCACACAAACAACCGTTTCATATTTAACTACAAGTCCTAGAAGGACAAATTCAAGGAGTATATTTAGAATAATAACCCAATAATAATAGTAGAATAAAAATACTGAGAAGTGCGAACACTGATAATAACACTCCCAAAAGATCTGGGGTCATGAGTCTAGAGCCTCTAAGCAAAAATTGGATATTAATAGGAATATCTAAATGAAATACTCAAGTCTTAAAGTATATATGTAAATAAACTCAAATAAGAAGAGAAGTCAGGTCTTGCGAATGCCAGCAACTACCTCAGCAACTCGGATAACTCTGATTTAGCTTGAACTGCTCGGCTAAACATCCGGCGCACCTGAATCTGCACACAAAGGTGCAGGGAGTAGGGGTGAGTACTAAGTACTCAGTGAGTAAAAAGCATATAAAATAGCTGAAAGCAAGAAATCCACAAAATACCATAGAGTAAAGATATGTCTAACAGTCCGATACCTACTACGAACTAACAACAACAGCGAACCACAAATAACACAAGTAATTAACAATGCATGAATGCAATGCAATGCACATGACCGCTACGGCGCGTAGCCCGATCTATTTAATGTCGACGGCGCTCACTAGGGGTGTGTACAGACTCCGGAGGGGCTCCTTCAGCCCAAGCACAATATTCATCTCATTCGCTGCGACGTGCAACCCGATCCATACTCAGTCCACAATATGCATATGAGTCACACAACAGTTTTAATTTATTAAATTCCAGTTTCCAATTCATTAAAAAGGAAAATACTTTAATTTTTGAATTTTGAAGAATATGTGACTTAGCATTTTATAATAGTGATTTCAACCCAGGGCTGAGATCAATGATTTAACAAATCATGCTATCATAAAGATATTTATCCCCTACGGATACTACAGGTCGGCACAAGGCCCCAAACATGGCATAAAGCCCATATATATTCAACACATAGTAATTTTCAATCGCCAATATAGTATTATTCTAGTTCGAGATGGACCAAGTCACAATCCCCAGTTATAACCAATCTCACACCTGCCACGGTATGCGAGTCACGCTCTAAATAGCATCACAGTGTGATAAGCCGATGTTTCAAACCCTGAGGCTATCACATATACCAACCACTCACCTCTAATCGGCCATGGACTCGTCCGTAATGCCTTTTCCTTTCGTATTGACCTCCTCGTGCGTCGAATCTAGTCAAAACCACAGTGAATACATAAATATGTGTCAAAGAAACATAACCCAATCAAAATACTCGAAAAGTACAATAATTCACGAAGTTGGTAAAACTCGAGCCCCAGGACCACTTCTCAAAAAATTCTGAAAATTATACCAACGGGTCCTCGTATCTCCACGAGTTCGTACATATAAAGTTTATCAAAATCGGAGTCCGTTTGACCCCTCAAATTCCAACTTTACACTTTCTTAGGTTTCAAGCCCTAACCTCCATTTTTACCCTTTAAATCCTTGTTTTTTCAGTGTTTAATCTATATTTTTACATCATAACAACATAATCCGAGCCTAAGAACTCTAACCTGATGAAATCCCATGAATTCTCTCTTAAAAGTCACCTCAGAAGCTTCTTTTCGTTCCAAAATTGAAAGAAAACTCGACCTGCTCATTATAGGTATACTGTTCACGCGTTTTACAGCACCCAATGGATTCCTTGTGAAATTCTAATGAATTTAGGCTTTTGAATCACTCAATTCGACCTTATAATAAAGGATATATGTAGGTTTTAAGATTTGCAAATAGTGCAGATTTTTAATACGCCGCCTGGGGCAATTTCATTATTAACCTAAATATTTGGGCAACCTTAGTGAATGGCCATAAAGTCCTCATACGATGTCCAAATTCGATGATTCTTTTTGCTACAGGTCCGTAATTACGATACGAATCTAATTCTTCATTCAAAACAGTAATTAGAGCTCATTTGTTCAATATGGTACCCCATTTATGTCCAAAGATACGACGTTGAAACATCAAATAAGCGCGTGATCACAACCCGAAACACACCCGAGGCCCCTGGGACCTCAATCAAAGGCACTAACATATCCCAAAACATTATCCGAACTTATTCCAATCATCAAAACACACCTAACAACACTGAAATCATCAATTCACATTGGATTCAAGCCTAAGTTCTTCAAAAACTTCTGAAACATGCAGTCGATCAAAGACCCAACCAAACAATGTCCGAATGACTTGAAATTTTTCACACACATCATAAATCATATATCGAAGCTAAAACAACTCTCAGAATTCCATTTCGACCCTTGGATCAAAATCTCACCTATCAACCAGAATTCACCAAAATCCAACCTTAGCCAATTCAAGCCTAATTCTACATCGGACCTCCGAGTTCAATTTTGATTGTTCTCCTAAGTCATAAATCATCCCCCAAAACTAGTTGAATCATCAGAAATCCATTCCGAGCCTTCTAACTCATAAGTCGACATTCGGTTGACTTTTCCAAACTAACCTTCTCATAAAGAGATTTATTGTCTCACTTCTAACTGAATTCTACTCGATTTACTTCAAATTCTCCAAACACATATAAAGAAACATCTAGAAGCATAGAACGGGGAAAATGAGGTGGTAACTCCCATGATGATGGGTCAAGTCATTACATCCTCCCCAACTTAAACAAACACTCATCCTCGAGCGTATCGAGAGTTGTTATAGAAGCCAAACAATAGCTGAATGATCTTACCAATCATATTCCCGGGGTGATCCCTCGTCACCCTATCTTGAATAGACCCAATAACACAATACAACCGAACTTTCACAGTCCATTTAATCCATAACCAAACTATAGAACTACGCTGCACTTTCTGAAAATCATACACCAGATCCGAAATTCACATCTGAACTCAGAGTAAGCCCAAACCAGCTGTAATAACCCATACTTGCACCCTCGGGTGGAAATATATGGTATACCGCCTAAACCAAACACTCTATTCACAGTAGTTATCCTCAGCAACCAATTACCGCTAGAGAACCTCTTATTAGCTAGAGCCTTATTCCCACATTTTCCTATACTGCCAACGATGAATGAAACACGCTATAAACCGTAATCATCTCTCAGATCAACTATTCATGAAACCACTTCCCTTAACTGATATCACAACAAATTTCTGTGTCAAACCTTGATATTATCTTCCTAACAAGCTAAGATCAAATCTGTCCATATTTATTAATGAACCCAACGATCACCTCGAATCCAATACCACTCTGATGATATGATACCTCAATGCAAGTCTAAACCACATCTTGCATAATACACGCACCAGTAAGAAACGATCTGAACACACTCAAATCATAACAAATGACTCAGTCGAAAGAGTTGTACCTCATGCTCATCAATGCCATTACAATACAAGGCTGAGACCCTGTCTCGCATCATAGAAATAGAATGCATGAATCTACTCCGAAAGGTCATAACTCCCGTAGCCTCGCTACAATGCGCGATCCTATCCCAACACTGTTACACCTGAAGCACCTCAAGCTGCTATGCTTAAAATCAACAACTACGCACATTTGATGTCTGAAACTAAAGCAATTCATTACACACACGGTGAAATAGAGAACACACAAAACACAACCCAATAGACCATAATCAATGCTCCATACACCGAGTAACACTCAATTTCTCTTCCGTTTGACTTTCTCTATGAATTCTCAATGGAACCGCACCACGTGTGCCCATAACTAACAAATCACAATGTCTCACATCATCGAAAAACAACTCATAGCTTTCCTCAGATTACTAACAAGCTAAATAACGATCGAATCAACCTATTTCTCAATAGTACCACTCAGGGTCAACCAAGCTAACTCAAGCTAAATGCGTAGCCATATTGGCCTGCCAACGAACTCAGTACCAAGAAGCCTGCAAATGTTTCTCCCACTTATATAACTTATGTAGAAGGCACCAAATAAATACCGAAATTCACAATCTCATTCGGTGACATACCCGACCACAAGAAACGCATCAGAAAGTCCCTCAATAACGGAAAAAAATCAATGGTAGAAGCCTCTATACTAACATCTATCACAAATTCCCAATTAAGAAAGTACACCTTCCCAGCTGTCCGATGGCTCTTTGAAATATAAATCATTCTGCTAAAATATATTGTAACGCACTTCACCACTTAACTCGTGGCATCCTAGCGTAGCCCCCTAAGGCAATAGTTCAAAATCATCCAACTCTACGACAACCAGTCTGAATCCCAACATCACATCCAAAATATAACACACCAGCAAATAAAGATCCACCACTACAACATAGCCTGTGCGTCAGAACTCCCTATAACACACAAATCGTCATACCTGATCCCTGTTTCCACCGTGTGAGTACATGCACCCATCAAGTATCCATTCATTCAACGAGAGATATTCAAACATTTCCCTAATTATCTGAAGCTCTCTTATCCGATCGCTTAGAAGGAATCAATACACATCCTATGCTCTGCATGACATACACATGCCTTATGTAAACTCTTACAATACTGACATGACAGATGAGATCTGTATACATTCTTAGACACCATCGAGAAAATAATTCATTACTTTTATGCTGGCAAGAACTATCCCTTTATTTTACACCAAGCAAGGGTCTTAGCTCTTTGCTTTACTTCATATGCTCAGATTGTGCCGATCTCAAATTCAATGATCTCGTTTCACCCAGTACGAACTTCTCGGGCAATAATCCACTTCAGACGTAGTTAAATGTCACATGATGCCCCAATGTGCCAATAGGCTGCCAATTCGAATGAGGTACTACAAGAAAATGAGTTTTGGAGAACTAAAATGCCTTTATGCTAATTTTTGATTAAATGGTCGAGTATGGAGGGGGTAACGACCTAACCTTTTGTCATGTAGAAATATGAGGCACGAAGTCCCTAGATTCGGCATGGTCACCAACATCCACCCAAAATTGCTAAGCTGGTGGGAGGATCTTCATTTTAGTGATCAGGCTCTTGTCAAGAAATATCTAGGAAATCTACCTTCTATCCTAGAAATTCAACCCAACAACAAAATCATAGAAGCTGCCACACTATTCTGGTATTTCGATAGGCTTGTGTTCCGATTTGGAGACATTGAGATGACACCCCGCTTGAGGAAATAGGAGGACTGGCTGGATACCATGGGAAACTCTAGGTTTGTTAATGCCGGAAAACCGCAAAGGGTAGAGATTTTCTCAAAATGATGGGTCTAAAGAAGAATCCAGACATGACATGTTTGAAGGAGTCGTACATTCACTTTGACTACTTGTACGAAAGGTACAATCACAACAAATCTTAAGGTACTTATCCTGGCGAGTTAGCTCTTACATCATTGGGGAATATTCATCGAAGGGTCTTTGTCCTTATGTTATGTTTCTTGGGGATGATAGTGTTTCCAATTAAGAAAGAAAGAATCCATACCTGGCTAGCTATGGTCACCAAAACTCTAATGGAAAGAATTGACGGACAACCATTCAATCTTGTGCCAATGATCATTGCATAAATATTCTGAGCCTTAGAAAGGAGCAAGTGAGAGAGGGAGAAAAATGAATTCTCATTGAATCAAAAGCTTAATTACTTAAGTATATAGAAATGAAGTATTTATACATGTAACTAACTAACTAACGTCTTAACTCAATTCTACACTAATGACAACTCATTTACAGGTGGATACACACCTACACCATTACAACTAACTACCAGACTCAACAAAGTTAATACTCAGATAACTTCTAAGTAGAAAGCCTCAAAAGTTGTCACCTCGTGTAAATTACAAATTAGATTTCTATTATGTTAGGAGAACTTATGGTAGTTGTGAGAACCCCAAACTCGATCGTGATGGCGCCCAACACAACTGCTAGGCAAGCTCGACCAATTATACTCTCAACCCGAGCATAGAGCTCAAAACCATTTATTTGAAAATCATTAAAAGCGGAGAAAACCAAAATATAGCTAATAGATAGAATACAACCTGAATATCAACCAATACAGAGCAACCTCCCAAAGACCTGGGGGACATGAGTCTAGAGCCTATACCAGAATAGCATAATAATACGGTAATACTACATAGTCTGAAGTACGCGGAAACAGTCAAATA
The DNA here is from genome assembly GCA_032618575.1 of Nicotiana noctiflora. NCBI lineage: Eukaryota > Viridiplantae > Streptophyta > Magnoliopsida > Solanales > Solanaceae > Nicotiana > Nicotiana noctiflora. The sequence continues at coordinate 147,287 of JASVEL010008015.1, forward strand.
ACATGAAATAAGGGAGGAGTCGGGTCCTGCGGACGTCATGTAACTACCTTAAATACTCCAAATGACAACTCTTAAGAATAGCAATAAGCTCAGCTAGCTCCTGAATTACCTGGATATGCACACATGGTGCAGGGAATAAATTGAGTACTTTCAACTCAGCGGTAATAGACATGTATAATGACATTGAAAGTAAGAAATCCCAATATACGACAAAGTAAAGCTACAACATTATTTCTACACATTTAACAGTGTAACCTCAATAAGTATTAACAGATAGAGCAGATAAGTATCAATGCATGAATGAAATACAAATGCACATGACCGCTGCGGCGCGCAGCCCGATCCATTTGAGTACCCGCACTCACTGTGGGGGTTCAGACTCCGGAGGGGCTCCTACAGCCCAAGCGAAATATTATAGTAATATACGATGGGATCCACTATCAGTCCAGCTATATGCATGCAAGCCACACAACACAATCAAACTTACCATTTTTAGTTCCTATTATCAGTAATTATAAATTAGGTGTTCAAAACCTTAGAACTTTACTAGTTATTTCAAGACAATACTTAGCTCAGGACCGATATCAGGAAAACATGCTATATAACAGCGATAATAATCCCTACGGGATCCAAATAACTGGCACGTAGCCCAAATATATCCATAATCATCCAAGTAGGAGGTTTACCAACTAATTTATAGCCAACACAGTGCAACAATACTCGAGCGAACTAAGCCATAGTCCCCAATCACAATCGACCTCGCACTCACCGAAATGTACGTGTCTCGCCTCAATATAGCATTACAATGTGATATACCGGGGTTTCAAACCCTCAGGTCATCATCCACATCTATTACTCACCCCGAATCGGCTACGATACTAGTCCGCTAAGCCTTTCCCTCTTAAATCAACCTCCTCGGGTGCCGAATCTGATCAAAATCACAAAGAATTCATTATAATATGCTAATGGAACATAACCCAATTGAAAGAACTCGAAAAACACCCAAATACACGAAGTTGGCAAAAGCCCCATGCCCACTTCTTAAAAAATTATGAAATTCACATTTCCGGTATCCTCGTCTTGCCACGAGTCCATACATACCAAATACATAAGAATCGGAGTCCATTTGGCCCCTCAAATTGTCAATTTTAAATCTCTAAGGCTTCAAGCCCTAACCTCCATTTTTACCCTTTAATTTCAGTGTTTAATCCTTGTTTTTATACCATAACAACACTATTCGAGGCTAAAAATTCATACCTGATAGAATCTCCTTTGAAATCTCTTCAAATCGCCCAAAATCGCCTCTTCCCAAAGTCCCAAATTGATTTTCTAACTTCTGAAATTTCGATAACAATATTCATTAAACCCTCAGCATTTTTCGCTTCTGCGGTCCCGCTACCACTTGTGCGGTTATCATTAAACCGACAACTACCGCTTCTGCAGTCTTAAACCGCTTTTGTGGTTGCCGCCTATGCGACCCCGATGACCGCTTCTGCGGTCACTACAAGAATCTCAGGACCGCTTTTGCGGTCACTTACCACTTTTGTGGTGTCCGCTTTTGCGGTGTTCGCTTTCGCGGTAACTGCCCAGGTCTCAAAGGGTCACTTTTGAGAACACCCAACTGCATCTGTGGAACCACTTAAGTGGCTCCTTTACCGTAGATGTGGCAATAGCAGAAGAATTAAGATCTGCTGCAACACCAAACATCCCAACTCCCGATTAATCATCCGAATTCACCCCGAGGACCCCGGGACCTCAACCAAAGGCATAAATACACCCAATAACCTTATACAAACTTGTTCCAATCATCAAAACACGTCCAATAACACAAAATCATCAACTCACGACGGATTCAAGCCTAAGTTAAACTAAAACTTCTGAATCTCACATTCAATCAAAAACCCGACCAAACGACATCCGAATGACCTGAAAATTTGCAGACATATCCAAAATCACCTAACGAAGCTACTGCAACTCTTTGAATTTCATTCCAACCCCCGGATCAAAATCTCACCTATCAACCGGAATTCGCCAAAAATCCAACTTTACTAATTCAAGCCTATTTCTACACCGGACCTCCAAATTTGATTCTGATCGTACTCCTAAGTCACAAATCATCCACGGAAGCTGACCAAACCACTGGAATTCACATCCGAACCCTCTAACCATATAGTCAACTTCCGGTTGACTTTTCTAAAACTAGTTTCCTTCTAAGAGGCTATGTGCCTTATTTTCAACCTAAACCTATTCAATTACACCCGATCGACTCTAATATTGATATTGAAACATGAAACAACATAATAAGGGGGAAATGGGGCGGTAACTCACGTGAAGACGGGCCGGATAATCACATCCCCCCAACTAAAACAAACGCTCGTCCTCGAGCGGGTCAAGAAATATGCCTGGAGTCTCAAACAAGTGAGGATATCTGCTCCACATCTCCCGCTCAATCTCTCAAGTGGCCTCCTCCATGGGCTAATCTCTCCATTGCACCTTCACTGATGTTGTATCCTTACATCTCAATCTCTACAACTGTCAACCTAAAATAGCTACAGGCTCCACAATATAAGTCACGTCATCATGAACCTAAACTATACTGAAGTCCAACACATGAGATTGGTCCTTAACATACTTCCGGTGCATAGACACGTGAAATATCGGATGAACTCCCGATAGGCTGGGTGGCAAAGCAAGCATATAGGCCAACTCTCTAATCCTCCTGAGTGTCTCAAAAGGGCAAATGAATTTCGGACTCAGCTTTTCTTTCTTTCCAAATCTCAGGACGCCTTTCATAGGAGAAACCTTCAGCAAGACCTTCTCACCCACTGAATAAGATACATCTCGAACCTTCCGGTTCGCATAACTCTTCTGTCATGACAAGGTTGTACGAAGTCTCTCCTGAATCACCTTTACCTTGTCTAAAGCATCCTGGACCAACTCTGTCCCCAACAACCTAGCCTCACCGGGCTCAAACCAACTAACTGGAGATCTACACCGTCTCCCATATAAAGCTTCATATGGCACCATATGAATGCTGGATTGGTAGCTGTTGTTATAAGAAAACTCTGCAAGAGGCAAATAATCAGCCCAAGAACCTCCAAAGTCAATAACACAGGCACACAACATGTCCTCCAATATCTGAATGGTACGCTCGGACTGTCCGTCCGTCTGAGGATGAAATACAGTGGTCAACTCTACATGTGAACCCAACTCTTGCTTAAATGTCCTCCAGCACTGAGAAGTAAACTGAGTACTTCTATTTTATATAATAAAAACTAGGACCCCATGCAATCTCAGAATCTCACGGATGAATATCCCTACAAGCCGCTTCGAGGAATAGGTAGTACATACAGGAATGAAGTGTGCAGACCTGGTCAGCCTATCCACAATCACCCAAACTGAATCAAACTTCCTCGCTGTCCGAGGGAGATCACTCACAAAGTCCATGGTAATCCTCTCCCATTTCCACTCGAGAATATCTATATGCTGAAATACACCACCGGGCCCCTGATGCGCATACTTCACCTGATGACAGTTTAGGCACCGAGCTACATGACTCATAATATCCTTCTTCATTCTTCTCCACCAGTAATGTTGTCTCAAATCATGATACATATTGGTGGCACCTGGATGGATAGAATACCACGAGCTATATGCCTCCTCCAATATCAACTCCTGATGCATGTGAGCACGTGATTTTTGCCCTACATGAGAATTACTCCTAAAAATTCAAAAATAAAATAGTTTCGTTTTGTGCGTAATTTTTGTGATTTTTGTGTTACTTTTTATCATTTTTTGCATTTTTTGTTTTTGTGTGCGCATGTCTATTGTTTAAATTAATATAAAATACAAAATGTTTGCATTTGCATGCAAATACATGTTTTTAATTTAGAGTAATTAAGTTTGTTTTACGAAAATAAAAAAATAACAAAAAACAATATTATGTATTTTTGCATTTTTTACCATTTTTTGTCCAATTGTGTGATTTTATTTTATTTTTGGTATTTAAATGTGTGTGTTTAATTGATATTAGAGGTTAATTAATATTGATATGTTAATTTTGTTCTATAATTTAAATTAGGGTTTTAAAATTTAGTTTGAATTACTTTAGAAATTAAAATAAAGAAAAACAAAATCAAATGAAATGGAAGAAAATCGGATTGGGCCATGTTTGAAATTGAAATTGAGCCCAAAGCAATGCCTCAGCCGCCCCAGCCCAATGCTCAACCCAGGATTTTAATCACAACCGTCCAAAGTCTTTAATCCAACGGCCAAAATTAAATCTCGCATTTTAATTACCCAAAACCCCCCCAAACCCTAATTCACCTTTATTTTTCATTCCCCTTTCTTCATAGATGTAACGCCGCCACTGCTCACCGTCCGCCGCCGCCGGAAATCGCCTCACGGCGGTTCCGGCGGTCCAAACACCACCATCTTAACACCAAATGACCATCTCGATACCCCAATCCAAATCCATACACCATCTACTTCGAATCAACCCGGAGCTTCTCGAATCTGTATTTGAAGATTTGAGTCAAACTTGAACTAACACCAAACACTCCCAAATTGATACCACACCTTCGCCGGACCTCCCCCATGTCCATACCAAACTTGGTTCGGCTCAAATCTAACCAGAAACCGTCGAACCCCAAAACCCATGTCCAAGAACCCTAAAAGCCGAAAAGAAATTTAATTCGCCGGATTTTATCTAATTGAGGTCTAATAGACCTTAATTGATATGTTTTCACTTAGAAAACATTTCAATTAAGGTCCTTTCGACCTCGAATGCCGAAGACCAAGTCGGCCGAGCCCAAATTCTTGTTTCAAAGGTATTTCTTTTTCTTTTCTGTTCTTGTTTTAATTATATTCGTCGCTTTAGTTTAATTGCTTTGTAGTTGGCATTTGTTGTTGATTTTTGTTGTGAATATATCAAAATTTTTCTGTTTTTCTTCATCTACTTGGGACCTTTTATTTGGTCGATTTGTTTGCTTCTGATTGTTTGTTATAAATGACGTAGTTATAAGATAGGAATTCGATTCGATATTTCGTCGAATAGCTAATTCTTCATTTTTGATTACTTTGGCCGAGAGTTTTGAACTCACTGTCTTTGCGATTGGTTTGTTATCAATCATACATGTTGTGATTCGACTTAACGAATGTCGTCATTTAAATTCGCGAATTTGTTGTTTTAAATCCCGGGTAGTGGTTCATTGTTGTTTGAATTGAACTATTCTGTTTGTTTGCTTGATTCTGTCGATTAAGTTTAGCTACTAAGATTGGGTATAGCTGATAGTTTACTTAAGAAAATCAGAAAGCTAAACAGTCATGATGCAAGGCACATGGTACAACCTAGTGGAACCTGCTATACAGCAGGGTATCCCATTAGCACCATGTGTTTAGCATTTTTGTATCAATATCCCATACTCAGACGGGATTTAGTGGTTTAACAGAAGGAATAACCTGGCTGGACAGTGATTAAAACAATTAAAAGAAAGGGCTGGGGGTTGGATCTGTAGGTTATAAAAACAGACACTGGAACACACATAAGGGGACGAACTGAAAGCAAAAAAAGACTCACACACATTCACAAAATACAAAACTGGCAGAACGGTTTTTCTCACAAAAAACACACAGACATTGAGAACAGATTCAAAACAGATTCATACTCACTGGCAGAACACTAGAACACACACTTTGAAAACTGCCGTTGGTTCACTTTAAACTCTCTGTTTGGATTGAACCATTCCTGGAACTTCCTGTTATCTTTGGTTATTTGTTTCTTCAAGCTGTTGTTGGAATTTGGGTGTCACTGTTGTTGGTTTGCTACTGTTTATTGTTTTGACTTTACTTGGTCGTCACTGGTACTGATTACTGCTGTCACTGCTGCCAAATTTTGTTGCTGACCTTCTCCTTCATTTGTAAAACATTTCCAGGTATACATTTTTACGATCCCGGTGTTGTGAAATGAAGTATCAAACGAAGTTCTGTTGCTGCATTTTTTCTCTAATAGCCTCTTTGTTTGTTAATTCCAGTTAATCAATCGTTGTTTTAATTTTAGTTTTGATTTGGTTTGAGTTATAGTAACATGGATTTGCTTTAGTTAGGATTATCTCCATTTAGTATAAGTTTGTGAACACTAGACTGGAAATTGGATTGTATAATGGGTATTAGTTATAGTTTATGTACAAAATTTGGATTTCTATAATGGTGAGAGGCAGATTAATGGTGAGAGGCAGATTAAATCCGAATTTAAGATTGTTCATCCCATGATAGTGATTTAAGTCCCGTGCAATTCAAAATCACATGATGACCACATTTGAAAGTAAAATCAGAGTTGTTTGTAGTGTCTATTCGAGCTCATTTTGAATTAATTAGTTGTTTGTGCTATTATGTTTCCGTTTACTCTAATAACACCCGTGAATCCATCAGTGAACGTTAACCTCCTTGAACAACAATTGTTGAACATTTTCGAATTTTGTAACTAAAAATAGTTAGGTTGATATAATTATAAATAAACTCATTTTTTATTTAAGAATGATAGGTCTTCACTTTAAAGTATTTTTGATAGTATAGTTGAATATTTGAATTGATTCATTTTTAAAAGTTTGAACTCACCTTTTTTTTGTGATGAAAACCTTGCATTATCATTAGTATTTTAAATGAACTGAACAAGTTTTCTCCAAAAGGGACGACATTTGTGGTTTAACTTAATTATTAAGAGATATATGCCGGAATCGGGTTAATAGAAAAGTAAAAATTAGAGATTAAAATGTTCATTTTATATAGGGTACTAAATGGAATAAAAAGGGACGAAATTTTAATTTTACTTGGAGCAAATATTTTTTTTTATTTATTATTCATTTATTGATAGTTTAAATATGTTTAAATCAAGATACTTTTTCTTCAAAATTAATAGAGCGATATAAAATTTAACTAAAGCATATTAATTTATAAACATTTTAAAAATCAGATAATTTTAGCCATTTATAATAATTGAAGCGACCGTGCTAGAACCACGGGATCCGGGGGTGCCTAACACCTTCCCTCGGGTCAACAGAATTCCTTACTTAGAATTTTGGTTCGCAGACTTCATTTGGAAAGTCGAAATTTCCTCGATTCGGGACTTAAATAAATTGGTGACTTGGGACACCTTAATTTATTCCAAGTGGCGACTATGAAATAAATAGAATAATCTCGTTTCGAATATTGTCACTTAAATTGGAAAAACTCCCTAGCGCATCTACCCTCCGGGGTAGGGGGTGCGCCAAAAGGAGGTGTGAGAGCTCTGGCGACTCTGCTGGGGACACAATCCCAGAACCACTGGTTCAGGGTTTAAGAATTCGAGCTTTGAATAATTATTTTATCTGGCTTATTTATTATCTGATTTTATTACATGTTTAAATTCAATATGCTAAATGTTGCTTTTACCGCTTTGATACTTTGTGAACTGTATATAAATTGTGCCGATACCCATTTTTTTCTTTTCTGAGTCTTTTGAAATACAATACTGGGCATTTGCTGGACATAGCCCGTTTTTCTCAAGATAGTTGTGGTGCTTGGCACCCGGTGAAGGATTTTGTAGTCACACATGTTTTACCGGTGCACTGACGAGTTGTCCGCTCGAGTTAAAGCCAGTCTAGACACTTTTTCCAACAAGATGATGACTTAGAATAACAAAACCTTATGCCGGATCCCCGATAGGAACGTTTATTTGCATCATGTGCATATTTGACTTAGGAGGCTCAACACAGGGGTTGGGCCTGTCTAGGACAGGTGTACCTGAAACAAAAGACCAACTTGTTGCATCTTTCTGTGTGCATTTATTTGTTTCGATCTTACATGCCGACCGGTTTGTTAAAAAGAGAGGAAGAAGTGAAAAACGTCAGGGTATAGAGTCCAAAATATTTTATGGAAAATAGTAAGTTCTTTGAAAATAAATTTTGAAAAAATGCAAAAAAAAAAAAAAATCCAAATAATTTTCTCAATTTTACGAAAATAGTTAGTTCTTTAAAAATAAATTTTGAAAAAATGCAAAAAAAAAAAAAATTACAAAAAATTCCAAATAAATTTTCTTAATTTTACGAAAATAGTTTAGTTTCTTTGAAAATAATTTTGAAAAAAAAATACAAAAAATTCCAAATAAATCTTCTTAGTTCCTTTGAAAATAATTTGTTTTAGAAATGCCGTTTAAAAATAGTTTGTTTTCTTTTCTTAAAATGATTTAGTTCTTTTATTTTCGAACTACGCAAGTTTGATTCTCACCAAACATGAGATACGTAGGCAACCCATACCGGGCTCAACTAACACTGATTTTTTTAAAAAAAAAATAAAAAAGAAAAAAAGAAAAAATACTAGAATTTTTGGTTTTAGTCGAGAGTTAGGAAATTTTGCAAAAATAGCCAAACGCCTCAAAAGGGGCGCCGGAGGACTAATTTCGCAAAACGGAATATAGACATCATATTGGTATCCTGTTATACAGCCTTCAAATCTTCTTCAAGTGCTGAAAGGCCGTATTAACAAGATTCGTTTTTTTTATATACATAATAAAATAAAAATTTGAAAAAAAATAAAATCTTAAGTTCATTTTTTATCTTTTCTAGGATCAGCATGACTTCCTCGCAACGAATCGGCCAAAAAAGGGCAAGAGACGAAATGCCACCCATGTTCACGGTCCAAGACAAGACCCCAGATCGGCTCTGTAAATGGTGGACTAGTTTCTCGACTTGGGAAAGAAATCAAGTTCACAAGCACCTCAAGTTTCTTCCGGACATCATGATGATAAAACCGGACAAAAATGTGATCAGAGCTTTAGTGAGTTTTTGGGAATCAACAAGCAATGTGTTCAGATTCCGGGATTGCGAAATGACACCCATTTTGGAAGAATTGGGCGGACTCACAGGACTCGGAAGAGATTTGCACAACATGAGACCTGCAGCTCCTAGGCAAATGGGTGTAAATAATTTCTTGAAAAGGTTATGTCTCCGGCGGGTTCCCATGGGTTGTTTAGAGAACGGTTGGGTGCCACTGGATTATCTCTACGACAGATTTGGTGATAAGAATGGGTTCGCAAAATTCTCAAACACTGAATTTGTCAACCAGTTGAATTATGACGCCCGGGGAGACTTAAGGATTTATGCCTTTATGATCGCCTTTTTGGGAGCCATGGTTTTTCCCGAACGTGGCGGACGCATCAGAATCCGTTTGGCTGCGGTGGTCTCATATCTACAGAGTAACGAGGAACACACTGTTCTTCCGATGATCCTAGGAGACATCTTCCGGGCCTTAACTCGGTGCCAAGAAGGACAAGATTATTTTGAAGGTTGCAATATCTTATTACAAATGTGGTTTGTAGAACATCTCTATCATCACCCAATTGTGATAAACTTCAACACGGATTGGCTGAATTATATTCGTTGTCATACAAACAGAGCCGCCCGTTGTAACCTTCCAGAAGATTTGAGGACTTGGCAAGAACTTCCAAAATCTTTAAGAGCAGATCAACTTACCTGGAATTATTATTGGTTCCCTTCTGCCAAAATCATGCATATGTCGACATATCGCCCATTCTACATACTAATGGGTTTCAGGGGTTTCCAACCATATGCCCCGCTACGTGTCATGCGGCAGTTGGGTAGAGAACAGAAAAGGCCCCCAATTGAGGATATGCGATCGTTTACATGGGAATTCGTGACGGAGGAGACCCGAGGGAGACTTATGCACAAAAGGTATGGTTCGGTAGTCGACTTTCCGACATCGACGAAATGGTTGCCGATCGAGAACGGGGAGAAGTGAGTCTCGCATATCTTGAATGGTTCCACAACCAATCAATGCCAGAGCAAAGGTCAGAAAGGTCAGTGAAGTATGCCGTAGATTGGGAGAAAGAGGTAGAAGCTAGAGTAAGGGAGGCTAAACATGAGACGGCGCGAGATTTCCAATCTTGCATTAACACTTTAAAAGAAGACAAGGGAATTTTGGAAGCTGCCATGGATATACAACAGGCTGATTTTGATCGGGAAAGGGCCGATTGGGAGCAGGAAAGAGAAGCACTCCGAACTCAAACTCAAGAGATGCAATTGGCCGCAGAAAGGTCAAGGAGAAGTCGGAGTGATGAGATGTTGATAAACGATTTGGAAAGGAAAGCCTTTGAACACCAAGAAGACTTGGAGAAGGCAAAAGCGGCTTTAGTTGCAGTCCGGACAAGCTCAAGTCTTAGGGGCAAAGAACCGACACATAGGGCAGCTGCTCAGAGAAAAAGACATGATCAGGACCAGGGTCAATGAAATCGGGCACTACATCACTATGAAGTGTTTGACTTGCGAACAAGTACCTCGGCCTGCCCTCTTCTCTTCAATCATGGAATGTGTCCACCAAGTCATGGCAGAATTGGGGAGTATACAGAAAGATCTTACACCAAGAACTGCAGCAAGGCCAAACAACGCCCCCCGGGCGCAAAGATTCGAGGCGTTGGAACATGCTTAGAAGAGTCTGTTATTTTAGAGTCTGTTTGTCCTTTTAAAAGTTTTTCTCCATTGTTGTCTTTTGCAAGTGTTTCAAGTTTGAAGTTTGTTGAAATAAAATTCATGAACATTTCATTCATATCTTATGTTTATTGTTTCCGAACTACGCCCGGTCTGATTCATGCGGGGACATGATACGTAGGCAATCCACATAAGATTCGACCATCACTAAAAAAAATAATAAATATATATAAAATAAAAAAAAAATAAAAAAAGGGGGGGGGGGGAGAAGTTAAAAGAAAAGAAGATTGATAAAGGATGAAAGCGAAGTAAAATACAAACCGGAATGACGCATTGCAAACGAATACATGTAGCAACATCATCACCTGTATAAGTGCATCACACCCAACGTGAGATTACTTATCTGTTATGTTGTTTCAGACTAACCGTTTGTTTGCCAAACTCCAGGTTTTAGTAAAAGTGGTTGATTTTGTGGTAATCTGACACCACATTCGTACTTCACAAGGTCCAAAGGAAAAGTTCGGCAGCCTGAAAGTACTCATCCCTATTTCACTAGGTCAAAAAGGGTGCCGACATGTCTTCAGAAATGCCTTTAGCAACCATTCCCGTTTCAGAAGAAAGCTCTTTGACAACCATCCCGACTACTGAGTCGGCAGCTTTGGAGGAGAATAGAATTTTGCGTTGCCGCATGCTCGAGATGTTGGACGATTGGAACAACGGGAAAGAGCCCCCGAGTCTGATCCCTGGGTTCCCTGAAATTCTTCTCACATCAAGCGGAATTTCCAATACCCCCATCAATTACCCGCCTACTTTGTTCGGGTATTCTAATGCTACAACCCTCTCCGAATCACCTTCCACCTCCCATCCTCGGGTGACACCACATGATACATCCGCAAGAATGTCGGTTGAGTTGCCAGTTCCAGTCACAACGCATCCCACCGCACATGCTCCTTTCTTCGACTCCGCATCCTTTACATTCCCAGCACCACCGCTTACACGGGACCATACCCAGGTTGCAGCCAATATATATCCTCAGCCACCTCGATATGAGTTTCTACCAAGCCAAAATCCAAAGGCCCCCGAGCAGGATGAGATGGCAAAAAGAATGAGGAGTTTGGAACAAAGCCTCAAGAACATGCAAGGTCTAAGTGGACAGAAAAGTGTATCTTACGCCGATCTATGCATGTTCCCGCATGTCCACTTGCCATCAGGTTTTAAGACACCGAAGTTCGAAAAGTATGACGGGAATGGCGACCCCATTGCTCATCTGAAGAAATATTGCAATCAATTGCGAGGTGCCGGCGGCAGGGAAGAATTGTTGATGGCATACTTCGGAGAAAGTTTGGTCGAAATAGCATCAGAATGGTATATGGATCAAGACATATCTCGATGGCACATCTGGGATGATCTGGCCAGAGATTTTGTGAAACAATTCCAATACAACATCGATATTGCGCCGGACAGGAATTCTCTATCGAACTTAAAGAAGAAGCCCTCAGAAAGCTTCAGAGAATATGCCATCAAATGGCGAGAGCAAGCGTCCAGGGTGAAACACCCTATGGACGAAATTGAAATGGTCACGACTTTTCTCCAAGCTCAAGAGCGAGACTACTTTCAAAATATGATGTCGACGATGGGAAAACCTTTCGCCGAAGAAATCAAGATCGGAGAAATGGTAGAAAATGGTTTGAAAACAGGGCGAATTTTGAGTCAAGCGGCCATTCGGGCAACTTCCCAAGCCATTCAAGGCGGGTCTGGAGGGATGCCCAGAAGCAAGAAGAAAGAGGAAACTGCCATGGCGGCAGTAGAAGATAGGAGATATCGAACCTCAAGACAGGTATTCTCCGACAGGGCCCCCCAGCATTACTATCTACCTCACAGCATGGCCTATGCTCCTCTGCCTCCACCTTATGCAGTCATGAACATTCAACCTCTTAGCACGGCCACAGCCACCAGCCAACAGGAATCCACCTCCATTCCAGAGAAGCCAACCTCCTTACCCAAACCAGTATAATCCACGGCCAAATAACACCCGCCACCGCGAGCAACCCAAAATGAGCTTTACACCGATTGGGGAGCCGTATTCCACTATTTTTCCAAAACTCAGGCAAGAGAACCTACTGCAGCCTGTTCCACAGAACAGGCAGAATCCAGATTCTCCTGCCTACCAGAGAGGAATATATTGTGCATATCATTCGGGTGTTGAAGGACACAATACCGACAATTGTTGGACGTTGAAGAAGGCACTACAAGAATTGATCAATCAAGGGAGGATTGTCTTCGCAGATGAAGACATCCCAAATGTGACAAACAACCCATTACCAGCCCACAACAATGGGCCAGTGATTGGAATGATTTGTGACAACAGGGAATTTGACCCAGCTTTGAAAGCGATAATCGCCATTGCCAACATAGAGAAGCGGCCCGAGGCTACCCCGAAACAAGAGAAAATGGGGAAAAGGGTTGAAGTTCTTGAGACTAGATCCTGAAAAGACGATTGAATTGAAAGCATCGTCTCAGAAGAGCGGAGTCCTTTACCTCCCACGAGGTCGGTTGGAAAAACCATTGTCAATAGGTGCCCCAAAAAGTTCCACTTAAAGAGGGAAACATCAATGTATGTACCAAAGGGAACTTATATGGCCCAAAAACCGGATGAACCCGTGGTTATTGCACGCGTGCAACAAAAACCAATGACAGATCCGTCCGCAGTACCCTGGAGCTACCAACGAACACTCGTTACGCGCAAAGGGAAAGAGGTTGCAGGAAATTCATCCGAGAGCGTCCCGGGGCAGAAGTACTTAAACACGCAAGAGGTAAATAACGCCACACAAAGGCGTTTCCCATCAAAGAAACCTGTAAGTGTTGAAGAGGCAGAGGTCTTTTTTCAAAAGATGCAAATGCCTGACTATGAGGTGATAGACCAACTGCGCAAATGCCCGGAGCAGGTGTCGATGTTGTCCCTTCTAATGAAGTCTCCTGAACATCAGAAGGTTTTGCTAAAAGCTTTGAATGAGGCGTATGTGCCTATTGAGACTTCATTCGAACAACTTGAAAGAATGACAGAGAGATTCTTCGCGATCAATCAGATTTCTTTCAGTAAAGCTGATTTGCCTTTGGAGGGTGCCGCCCACAACAAAGCTTTGCATTTGACTGTCAAATGCAAAGGCTACTATATGAAGAGGGTCATGGTTGATGGGGGTTCGGGGGTAGACATATGCCCGCTTTCCACTCTAGGCCGCATAGGAATCGGAGCTGAAAGGATTCGGCCTAACAACATATGTGTGCGAGCTTTTGACGGTGTGAAAAGAGATACTGTCGGAGAGATTGATGTAATTATGACCATCGACCCGGTGGACTTCGAAGTGACATTCCAAGTTTTGGATATGGACACTTCTTACAACTTTCTTCTGGGGAGACCATGGATTCATGCGGCCGGAGCTGTGCCCTCTACCCTCCATCAGATGTTAAAATTCGAACACACGGGACAAGAGATCGTGGTCCACGGGGAAGACGAGCAATCAATTTATCGAGATCCGTCCATCCTCTGCTTAGAAGCGGAAGCGGGAAGCGAACACATTGTCTATCAAGCTTTCGAGATTGTGTTGGCAGATCAACACGAAGAAGGGAACCCTCTCCCCCAACCTTTCTTGTCTAATGCCTCCATCATGGTGGCAAAAGAAATGATTAAACATGGCTTCCAGCCGGGAAAAGGTTTGGGAAAGTCCCTACAAGGAGTGCCGAAGCTGATAACTTTACCAGTAGCTAAAAAGTTCTTCGGAGTAGGCTTTCGCCCAACCCCTGAAGATGAGAGATGGGCCAACAAGAGAAAGGAGAAAGGATGGGTTCTGCCGCAACCATTGCCACATCCGTACCAAACTTTTGTCCGACCAAGGTACAGTGAAGAAGAAGAAGACGAGATCTTCACGGCGGAGGAAATTGAAGAAATATTTGGGGCAATGAGGCAAATACTCTATGATGTTAATATGGTCCAATCGGGAGAAGGAACGAGCACCGCTGAGGTGCTGTATGTGGGCCCTGAAGCTAAATTGCAAAATTGGAAAGCCACACCCTTCCCAATCAGGCGGGAGTTCTGGTAGATTTGTCCTGTCGTTTTTCCTTCATCACAAGTTACTTCAGGACGTAACTTGGATGTTTTTCTTTGTTTTCTTGTATTTTTGGTTTCCCCAATGTAATTTTGTTTGTTTTCAGAAAATTCCAAGAAAATAAATAAATATTTCCTCATTTTGCACTATTTCTAATTTTGTTATTTATTTTTCCTTTTCAGTCCTAATAATGAGGCTTTAAATAACATGACATGCTTGTGGAACTCATGCTCAAATCCGAACACGCCACCTAATCTGGAAATAATGAACCAAGAACCGGAATACGATGAAGACGTGGCTTTTAGGGAAATAAATCGAGAATTGGAACATTTCGAGAATAAACCTAAGCCAAACTTGAATGATACCGAACCGGTTAATTTGGGAACTAATGAAGAGGTCGGAGAGACCAAGATAAGCATCCACACAGATGAGAAAACACGAGATGCAATAATCCGACTCTTGTTTGAATTTAAAGGCGTGTTTGCTTGGTCTTACGACGACATGCCAGGATTAAAAGCTGATCTAGTGGTGCACAAATTACCAATCTACCCTGACTGTCGCCCAGTGAAACATAAGCAGAGAAAGTTGAAGACTGACATCAGTGATAAAATCAAAGAAGAAATCACTAAGCAGTTGAAAACAGGGGTAATTCGAGTGGTAGAATACACCACGTGGTTGGCTAATGTTGTGCCCGTGCCAAAGAAGGACGGAAAAACTCGAGTATGCATTGACTACCGAGATCTGAATAAAGCAAGTCCTAAAGATAACTTTCCTTTACCAAACATCCACATCCTTGTTGATAACTGTGCCAAACATGAGATACAATCATTTGTGGATTGTTATGCGGGATATCATCAAGTCTTGATGGATGAAGAGGACGCCGAGAAGACTGCTTTTACCACACCTTGGGGGACTTACTGTTACAGAGTCATGCCATTCGGTTTGAAAAACGTGGGAGCAACATACATGAGAGCTATGACTGCCATTTTCCACGACATGATGCATCAGGAAATACAGGTGTACGTGGATGATGTGATCATTAAATCCAAAACTCGTGGCGATCATGTGCGAGACTTGAGGAAATTCTTTGAGAGGTTGCGGAAGTACGACTTGAAGTTGAATCCCGGCCAAATGCGCTTTTGGAGTCCCGTCAGGTAAACTTTTGGGTTTCATAGTCAGTAGAAGAGGTATTGAATTAGATCCCACAAAGATAAAATCCATCCGGAATTTACCTCCTCCCAGAACAAAGAAAGATGTAATGAGTCTTCTAGGCCGACTGAACTACATCAGTAGGTTCATCGCTCAGTTGACTTCCACATGTGAACCCATATTCAAGTTGTTGAAGAAAGACGCCGCAATCAAATGGACAACAGAATGTCAAGAAGCTTTTGACAAAATCAAAGAATATTTGTCAAATCCTCCGGTCTTGGTCCCGCCAAAGCCAGGGAGACCTCTTTTCTTGTATTTAACAGTCTTGGAAAACTCTTTTGGTTGTGTCCTCGGACAACGTGATGCGACAGAGAAGAAAGAGCAGGCGATTTACTACCCGAGCAAGAAGTTCACTAGTTATGAGGTCAAGTACACTTTGCTGGAAAGAACGTGTTGTGCTTTAACTTGGGTCGCTCATAAATTGAGACACTACCTCCAAGCCCATACGACTCACCTCATTACTCGGTTGGATCCTTTGAAGTATATATTCCAGAAACCGATGCCTATCGAAAGATTGGCAAAATGGCCGATCCTGCTCACTGAGTTTGACATAGTCTATGTCACTCGCACGGCAATGAAAGCTCAAGCATTAGCAGACCATTTGGCTGAGAACCCGATCGACGAGGAGTATCAACCATTGAATACCTACTTTCCTGATGAAGAGGTAAATACGACAGAAGTTGTTGCAGAGGACAGTCATGCTTGGAAAATATTTTTCGATGGGGCGGTAAACGCTAAAGGTGTAGGGATTGGGGCAATCTTGATCTCTCCTGCTGGTCAGCATTACCCAACCACGGCTAGGCTCCGTTTCTTCTGCACGAATAATACGACTGAGTATGAAGCTTGTATCATGGGCATGAACATGGTAATTGATCAGGGCGTCGAAGATTTGTTGATCATGGGAGATTCGGATCTAATTATCAAACAATCTCAAGGTGAATGGGAAACTCGGGACGTTAAACTCCTCCCTTACCGACAACACGTGAATATTCTTGGCAAGCAATTTGCATCGATAGAGTTCAGGTATATCCCACGATGTCACAATGAACTAGCTGACGCACTTTCCACTTTAGCCTCAATGCTACCTTATCCGGGCAACGCCCGTGTCAATCCCTTGGAAATCCAAATCAGGGAAAGCCACGGTTATTGCAATGCAATCGAAGAGGGACCAAAGCGTCAAGCCTTGGTACTACGATATCAGGAGATTCTTGAAAACACAAGAATACCCTGAACATGCTACCGGAGATCAAAAGAGGACCATTAGGCGACATGCAAGTGGTTTCTTTTTGAGCGGTGAGGTCTTGTATAAAAGAACCCCGGATCTTAACCTCTTAAGGTGTGTTGATGCCGAAAGAGTAGGAAGAATCATGCACGAAGTACACGCAAGAGTATGCGGGCCTCATATGAATGGGTATGTTTTAGCCAAGAAAATCCTTCGAGCAGGTTATTATTGGATGACCATGGAGAAAGATTGTTTCGGTTTTGTCCGAAAATGCCATCAATGTCAGGTACATGGAGATCTGATTCATGCACCTCCAACTGAGTTGCATCCGATGTTAGCGCCGTGGCCATTTGTCGCTTGGGGAATGGATGTCATCGGCCCGATTGAGCCGAAAGCTTCGAATGGGCACCGATTCATACCGGTGGCTATCGATTACTTCACAAAATGGGTCGAAGCCGTCACTCTAAAATCAGTCACTAAGAAAGCTGTGGTGGATTTCGTACACTCAAATCTTATCTGTCGTTTTGGTATACCTGCAACTATCATCACAGATAATGCTGCGAATTTGAATAGTCGTTTAATGGAAGAAATATGCGAGCAATTCAAAATAACGCATAGGAACTCCACTCCTTATCGGCCCAAAGCCAATGGTGCCGTGGAAGCAAGCGAACAAAAACATTAAGAAGATTTTGAGAAAGACAATCCAAAGTTCTAGACAATGGCATGAGCAATTACCGTTCGCTTTACTGGGATACCGTACTACAGTACGCACATCGGTGGGAGCGACTCCATACCTGCTAGTCTATGGGACCGAAGCCGTGATACCGGCAGAGATAGAAATTCCTTCACTTCGTACGATTGTTGAAGCAGAGATTGAAGATAGCGAGTGGGTTAAGACTCGTTTGGAGCAATTAACTTTGATCGATGAAAAGCGAATGGTTGCAGTCTGTCACGGACAACTGTACCAACAAAGAATGGCTCGTGCTTACAACAAGAAAGTACGACCGAGAAATTTCGAAGTAGGTCAGTTGGATACTTCCACATCACCAAGAAGCGAAAGGAAAATTCGCTACTAATTGGAAGGGACCATACATCATCATGAAGATACTGCCGAGAGGAGCGTTATACTTGGGGGACATGGAAGGAAAAGATCCTGAAACAGCTGTGAATGCGGATGTTGTGAAAAGGTATTATGTCTAAATTTGCTTCAATGATGTCCTCACAAGTCGAAATGATTGAAGGCGTTTATTCCCGCTACCCAAACACTACCAACCCTTTTGTAAACACTTTGAGCCGGTTACCTTTCTTTGGCTACCCTCTTTGGTATCCAAATCAAAAAAAAAAAACAAACAAAACAAAACAAAACAAAACAAAACTTCCTGAACTACGTTCTGACTTGATTCCGAAAGGATACGTAGGCAACCTCTCCCTGAGGTTCAGTCACACCAAACCAAAAATCCCAGTTTCCCCAAAAAAATGAAACTGGGGCAAATGATATTGTTGATTCGGTTTTAAAGATCCGTCAAGATGATTCCAAAGTTGTAATTTTGTCCACAATTCTTGTTACCCAAACCGAGTACAAGTCCTTCAAGATCGATTGGAAGTTGTGAAAACATCATTGTTGCGATCCGAAGTTCCTGGAATGAAAAGAAATAAAATGAGAGAGTCTTATCGGTGAAAACCTTCGGGCACCATAAGACGATGGAAGTAAAGAAATACAAAATGAGAGAGCCTGTTGGTAAAAACTCGCAAAGAGTGCTATCTGGCGATGGTAAGAAGAGAAATGAGAGAGGTTGATTGGCGAAAACCCGCAAAAGGGCGCTATCAACCGGAAAGGTTGTTTTCACCACAAGAGATCCTGGCACGACTCCTTAGCTCGGAAACATGGACCCGTTTTGGTTCATAAGAAAATGGGAGTTTGTGACGATCAAGCATCTAGTCCGAGAAGCATGTCATGTTGTTTAAAGTCAGCATACACCTCATATAAGTCCTTCTTTCCCCCGAAAGGGACTCCTCTATCTTTGATACGTTTTTCCATTCTTTGTTCATTCTTTTTCTTTGAATCCCTTTCGGTTTAATTTTAATTCTGAAACTATTACAAAGGAAGGCGACAGGACCGGTTTTACAGGGCTCCGCCTGGTATAGAAGAAAAGAAAAATAGCCTCAGTGGTATATTGATACAATCCACGATTGGATCGTAGTGATCGATTGTTTCCAAAGAAACGGAGTTTAGAAAGGAAATGGAAATCAAAGGCTAAGGTCTTAGAAGAGACGGAATAAGACAGAAGGATAGAACCCACACGGAAAATCCTCATGGAATTCCGGGAATGAACCCGGTCAGTTTGAAAGGAAGTCACCCCAAAGACAATTGGTAGCCAACTTCTCAATGGAGATGGGGAAACGATCAAGCAATGAAGATAATCAAGGCCACAAAGTCAACCACTTTTTCAACTGATGAAATGTTCTTTGGTGAAAGCAGGTCTGTTTAATTATGCAAGAAGAAGGTACAACTCAAAGAAATGAAGTACGCAAGCATTGAAATGGCTTTGGAACAAGGAAAACACATAAAAAGTGAAGTTTCTTTTTAGAGCTTTATCTTATGCATTTGTTGATGGTTAAAAAGAAAGCCTAAAAGAAAGCCCAAAAGGAAGAATAAAGAAAAGAAAATGAAAAGTCCAAAAAAGAGAATCAAATCATATCAAGTCCAACATCTGTTTGGACCCCGGTCAGAAAAACCGAGGGTCTTTCCGGCCAGAAAGCCGTGAAACTTTTATCCCCGGTCAAAAACCAAGGATCTCTCCCAGTCAGAAAACTGATGAGCCATTTACTTTTACCCCGGCCAAAAAACCGAGGATCTGACGGCCAAAAAACCGTTAGATATTGTTTGACTTCCAGCCAGAAAGCCGTGAAACTTTTATCCCCGATCAAAAAACCGAGGATCTCTCTCAGTCAGAAAACTGCGGAGCCATTTACTTTTACCCCGGCGAAAAAACCGAGGATTTGACGGCCAAAAAACCGTTAGATATTGTTTGAATTCCGGCCAGAAAGCCGTGAAACTTTTATCCCGGTCAGAAAACCGAGGATCTCCCAGTCAGAAAACTGCGAAGCCATTTACTTTTACCCCGGCCAAAAAACCGAGGATCTGACGGCCAAAAAACCGTTAGATATTGTTTGAATTCCGGCCAAAAAGTCGTGAAACCTTTATCCCCGGTCAGAAAACCGAGGATCTCCCAGTCAAAAAACTGTGGAGCCATTTACTTTTACCCCGGCCAAAAAACCGAGGATCTGACGGCCAAAAAACCGTTAGATAATGTTTGAATCCCGACCAAAAAATGGAGGATCTGACGGCCAAAAAACCATTAGATATTATTTGAATTCCGGCCAGAAAGCCGTGAAACTCTTATCCCCGGTCAAAAAAACCGAGGATCTCCCAGTCAGAAAACTGCGGAGCCATTTACTTTCACCCCGGCCAAAAAACCGAGGATCTGACGGCCAAAAAACCGTTAGATATTGTTTGAATTCCGGCCGGAAAGCCGTGAAACTTTTATCCACGGTCAGAAAACCGAGGATCTCCCAGTCAGAAAACTGCGGAGCCATTTACTTTTACCCCGGCCAAAAAACCGAGGATCCGACGGCCAAAAAACCGTTAGATATTGTTTGAATTCCGGCCGGAAAGCCGCGAAACTTTTATCCCCGGTCAGAAAACCGAGGATCTCCCAGTCAGAAAACTGTGGAGCCATTTACTTTTACCCCGGCCAAAAAACCGAGGATCTGACGGCCAAAAAACCGTTAGATATTGTTTGAATTCCGGCCGGAAAGCCGTGAAACTTTTATCCCCGGTCAGAAAACCGAGGATCTCCCAGTCAGAAAACTGCGGAGCCATTTAGTTTATCCCCGGCCAAAAACCGAGGGTCTAGCGGCCAAAAACCGTTAGACATTGTTTGAATTCCGGCCAGAAAGCCGTGAAACTCTTCTTCAAAATCCCGGCCGGAAAGCCGTGGAACGTTTATTTGTGAAATTGTGATTTTCTTACCCAATACCAAAGAGTCTTTTTAATCGCTTTCTGTGTCACAATTAACTCACGAAATTTTCCTAGCAAAATTGGGGTAGAAAAATTTCGTTCGTTTGTTTGTTTTGTTGTCTAAATAGGTTTGACCTCGGGATGCAAGGATCGAGATAACCTACAAATGGAACATCAATCCAGAGTGAAGAAAAGAAGAAAAGAACCAAAAGAAAAGAATTCAAATGTTGGAGTAAACAAAGGCACGGATAGCTCAGAAGATGATTGAAGTAACAAGCTCCGCCGACTCTGTTTCACTCAATATTACAGAAAATAAACAAGAACGTACGGTTTGTTGAGCATCAAGATTCAGATCGAGGTCTACAGCAAATCAGCTAAGATTCAAGATCAAGTTTTCAAGAGAATCATAGATAGGAATCTTGTAACTCATAGTTTGATAGCATAGCTAGTTTAGCTTTAATTTCTCTTTCGGTGTAATAAGGAGGTCAGTAAGCAGTAAGAAGCAACAGCGGCAACGATAGCAACAGTAACAGCGAAGTGTCAGTCCATGGTAGTCCCAGCTACCAAAACCTCCCGAACTACATTGACATGATTCCTGTTTAGCCCAGGATATGTAGGAGGCCTCTCGAAGCGAAGGCTCGGTCAAGATCTTTTCAAAATGCTTAACATTGAGTGCTTGGACGGGCAAAAATCGCTCATATTAGCTCATTATCTTTGCACAAAAACTCTTCGAGTTTACACGCAAAGAGGGGCAGCTGTGAGCACGTGATTTTTGCCCTACATGAGAATTACTCCTAAAAATTCAAAAATAAAATAGTTTCATTTTGTGCATAATTTTTGTGATTTTTGTGTTACTTTTTATCATTTTTTGCATTTTTTGTTTTTGTGTGCGCATGTCTATTGTTTAAATTAATATAAAATACAAAATGTTTGCATTTGCATGCAAATTCATGTTTTTAATTTAGAGTAATTAAGTTTGTTTTACGAAAATAAAAAAATAACAAAAAAAATTATTATGTATTTTTGCATTTTTTACCATTTTTTGTCCAATTGTGTGATTTTATTTTATTTTTGGTATTTAAATGTGTGTGTTTAATTGATATTAGAGGTTAATTAATATTGATATGTTAATTTTGTTCTATAATTTAAATTAGGGTTTTAAAATTTAGTTTGCATTACTTTAGAAATTAAAATAAAGAAAAACAAAATCAAATGAAATGGAAGAAAATCGGATTGGGCCATGTTTGAAATTGAAATTGAGCCCAAAGCAATGCCCCAGCCGCCCCAGCCCAATGCTCAACCCAGGATTTTAATCACAACCGTCCAAAGTCTTTAATCCAACGGCCAAAATGAAATCTCGCATTTTAATTACCCAAAAAAACCCCCAAACCCTAATTCACCTTCATTTTTCATTCCCCTTTCTTCATAGATGTAACGCCGCCACTGCTCACCATCCGCCGCCGCCGGAAATCGCCTCACGACGGTTCCGGCGGTCCAAACACCTCCATCTTAACACCAAATGACCATCTCGATACCCCAATCCAAATCCATACACCATCTACTTCGAATCAACCCGGAGCTTCTCGAATCTTCATTTGAAGATTCGAGTCAAACTTGAACTAACACCAAACACTCCCAAATTGATACCACACCTTCGCCGGACCTCCCCCGTGTCCATACCAAACTTGGTTCGGCTCAAATCTAACCAGAAACCGTCGAACCCCAAAACCCATGTCCAAGGACCCTAAAAGCCGAAAAGAAATTTAATTCGCCGGATTTTATCTAATTGAGGTCTAATAAACCTTAATTGATATGTTTTCACTTAGAAAACATTTCAATTAAGGTCCTTTCGACCTCGAATGCCGAAGACCAAGTCGGTCGAGCCCAAATTCTTGTTTCAAAGGTATTTCTTTTTCTTTTCTGTTCTTGTTTTAATTATATTCGTCGCTTTACTTTAATTGCTTTGTAGTTGGCATTTGTTGTTGATTTTTGTTGTGAATATTTCAAATTTTTTCTATTTTTCTTCATCTACTTGGGACCTTTTATTTGGTCGATTTGTTTGCTTCTGATTGTTTGTTATAAATGACGTAGTTATAAGATAGGAATTCGATTCGATATTTCGTCGAATAGCTAATTCTTCATTTTTGATTACTTTGGCCAAGAGTTTTGA
Source organism: Nicotiana noctiflora (assembly GCA_032618575.1). NCBI lineage: Eukaryota > Viridiplantae > Streptophyta > Magnoliopsida > Solanales > Solanaceae > Nicotiana > Nicotiana noctiflora. The sequence goes on from JASVEL010008015.1 coordinate 170,490, forward strand.
ACTCACTGTCTTTGCGATTGGTTTGTTATCAATCATACATGTTGTGATTCGACTTAACGAATGTCGTCGTTTAAATTCGCGAATTTGTTGTTTGAAATCACGGGCAGTGGTTCATTGTTGTTTGAATTGAACTATTCTGTTTGTTTGCTTGATTCTGTCGATTAAGTTTAGCTACTAAGATTGGGTATAGCTGATAGTTTACTTAAGAAAATCAGAAAGCTAAACAATCATGATGCAAGGCACATGGTACAACCTAGTGGAACCTGCTGTACAGCAAGGTATCCCATTAGCACCATGTGTTTAGCATTTTTGTATCAATATCCCATACTCAGACAAGATTTAGTGGTTTAACAGAAGGAATAACCTGCTGGACAGTGATTAAAACAATTAAAAGAAAGGGCTGGGGGTTGGATCTGTAGGTTATAAAAACAGACACTGGAACACACAGAAGGGGACGAACTGAAAGCAAAAAAAGACTCACACACATTCACAAAATACAAAACTGGCAGAACAGTTTTTCTCACAAAAAACACACAGACATTGAGAACAGATTCAAAACAGATTCATACTCACTGGCAGAACACTAGAACACAAACTTTGAAAACTGCCGCTGGTTCACTTTAAACTCTCTGTTTGGATTGAACCATTCCTGGAACTTCATGTTATCTTTGGTTATTTGTTTCTTCGAGCTGTTGTTGGAATTTGGGTGTCACTGTTGTTGGTTTGCTGCTGTTTATTGTATTGACTTTACTTGGTCGTCACTGGTACTGATTACTGCTGTCACTGCTGCCAAATTTTGTTGCTGACCTTCTCCTTCATTTGTAAAACATTTCCAGGTATACATTTTTACGATCCCGGTGTTGTGAAATGAACTATCAAACGAAGTTCTGTTGCTGCATTTTTCTCTAATAGCCTCTTTGTTTGTTAATTCCAGTTAATCAATCGTTGTTTTAATTTTAGTTTTGATTTGGTTTGAGTTATAGTAACAGGGATTTGCTTTAGTTAGGATTATCTCCATTTAGTATAAGTTTGTGAACACTAGGCTGGAACTTGGATTGTATAATGGGTATTAGTTATAGTTTATGTACAAAATTTGGATTTCTATAATGGTGAGAGGCAGATTAATGGTGAGAGGCAGATTAAATCCGAATTTAAGATTGTTCATCCCATGATAGTGATTTAAGTCCCGTGCAATTCAAAATCACATGATGATCTTTGAAAGTAAAATCAGAGTTGTTTGTAGTGTCTATTCGAGCTCATTTTGAATTAATTAGTTGTTTGTGCTATTATGTTTCCGTTTACTCTAATAACACCCGTGAATCCATCAGTGAACGTTAACCTCCTTGAACAACAATTGTTGAACATTTTCGAATTTTGTAACTAAAAATAGTTAGGTTGATATAATTATAAATAAACTCATTTTTTATTTAAGAATGATAGGTCTTCACTTTAAAGTATTTTTGATAGTATAGTTGAATATTTGAATTGATTCATTTTTAAAAGTTTGAACTCACCTTTTTTTTGTGATAAAAACCTTGCATTATCATTAGTATTTTAAATGAACTGAACAAGTTTTCTCCAAAAGGGACGACATTTGTGGTTTAACTTAATTATTAAGAGATATATGCCGGAATCGGGTTAATAGAAAAGTAAAAATTAGAGATTAAAATGTTCATTTTATATAGGGTACTAAATGGAATAAAAAGGGACGAAATTTTAATTTTACTTGGAGCAAATAATTTTTTTTATTTATTATTCATTTATTGATAGTTTAAATATGTTTAAATCAAGATACTTTTTCTTCAAAATTAATAGAGCGATATAAAATTTAACTAAAGCATATTAATTTATAAACATTTTAAAAATCAGATAATTTTAGCCATTTATAATAATTGAAGCGACCGTGCTAGAACCACGGGATCCGGGGGTGCCTAACACCTTCCCTCGGGTCAACAGAATTCCTTACTTAGAATTTCTGGTTCGCAGACTTCATTTGGAAAGTCGAAATTTCCTCGATTCGGGACTTAAATAAATTGGTGACTTGGGACACCTTAATTTATTCCAAGTGGCGACTCTGAAATGTGACGACCCAAAGGGTCATCACTTGTTTATTTAATCATTCCGAGCTGTTGAGGTCTTGAAAACCTCATTTATAGTTGCCTCGATTTGCGTGCACAGTCCGGGCACAAAGTTGGAAAAGATTTATGTTGAAATATGTGAAATATGTGAAAAAGTAGAAGAATTTTGATATTAATATTGATATGGTTGACTTTGGTCAACATTTTTGGTAAACGGACCCGAATCCGTGATTTGACTATTTCAGAAAATCCGTAGAAAAATATGGAACTTGGGCATATGTCCGGAATTGAAATCCGAGGTCTAGAACCCCGGTAAAAGAATTTTTCTGTTAAATTGTTTTCCGAAAATGTTTAAGGAAAATGAAACTGAATTTTGATTAAAAAGTACTGGTATCGGGCTCGTATTTTGGTTCCGACGCCCGGTACAGGTCATATATATTGGTTAAGCGCTTCCTGTAAAGTTTGGTTGAAAACGGACGTCGTTTGACGTGTTTCGGCCTTAAATTGGAAAGTTTGGAAATTATGAAATCTTAAAGAATTCTTGAGCTTTAAGGCTCAATTCATTGATTTTGATGTTATTTTAGCGATTTGATCGCGCGAGCAAGTTCGTATGATGTTTTTGAGTTAGTGTACATATTTGGTTTGGAGCCCCGAGGGCTCGGAAGTGTTTCGGAGGTGGTTCGGGGTGTTTTTGGACTTAGAAAACCAGCAGATTTTCTGCAATTTTTACACGGATATTTTACCCTACGCGATCGCGGACTTGTTCACGCGATCGCACTGCCTTGTCTCGATACTCAACGCGATCGCGGCTGTCTTCACGCGATCGCGAAGCTTTACGTCTTTCTTCAACGCGATCGCAGCCGTCTGCACGCGATCGCGTAGCTTTCCTTTTTCCTTCACCGCGATCGCGACCCTTTTCACGCGATCGCGTAGTACAAATGAGCCACCCAGCGTAATTCTTCTACGCGATCGCAGCATTGTCCACGCGATCGCGTAGTGTTAAATATTTGCCTTCCGCGATCGCGACCCTATTCACGCGATCGCGTAGAACAAATCTTTCGCCCAGTGAATTTAAGACAGAAAACAGAACAGAAACGGGATAAAAAGTCCCATTTCTGTTCAAACCCCTTCTCCACAGCATTTTAGACGATTTTGAGGCATTTCTTCATCAAAGTTCATTGGGTAAGTATTGTTAACTCGTTTTCTTCATTTTTCATCAACATCAATCAAATCCTTAGGCTTAAACATGTATAAATTGGTTGAAAATTGGAGAAATGGGTATAGTTAGGGCTTTCAAAGAATTTGCGATTTAGACCTCGTTTTGGAGTCGAACTTAAGAACAAATTGTATATTTGAACTCATGGAAGATTGGGTGAAATTATTTTGGTTCGAAACTTGAGTTCCGATTATGTGGCCCCGTGGTCGGTTTTTACTATTCCGGGCAGAATGTTGTAAAAACCATATTTAGCAATATGAACTAGTTTGTTAAGTAGAATTGATGATATTAAATCAATTGTGTATAGATACGATTGGATTGGAGTCAAATTCAAAAGGAAAAGGCATTGCTACGGATTGAATCGTTCGTAAACTTTCGAGGTAAGTGTTTGTTCTATCCTAGCTTGAGGGAATAGGATTATGTGTTATGTGTTATGTGATCGAGTGCGGTGTATGGGCTGTGGTGACGAGCATCCATACACCGGCGTCTAGTATGACCGTGAGTCGTTGGAAAAAAAATGATTATTTGAGATATATTACAGATGAATTATTATTATTCTTCCTTGTTAGGACTTGTTGTGAAGAAAATTATTGATTGCCCTTGATGGGACGGTTTATGAATTACTGTTTCTTTCTTTGCCCTTAACTGTGATTGTTATTTGGGTGAGGAAGAGAGATAATGCACGAAGGGTGATGCCGTGCCATGTTTATTATTGATTATGCACGAAGGATCATGTCGTGCCATGTTTATTATTGATTGTGCACGAAGGATCATGCCGTGCCATGTTTATTATTGATTATGCACGAAGGATCATGACGTGCCCTATTATTGATTATGCACGAAGGATCATGCCGTGCCCTATTATTGAACCATGTACGAAGGATCATGCCGTACTATGGATGTGAGGATGAGAGTTAAAGCACGAAGGGTGATGCCGTGCAACTGTTTCCTATTCCTTGAATTGATATTATTTGTGTTTACATTACACTTTGTTTTTCCTTGTGAAATTATTAACTCTGTGGTTAATTGTTGAATTCTTTAAGATATTCCTTATTGTGTTAATACTTGATTATTTCTTGTTATTTTGTGGTACACATATATATATTGAATTGCACAGGTTTATGTGGGTGTCTGGTCCTAGGCTTGTCACTACTTCGCCGGGATAGGCCAGGCACTTACCAACACATGGGGTCGGTTGTGCTGATGCTACACTTCTGTGCGTTTTTGCACAGGTCCAGGTTACGATCAGGAGCAGCAGCAGCAGTAAATAGATTGCGTGGGAGTTGATCACATTTGAGACCGAGGTAGCTTGCAGACGTCCGCAGGCCCGGCGTCTCTTTCTTTATTTATGTTAATAGCCGTAGTCTCATTGTTCCGAGACAAACAGAATTATGTTATATTTCCTTCAGACTTTTATGTGTAGTATTCCATAGTCGTTTGTGAGTTGGTGACTCCAAGTCTTGGGTAGAGGATTTCAGTATGATTTTTACCTCGTGATTTATTATTTCCATTTCGATAAAGTATCCGCAATTATTTAATTAAAATTGTGTTAAAAATAGGATAGTATGAATACAGTGGCTTGCCTAGCTACCACGAGTAGGCGCCATCACGATCCCGATATTGGGGGAAAATCCGGGTCGTGACAAGTTGGTATCAGAGCTCTAGGTTACATAGGTCTCACCACTCACGAACAAGCTTAGTAGAGTTTGAGAGGTAGGTACGGAGACGTCTGTACTTGTCCTTCAGAGTCTATTGAGTTAGGAAAAAGTCTCTCATTTGTTCTTTCTTGTCGTGCTACTTGATCCTCAATTACCGATTGAATTTCTATTCTGTCCTTTCGAGATGGTAAGGACACGCACTTCTTCGTCCGCTGACCAGCAGCCTGAGCCCCAGACAGCTCCTGTGAGGGGCAGGGGTCGAGGCCGTATCAGAGGCCGTGGTAGGGGTAGAGCTCAGCCCCAGGCAGCTACCCCAGAGGTGGAGCCCCATATTGAGATTGACGAGGAGGTTCCGATTCCAGCAGCTCCAGTGGGCCCAGCTCAGGTCCCCAGGAGAGGCTTTAATTACCCCGGATCTCCGGGATGCCTTGATCAGAATAGCGGGATTCATGGACAGCATTGCCAGAGCGGGTTTATTATTAGTTGCCCCAGCTACTTCTCAGGGTGGAGGAGGGGCCCGGACTCCTATCGCTCATACTCCGGAGCCGGCAGCCTCCTCAGCCTCGAGCACCGCATCCGGTCGACGGCGTGGCTACTCGGTCGGTACCACGACTCATGCCGGTGATGGAACGGCCATGACTTCCGATTCGTTATGGAGGCTTGATCGGTTCTCCGAGCTATTTACCACTACTTTCAGTGGAACCGCATCAGAGGATCCTCGGGACTTTTTATTCAGTTGCCATGAGATTCTCAAGACTACGGGGATCGTGGAGACAAACGGAGTTGATTTTTGTACTTTCGGACTTGCAGGATCCGCCAAGACTTGGTGGAGAGATTATTGCCCGACTCGACCAGCAGGGTCCCCAGCTCTATCATGGGACCGGTTTGCGGAACTATTTATGGAGAAGTTTCTCCCTACTACTCGGCGGGATTTACTTCGGAGGCAGTTTGAGCGCCTCCATCAGGGCACTATGACAGTTACACAGTATGAGACGAGATTTATCGACTTGGCTCGTCATGCAGTAGTGATACTTCCCACCGAGCGGGAGAGGGTCCGCAAGTTTATAGATGGGCTTAATCATCCGATTAGACTCCGGATGGCTATGGGCGTGGGGAGTGACATATCATTTCAGGAGGCAGCCAATGCCGCACGCAGAGTTGAGATGGCTCTTGCTAGGGGAGGCGGTTATTCTTCGGATAAGAGGCCTCGTCATTCGGTAGATTTGGTGGTTCTTCCTCCGGTAGCAAAGAGTCCTTTGATAGAGGCCGGTCCTCCGAGCCTTTTCATTCCGCCCTTCGAGCTTCACAGGGGTGGATCGAGTGATCGTGGTTCTCGGGGTATTATTCAGACCCGTCTCCTATTAGTGCTCGGCCTCTTCGGAGCGTTCGTGGAGGCCATTCGGGTCGTCGGGGCCAGCAGCCCTATCAGTCTCAGAGTTGCTACGGTTGTGGCGACCCAGAGGTCATTTTATCGGGAATTGCCCTATAGCAGCGGGCAACTCTCGGCCGGGCGAGGTCCTCGTCCCATGATTCAGACCCCAGCTGACCCTCAGCCTGCCCAGCCAGCCCGAGGCGGGGGTAGAGATTATAGAGGCGGAGGTCGAGACCGTAGAGGTGGAGACCGTCCGGCCAGAGGTAGAGGTCAGCCAGTCGATGGTCGTCCTAGAGACGCAGAGCTCAGAAGGGAGGTGCGGATCCCCGATTCTATGCTTTACTAGCCAGGTGCCGAGGGTAGAGGCATCAGATGCCGTGATTACGGGTACTATTCTTGTGTGTGGCGGAGGTGCTTCAGGTATTATTTGACCCCGGATCTACATATTCCTATGTGTCTTCCTACTTCGCACCGTATTTGGCCGTGCCTAGCTATGCTCTGGATATTCCAGTTTATGTGGCTACACCAGTGGGTGACTCCATTGTAGTCGATCGGGTGCATCGTTCGTGCGTAGTTATATTTGGGGGTCTTGAGACCCGTGTTGATCTGTTGCTCTTGGATATGGTAGATTTTGATGTCATATTGGGGATGGACTGGTTGTCCCCATACCATGCTATTCTTGATTGTCATGCTAAGACTGTCACCTTAGCCTTGCCAGAATCACCCCGATTAGAGTGGAAGGGTACCTCAAGCTACTCCGTTCGCACTGTTATTTCCTATGTTAAGGCTCGACGTATGGTCGAGAAGGGGTGTCTAGCTTATTTGGCTTATGTTCGTGATTCCAGCGCAGAAGTTCCTTCCATTGAGTCGGTCCCTATTGCACGGGAGTTTCCGGAGGTTTTTCCTTCAGACCTGCCGGGCATGCCACCCGACAGGGATATTGATTTCTGTATTGATCTGGCACCGGGCACTCAGCCCATCTCTATTCCACCCTATCGTATGGCCCCACCGGAACTAAAAGAGTTGAAAGATCAGTTGCAGGACCTTCTTGAGAAGGGCTTTATCAGGCCCAGTGTTTCCCCCTGGGGAGCACCTGTGTTATTTGTAAAGAAGAAGGATGGCTCGATGCGGATGTGTATTGATTACCGGCAGTTAAACAAGGTGACTATCAAAAATAAATATCCACTACCGAGGATTGATGATTTGTTTGACCAACTCCAGGGAGCGAGGGTATTTTCTAAGATAGACTTGAGGTCAGGCTACCATCAGCTGAAGATCAGGGCGGCTGACATTCCTAAGACGACCTTTCGCTCTAGATATGGGCATTATGAGTTCTTGGTCATGTCCTTCGGGTTGACCAATGCCCCGGCAGCATTCATGGAGTTGATGAATCGAGTATTCAGGCCTTACTTAGATCTGTTCGTGATAGTTTTCATAGATGACATCCCGGTGTACTCCCGCAGCCAGGAAGAGCACGAGCAGCAGCACCTCAGAGTGGTTCTTCAGACTCTGAAAGATAACCGGCTATATGCCAAATTTTCTAAATGTGAGTTTTGGCCGAGTTCGGTAGCATTTCGGGTCACATTGTATCGGTGGAAGGTATTCAGTAGACCCAAAGAAGATCGAGGCAGTCCGGAATTGGCCTCGACCAGCCTCAATGAATCGAGATTCGGAGTTTCTCGGGATTAGCGATGTTACTACCGTCGTTTTGTAGAGGGTTTTCTTCATTGCAGCCTCGACGACCGAGGTTGACCCGCAAGGGTGTCCGGCTTCAGTGGTCGAAGGAATGTGAGGCGAGCTTTCGAAGCTCAAGACAGCCTCGACCACCGCACCGGTGTTGGTACTACCTACAGTGCACGGGCCTTATACAGTTTATCGTGATGCATCTCGTACCGTGGCTTGGAGCGGTATTGATGCGAGATGGTAAGGTTATTTCTTATGCTTCGAGACAGCTAAAAGATACATGAGAAGAATTATCCAGTTCATGATCTTGAATTAGAAGCAGTGGTTCATGCCTTAAAGATCTGGAGGCATTATCTATATGGTGTGACATGTGAGGTGTACACCGATCACAAAAGCCTACAGTACTTGTTCAAACAGAAGGAGTTGAATCTACGACAGCCGGAGATGGTTAGAGTTGCTAAAAGACTATGATGTTACTATATTATATCACCCGGGTAAGGCCAATGTGGTGGCCGATGCATTGAGTAGAAAGTATGCCAGCATGGGTAGTCTTGCATATATTCCGGTCAATCGGAGACCATTAGCTCTAGATGTCCAGGCCTTAGCCAACCGGTTCGTGAGATTAGACATTTCTGAGCCTAGCAGAGTGTTAGCCTGCACGGTCGCTCGTTCTTCCTTATTAGAGCGTATCCGTGAGAGGCAATTTGATGATCCTCATTTGCGTGAGTTGAGAGATACAGTACAGCGGGGAGGTGCCACACAGGTAAATCTAGATGATGATGGGATATTGAAATTGCAGGGTCGAGTTTGTGTGCCCAATGTCGAAGGAATTCGAGAGTTGATCTTAGCAGAGGCCCACAGTTCGCGGTATTCTATTCACCCAGGCGCCGCGAAGATGTACCAGGACTTACGGCAACACTATTGGTGGCGCGGAATGAAGAAAGATATCGTTGCGTATGTCGCTCGGTGTCTAAATTGTCAGCAGGTGAAATATGAGCACCAGAGACCTGGTGGTGTATTCCAGAGGATTGAAATTCCCGAGTGGAAATGGGAGCGGATCACTATGGACTTCGTTACCGGACTTCCTTTGACTCGGAGGAAATTTGATGCTATTTGGGTCATTGTTGATAGGCTGACCAAATCAGCACACTTTATTCCAGTATCGGTATCCTACTCATTGGAGAGGTTGGCAGAGATTTACATCAGGGAGATTGTTCGACTTCATGGGGTGCCGGTATCTATTATCTCTGATCGGGGTACGCAGCTTACCTCGCGGTTTTGGAGAGCGGTCTAGCAGGAGTTAGGCACCCAGGTTCAACTGAGTACAGCTTTTCATCCTCAGACGGATGGTCAGTCCGAGAGGACTATTCAGATTCTAGAGGACATGCATGGAGCCGGTGTTATCGATTTCGGAGGCTTGTGGGACTAGTTTCTGCCATTAGCAGAGTTCGCCTACAATAACAGCTACCAGTCCAGCATCTAGATGGCCCCGTATGAAGCACTGTATGGTAGGCGATGTCGATCTCCAGTCGGATGGTTTGAGCTGGGAGAGGCTCGGGCCTTACACAGACTTAGTTCAGGAGGCCTTGGATAAGGTTAAGACTATTCAGGAGAGATTACAATCAGCTCAGTCCAGGTAGAAAACTTATGCGGATCGTAAGGTTCGAGATGTAGATTTCATGGTTGGCGAGCGAGTATTGCTCCGAGTGTCGCCTATGAAGGGCATGATGAGTTTCGGGAAGAAGGGCAAGCTCAGCCCTAGGTATATTGGTCCATTTGAGATTCTAGACGAGTGGGAGGGGTGGCTTACAGACTAGCTCTGTCGCCTAGCTTATCAGCTGTGCATCCAGTTTTTCATGTATCTATGCTTCGGAGATACCACGGCGATCCCACACATGTGTTAGACTTCAGTACCGTCCAATTGGACAATGATCTATCTTACGAGGAGGAGCCGGTAGCCATTCTAGACCGGCAGGTTCGACAGTTGAGGTCGAAGAGTTATCCTTCTGTGCGTGTTCAGTGGAGAGGTCAGCCTCCTGAGGCATCGACCTGGGAGTCCGAGTC
>JASVEL010008016.1:0-108205 GCA_032618575.1 Nicotiana noctiflora
CAGAGGGACCATCCCTCATCTTCTACTCCTATTTCTTCAGCACCAGCTCAGTCAGCTAGGAGTGGTGGTTAGGTAGCCACAAGTCACCCTAGGGGCGAGGATCGTACTGGCGGAGGTCAGGCTCATTTTTATGCTCTTCCGGATACGAGGGATGCTAGTGCATCAGATGCAGTCATCACAGGTATTATCTCAGTTTGCCATGGGGATGCTTCTGTCTTATTTGATCCCGGATGTACCTACTCCTATGTATCTTCATATTTTGCGCATCATTTGGGTACGACCCGTGGTATTCTTGCCTTGCCCGTGCATATGTCTACCCCGGTGGGTGATACAGTTATTGTGGATCATGTATACCGATCCTGCCTTGTTACTATTGGGGGTCTGGAGACCCGAGTTGACTTATTATTATTGGGCATGGTGGATTTCGACGTGATTCTAGGCATGGATTGGTTATCTCCTTACCATGCGATTCTGGACTGTCATGCCAAGACAGTCACATTAGCTATTCCAGGTAATCCGAGGATCGAATGGCGTGGCGTGACTGATTATGTATCCGACATGGTGATTTACTTTATAAAAGCCCAACGAATGATTGGGAAGGGTTGTTTATCTTATTTGGCCTTCATTAGAGATGTTGACACTGAGACACTCAATCTTGATTCGGTCCCCATTGTGAGGGATTTCCCGGATGTATTTCCAGCAGACCTGTCGGGCATGCCGCCTGACAGGGATATCAATTTCGGTATTGACTTAGTGTCGGGAACTCATCCCATCTCTATTCCTCCCTACCGCATGGCACCTGCTGAGTTAAAAGAGTTGAAAGAACAACTTCAGGAACTCTTAGATAAAGGGGTTCATTCACCCAAGTGTGTCACCTTGGGGTGCACCGGTATTATTCGTAAAAAATAGATGGCACAATGAGAATGTGCATTGATTACAGACAACTAAACAAGGTGACAGTAAAGAATAAGTACCCACTACCTTGTATTGAGGACTTGTTTGATTAGCTTTAGGGAGCAAGTGTATTCTCTAAGATTGACCTTCGATTAGTTTATAACCAGTTGAAGATTAGGGACTTAGACATTATGAAAACAGCTTTCAGAACGAGATATGGGCACTATGAATTTCTGGCGATGTCTTTTGGGCTGACTAATGCCCCAGCCGCATTCATGCACTTGATGAACAGTGTATTTCAGCTGTACCTTGATTCTTTCGTGATCATATTTATTGATGATATCCTGGTGTAGTCACACAGCTAGGAGGAGCACGCACATCACTTGAGGGTGGTATTGCAGAGGTTGAGAGAGGAAAAGCTTTATGCAAAATTCTCTATATGTGAGTGCTGGCTTGATACTGTGACTTTTCTGGGATATGTAGTGTCCAGTGATGGTATTTGGGTTGACCCACAAAAAGTCGAGGCGGTGCAGAATTGGCCTAGACCGTCTTCAGCTACTGAGATCCGAAGTTTCCTCGGGTTGGCAGGTTAGTACCGCAGGTTTGTTCAGGGTTTTTCGTCTATTGCTTTACCTTTGACTAAGTTGACATAGAAGAATGCTCCATTTGTGTGGTCTGATGAATGTGAGGAGCGCTTCCAGAAGCTCAAGGCGGCCTTGACCACAGATCCGGTACTTGTGTTTCCATCAACTGCAGGGTCTTATACGGTGTATTACGATGCTTTAAGATTTGGGATCGGTTGTGTATTGATGCAGGAGGGTAGAGTTATTGCATATGCTTCTCGTCAGCTAAAGCCTCATGAGAAGAACTACCCTATTCATGACTTAGAGTTAGCTGCTATTGTTCATACCTTGAAGATTTGGAGGCATTACTTGTATGGTGTATCTTGTAACGTATATACATACCACCACAACCTTCAGCATTTGTTTAAGCAGAAAGATACGGAGATGGCTTGAGTTTCTTAAAGACTATGATATTACCATCTTGTATCATCCCGGGAAGGCCAATGTGGTGGCCGATGCCTTAAGCCGGAAGGCTATTAGTATGGGAAGCTTAGCGTACATTCCAGTTGGGGAGAGGCCCCTTGCAGTTGATATTCAGGGGTTAGCTAATCAGATGGTAAGGCTGGATATTTCTAAGCCCAGTCGGGTGATGGCTTACATGGTATCTCGGTCTTTCTTATATGACCGTATTCGAGAGCGCCAGTATGATGATCCACACTTGCTTGTTCTTAAGGACAGAGTTCAGCATGATGATGCCAGAGATGTCACTATTGATAGTGATGGTGTGTTGCGGATGCAGGGCCGGATATGCATGCCAAATGTTGATGTCTTTCGTGAGTTGATATTGGAGGAGGCCCACAGCTCATGGTATTCTATTCATCCAGGTGCCGCAAAGATGTATCAGGATTTAAGGTAGCATTACTGGTGGAGGAAGATAAAGAAAGATATTTTGAATCATGTAACACGGTGCCTAAACTGTCAGCAGGTCAAGTATGAGCATCAGAGGCCTGGTGGTGTGTTCCAGCGTATTGATATTCCCGAGTGGAAGTGGGAAAGGATCACTATGGACTTTGTTAGTGGACTCCTTCAGACAGCGAGGAAGTTTGATTCAGTTTGGGTGATTGTGGATAGGCTGACCAAGTTAGCTCACTTCATTCCTGTGTGTACTGTACTCCTCAGAGCGGTTAGCAGAGATATTTATCTGCGAGATTGTGAGATTGCATGGAGTTCCCATTTCTATTATATCAGACAGAGGTACCCACTTCACTTCTCAGTTCAGGAGGACATTTCAGCGAGAATTGGGTTCATAAGTAGAGCTGAGCACAACATTTCACCCACAGACGGATGGGCAGTCCGAGTGTACAATTCAGATACTAGAGGACATATTGCGTGCTTGTGTCATTGATTTCGGTGGTTCATGGGCTGATTACTTTCCTCTTGCAAAGTTTGCTTATAATAATTTCTATCAGTCCAGCATTCAGATGGCGCCATATAAAGCCTTATATGGGAGGTGGTGTAGGTGTCCAGTCGATTGGTTTGAGCCCGGCGAGGCTAGATTATTGGGGATAGAGTTAGTATAGGATGCCTTAGACAAGGTGAAAGTGATTCAGGAGAGACTTCACACAACTCAGTTGCATCAGAAGAGTTATGCAAATCGGAAGGTCCGAGATGTGTCTTATTCAATGGGTGAGAAGGTGTTGCTGGAGGTTTAGCCTATGAAGGGCGTTATGAGGTTTGGAAAGAAAGGAAAGTTGAGCCCAAGGTTCATTGTACCTTTTGAGGTGCTTAGGAAAGTTGGGGAGGTGGCCTATATGCTTGCCTTGCCACCCAGCTTGTCGGGATTTCACCCGATGTTCCATGTATCTATGTTCCGGAAGTACGTTGGAGATCTGTCACATGTGTTAGACTTCAGCACGATACAGCTGGATGAGGACTTGACCTATGATGTGGAGCCGATAGCCATTTTGGGTCGATAGGTTCGTAAGTTGAGGTCCAAAGACATAGCTTCAGTGAAAGTGCAGTGGAGAGGTCATCCCGTGGAGGAGGCAACTTGGGAGACCGAATAGGAGATGCGGAGCAGATATCCACACCTATTTGAGACTTCAGGTATATCTCTCAACCCACTCGCGGACGAGCGTTTGTTTAAGTTGGGGATAATGTAATGACCCAACCCGTAGTTACGGGAGTTATCGCCCCATTTTCTTCATTTAATACTTTAACATGTTAATTTATATGTGTTTGGAGAGTTAGAAGCAAATTAGTTGGAAATTAGATAGAAATGAGGCAATAAAACCTCATTATGAGAAGAATAGTTTGGAAAAGTCAACTGAATGTTGACCGATGAGTCAGACAACTCGTAATAGATATTTGATAATTTCACTAGTTTCAGGGGATGATTTATGACTTAAGAGAATAATCGGAATTGAATTTGGAGGTCCGTGTAGATTTAGGCTTGAATTGGCTAAGGTTGGATTTTGGCGAATTTCGGTTGAGAGGTGAGATTTTAATCTGAGGCTCAGAATGAAATTCTGAGAGTTGCAGTAGCTCCATTAGGTGATTTTGGATATGCGCGCAAAATCTTATGTCATTCAGAGGTGTTTAGGTTGGTTTTTAGAGCAAATGTTGGTTTCGGAAGTTTTAATGAAATTTAGGCTTGAATCTGTGAGAATTCGATGATTTTGATGCTTATGATGGTGTTTCTATGTAACGAACAAGTTTGAATGAGGTAATGTGATGTATTTGTGCTTTTGGTTGAGGTCTCGGGGGCCTCGAGATTGTTTCGGATGGTTAAACCGGCAATTCAAAGTGTTATAGCATATCTAAGGTGAAGTGTTCTGTTGTTTCCGCATCTGCGGTGGATGAGCCGCTTAAGGGGTCCTGCAGATGTGGCTGTGTGATCGCAGAAATGGCCCTTGTGGCCTAAAAGGGAAATTCCACAGAAGCGGATCTTGACCGCAAAATCGGTCTGGTAGAAGTGGCCTGGTCCGCAGAAGCGGATAGTGACTCGCAAAAGCGAGATTGCAGAAGCGGTCCTGTCCCATTAGGTAAAAGTCACAGAAGTGACAAGAAATCCGCAAAAGCGTACTCGCCTAAGCGAGTGTATTTCCGCAGAAGCGGAAATCGCCAGTGAAATAAAGAAAACGAGTATAGAATTTCAGAGTTCAAAACACACACTTTTAACTTTAAGGAGAGACGAACTTCGAGGGTTTTCAAGGAGAAACAGTGGGAAATCATCAGGTAAGGGTTCTTAAACCCAAATTATGTTATTATAACACAAAACCATAGATTAAACGCCCCAAAAACTAAGAATTTAAGTGAAAACATGGTGGTTAGGTCTTGGGAATTTAGGAAGATAAAGTGAAAGTTGAGGGGTCAAATGGACTCCGTTTTCGATAAAATTTATATGCACGGACTCGTGGCGAGACGAGGAATCATTTGGTATGATTTTGGAATTTTTTGAGAAGTGGGCCCGGAGCTTGGGTTTTACCAACTTGGTGCATTATGGCATTTTTCAAGTAAATTAGATTGGGTTATGTTTCCTAGACCCATATTGATAAATTACTGTGGTTTTGACTAGATTCGATGCATGAGGTGGCAAATTCAAACGGAAAATTCATCGCAGACGAGTCCAAGGCCGGCTATAGGTGAGTAGTTAGTGTATATGGTAGCCTGAGGGTTCGAAACCCCGGCTTAGCATATTGTGAGGCTAGCAGGGCGTGGCTCGCACCCTATGGCAGGTGCGGGATTGATTATGACTGGGGATTGAGACTTGGTCCATCCCGGATATGAATAATATATTATATGTGGTTGAAATGCATATTGTGCTAGATATATTTGTGGGCTGTAATCCATGTTTTGGGCCTTGTGCCGACCAGTAGTATCTCTAGGGGATAGATATATGTGTGATAGCTTGGTTTGCCTAATCACTGATCTCAGTCCTGGTTTGAAATCACTATTATGAAATGCTAAGTCACCTGTTCTTGGAAAATTAAATAAAATTTAATTATTTTCATTATTAATGAATTAGAACCTGGAAATAAATAATTTGAGCTGTTGTGTGACTCATATGCATGTTGTGGACTGAGGATGGCTCGGGCTGCACGTCGCAGCAGATGATATAAGGATCGGGTTGCACGCCGCAGCAAATGATATGATATTGCGCTTGGGTTGAAGGAGCCCCTCCGGAGTCTGTGCGCACCCCCAGTGAGCGTCGTCGACGTTAAACGGATCAGGCTACGTGTCGTATCGGTCATATGCATTGCATTGCATTTTATCTGTTGAATTATCTGTGCTAATTGTGACTTGCTTTTATTGTTAGTTCATGGGAGGTATCAGACTGTAGTTTAGCTTTACTCTGTGGTATTCTGTGGATTTCCTACTTTCAGCTATTAATATATATTTTTTACTCACTAAGAACTTAGTACTCACCCCAACTCCCTCCACCCTTGTGTGCAGATTCAGGTACACATGAGGGTTAGACGAGCACTCCAGCTTCTATCAGAGTTATTTTGAGTTGCTGAGGAGGCTGCCGGCATTCGCAGAACCTAGCTTCTCTTTCCATTCAGTTATTAGTATATGTTTCAGACTTGAGTGGTTTATTGAGTATTTCTATTACTATTCAGTTTCGTTTAGAGGCTCTAGACTCGTGACCCCAGATCCTTGGGAGTGTTATTTCTATTTCACACTTCTCGGTATTTATTCATATTATTATTGTTGGAGTATCTATTGCTCACATATTCTTCTTGAAATTTGTCCTTTTGGGACTAGTCTTTAATTGTGAAAACAATTGTTGGTCTGGCTAGCCTAGCCTTAGTGTTGGGCTCCATCACGACCGGATTTGGGTCGTGACAAATCTGCATTATTGACAACAGGTATGTATTCTTTACCAATATTAAAAAACAAGTTTCAAGTATTTGATAAGCTCTTACTTGGCTTGAATCCAGATTAGTCAGCCTCGTAACTTTTGGATACCTAATACTTGAAACAAAAAAAAAAGATGTTCTTGATAAACTAAATTTGATTTTTTAAGTTTAAACATCCAATATCGCTATTGGAATGACTCGTGAGATGAGATTAAATGGAGCAATATGGTCAACGAGGATTAATACCTTATAGCCGTCTCCAGAACATATATATCTCGTGTATACTAAAGTATAATATATATATATATATATATATATAATGTTTATCCGTAATCGGGTACTGAAGTGATAAGCTTCTTGTCACGACCCGGATTTTCCCCCAACATCGGGATCGTGATGGCGCCTACTCGTGGTAGCTAGGCAAGCCACTGTATTCATACTATCCCGTTTTTAACACAATTTTAATTAAATAAATGCGGAATACTTTATCGAAATGGATATAACAAATCACAAAGTGAAAATTATACTGAAATGAAATACCCAAGACGTGGAGTCACCAACTCACAAACTACTATGAAATACTACACATAAAAGTCTGAAGGAAATATAACATAATACCGTTTGTCTCGGAACAATGAGACTACAGCTATTAACATAAATAAAGAAAGAGACGCCGGGCCTACCTCGGTCTCAAATGTGATCAACTCCCACGCAATCTATTTACTGCTGCTGCTGCTCCTGATCGTAACCTGGACCTGTGCAAAAATGCACAGAAGTGTAGCATCAGCACAACCGACCCCATGTGCTGGTAAGTGCCTGGCCTATCCCGGCGAAGTAGTGACAAGCCTAGGACCAGACACCTACATAAACCTGTGCAATTCAATATATATATGTGTGTACCACAAAATAACAAGAAATAATCAAGTATTAACACAATGAGCAATATCTTGAAGAATTCAACAAGTAACCACAGTTAATAATTTCGCAAGGAAAATCAAAGTGTAATGTAAACACAAGTAATATCAATTCAAGAAATAGCAAATAGTTGCACGGCATCACCCTTCGTGCTTTTACTCTCGTCCTCACCAAGTAAACAAATAGAGTACACGGCATCACCCTTCGTGCTTTATCACTCTTCCTCACCCAAATAACAATCAAATAAGTTCACAAGGAAAAACAAGGTGTAATGGAAACACAAGTAATATCAAGTCAAGAAATGGCAAATAGTTGCACGGCATCAACCAAATAAAATATAATGGAAAAACAAGTAATATTAATTCAAGAAATAGCAAGCAATTGCACGGCATCACCCTTCGTGCTTTTACTCTCATCCTCACCGGATAGACAAATAAAGTACACGGCATCACCCTTCGTGCTTTTACTCTCATCCTCACATCCATAGTACGGCATGATCCTTCGTACATGGTTCAATAACATGGCACGGCATGATCCTTCGTGCATAATCAATAAATAAACATGGCACGGCATTAACCTTCGTGCATAAATAAATAAAACATGGCACGGCATCACCCTTCGTGCATTATCACTCTTCCTCACCCAAATAACAATCACAGCTAAGGGTAAAGAAAGAAACAATAATTCATAACCCGTCCCATCAAGGGCAATCAATAATAATCTTCACAACAAGTCCTAACCAGGGAGAACAATAACAATTCATCTGTAATATATCTCAAAATAATTATTTTCCAACGACTCACGGTCATACTAGACGCCAGTGTATGGATGCTCGTCACCACAGCCCATACACCGCACTCGATCACATAACACATAGCACATAATCCTATTCCCTCAAGCTAGGATAGAACAAACACTTACCTCGAATGCTTATGAACAATCCAATCCGTGGAAATGTCTTTTCTTTCAATTTGGCTCCAATCCAACCGTATCTATACACAATTGATTTAATATCATCAATTCTACTCAACAAACTAATTCTTAATACCAAATAACACTTTTACAACATTCTGCCATGAATAGTAAATTTCAACCCCGGGCCCACATGATCGGAATTCGGGGTTAGGACCAAAATCCGGTTACCCATCCCCCCACGAGTTCACGTATATAATTTGTTTCAAAATCGGACCTCAATTCGAGGTCCAATTCCCCAATTTATGAAAAACCCTATTTTCTAACAAAAACAAGAATTTTACCATGAAAACATTTGATTTCTAATGAAAAACATGTTTAATGATGTTAGGAATTGAAAGAATTAAGTAAAAAGTGACTTACAATCGTTTTGATGAAGAAGAAATCCTTGAAGAGTCGCAAATGGGTGTTTTGGTTTTGTGAAAAATGAAGAAATGACTGAAATTCGTGTTTTTCAGGTCTCTGTGTTCGCATTTGCGAACATGGGTTCGCAATTGCGAACCCCGACCAATTTCTGGAGTTTGAAAAATAAGCTAAGGGTGGGAAGTTCGCATTTGCGAACATTTGTTCGCATTTGCGAACAGTTCGCATTTGCGAACTAATGTTCGCATTTGCGAACACATGCTGTATAAGGCAGTGTTCGCATTTGCGAACAATGGTTCGCATTTGCGAACCAAGGCATAATGGGGAATGTTCGCATTTGCGAACTTTTGTTCGCATTTGCGAACATAGGCTGGCACTGGGGACCTTCGCAAATGCGAACAATTGTTCGCATTTGCGAACAAGGCTGGGCCAAGGGGGCTTCGCATTTGCGATGAATGTTCGCATTTGCGAGCCTGTCCCCCTTCGCAATTGCGAGAAAACTTCGCAATTGCGAAGCCAACAGCTGGGTGAAAAACCAGCAGTTCAAAAATTCAGAGTTTCATCCAACGGCCTATCAAATCTTTACCCGAGCCCCCCCGGCTCCAAACCAAACATGTACACAACCTCAAAAACACATTATGGACTTGTTCGTGCGATCATATCGCCAATATCACTTCGTTTTAATCAAATCGAGCCTCAAACTCATGATTTTCATACTTTTGATTTTCAAAACTTCTTAACTTGGAACTCAAGGTCCAAAACATCTCAAACGACATCCAAATGTCACCAAACTTTACGGAAATCACATATATAATATTTAAGACTTGTACCGGGCGTCGGAACCAAAATACGAGCCCGATACCAAGGTCTATTAATTTATTTCCTTTAATAATTACATCAAAAACAATTTCATAGAAAAATTCATAACTTGGGCTCTAGGCCTTAGAATTCGACTCCGGACACATGTCCAAGTCCCATATTTTCCTACGGACCTCTCGGGACCATCCAATCTCGGGTCCGGATCCGTTTACGAAAAATGTTGACCGAAGTCAACCATATCAATATTAATATCATTTTTATCCAAATTTCTCATAGAATTCATATTTTCTATCACAAAATCTTTCCGCTACATGCTCGGATCGTGCACGCAAATCGAGGCAACATAGAATGAGGTTTTCAAGGCCTCAGAAGCTCGAAATTATTAATAAAATAAGTGACGACCCTTTGGGTCGTCACAATCTCCACCTCTAAAACAACCGTTCGTCCTCGAACGGACAAAAGAAAGAAGTACCTGAGTCAGGAAACAAGTGTGGGTAACGGCTCCGCATATCAGACTCGGACTCCCAGGTCGATGCCTCAGAAGGCTGACCTCTCCACCGAACACGCACAGAAGGATAACTCTTCGACCTCAACTGTCGAACCTGCCGGTCTAGAATAGCCACCGGCTCCTCCTCGTAAGATAGATCATTGTCCAATTGGACAGTACTGAAGTCTAACACATGTGTGGGATCGCCGTAGTATCTCCGAAGCATAGATACGTGAAAAACCGGATGTACGGCTGATAAGCTAGGCGGCAAAGCTAATCTGTAAGCCACCCCTCCCACTCTGTCTAGAATCTCAAATGGGCCAATATACCTAGGGCCGAGCTTGCCCTTCTTCCCAAACCTCATCACGCCCTTCATAGGCGACACCCGGAGCAATACTCGTTCACCAACCATGAAATCTACATCTCGAACCTTATGATCTGCATAAGTCTTCTGTCTGGACAGAGCCGAACGCAATCTCTCCTGGATAGTCTTGACCTTATCCAAGGCCTCCCGAACTAAGTATGTACCCAACAACCGAGCCTCTCCCGGCTCAAACCATCCGACTAGAGATCGACATCACCTACCATACAATGCCTCATACGTGGCCATCTGGATGCTGGACTGGTAGCTCTTATTGTAGGAAAACTCTGCTAATGGCAAAAACTGGTCCCACGAGCCTCCGAAATCAATGACACGGGCTCGAAGAATGTCCTCTAGAACCTGAATAGTCCTCTCGGACTGACCATCTGTCTGAGGATGAAAAGTTGTACTTAGCTAAACCTGGGTGCCTAACTCCTGCTGGACCGCTCTCCAGAACCGCGAGGTAAACTGTGTACCCCGATGAGAGATAATAGATACCGGCACCCCATGAAGTCGAACAATCTCTCTAATGTAATTCTCTGCTAACCTCTCCGATGAGTAGGAGACAGATACTGGAATGAAGTGTGATGACTTGGTCAGCCTATCAATAATGACCCAAATAGCATCAAATTTCCTCCGAGTCAAAGGAAGTCCAGTAACGAAGTCCATAGTGATCCGCTCCCATTTCCACTCGGGAATTTCAATCCTCTGGAATACACCACCAGGTCTCTGGTGCTCATATTTCACCTGCCGACAATTTAGACACCGAGCGACATACGCAACGATATCTTTCTTCATTCTGCGCCACCAATAGTGTTGCCGTAAGTCCTGGTACATCTTCGCGGCGCCTGGGTGAATAGAATACCGCGAACTGTGGGCCTCTGCTAAGATCAACTCTCGAATTCCTTCGACATTGGGCACACAAACTCGACCCTGCAATTTCAATACCCCATCATCATCTAGATTTACCCGAGTGGCACCTCCCCGCTGTACTGTATCTCTCAACTCACGCAAATGAGGATCATCAAATTGCCTCTCACTGATACGCTCTAATAAGGAAGAACGAGCGACCGTGCATGCTAACACTCTGCTAGGCTCAGAAATGTCTAATCTCACGAACCGGTTGGCTAAGGCCCGGACATCTAGAGCTAATGGTCTCTGATTGACCGGAATATATGCAAGACTACCCATGCTGGCATACTTTCTACTCAATGCATCGGCCACCACATCGGCCTTACCTGGGTGATATAATATAGTAACATCATAGTCTCTGTTTGAACAAGTACTGTAGGCTTTTGTGATCAGTGTACACCTCACATGTCACACCGTAAAGATAATGCCTCCAGATTTTTAAGGCATGAACCACTGCTGCTAACTCAAGATCATGAACTGGATAATTCTTCTCATGTATCTTTAATTGCCTCGAAGCATAAGCGATAACCTTACCATCCTGCATCAATACCGCTCCAAGCCCTGTACGAGATGCATCACAATAAACTGTATAAGGCCCTGTACCTGTAGGTAGTACCAACACTGGTGCGGTGGTCAAGGCTGTCTTGAGCTTCTGAAAGCTCGCCTCACACTCCTCTGACCACTGAAACGGGACACCCTTCTGGGTCAACCTGGTCATCGGGGCTGCAATAGAAGAAAACCCCTCTACAAAACGACGGTAGTAACCTGCTAATCCCAAGAAACTCCGGATCTCAGACACTGAAGCTGGTCGAGGCCAATTCTGGACTGCCTCAATCTTCTTGGGTCTACCTGAATACCTTCCACTGATACAATGTGACCCAGAAATGCTACCGAACTCAGCCAGAACTCACATTTAGAAAATTTGACATATAGCTGGTTATCTTTCAGAGTCTGAAGAACCACTCTGAGGTGCTACTCGTGCTCTTCCTGGCTGCGGGAATACACCAGGATGTCATCTATAAAGACTATCACGAACAGATCTAAGTAAGGCCTGAATACCCGATTCATCAACTCCATGAATGCTGTCGGGGCATTGGTCAACCCGAAGGACATGACCAAGAACTTATAATGCCCATATCTAGAGCGAAAGGCTGTCTTAGGAATGTCAGCCGCCCTGATCTTCAGCTGATGGTAGCCCGACCTCAAGTCTATCTTAGAGAATACCCTCGCTCCCTGGAGCTGGTCAAACAAATCATCAATCCTCAGCAGTGGATATTTATTTTTAATAGTCACCTTGTTTAACTGCCGGTAATTAATACACATTCGCATCGAGCCATCCTTCTTCTTTACAAATAATACAGGTGCTCCCCAGGGGGAAACACTGGGCCTGATAAAACCCTTCTCAAGAAGGTCTTGCAACTGATCTTTCAACTCTTTTAGTTCCGGCGGGGCCATACGATAGGGTGGAATAGAGATGGGCCGAGTGCCCGTGCCAAATCAATACGTAAGTCAATATCCCCGTCGGTGGCATGCCCTGGCAGTCCGAAGGAAAACCTCGTGAAACTCCCGTGCAATAGGGACCGAATCAATGGAAGGAACTTCGCGCCGGAATCACGAACATAAGCCAAATAAGCTAGACACCCTTCTCGACCATACGTCGAGCCTTAACATAAGAAATAACAGTGCGAACGGAGTGGCTCGAGGTACCCTTCCACTCTAATCGGGGTGATTCTGGCAAGGCTAAGGTGACAGCCTTAGCATGACAATCAAGAATAGCATGGTATGGGGACAACCACCCATCCCCAATATGACATCAAAATCTACCATATCCAAGAGCAACAGATCGACACGGGTCTCAAGACCCCCAAATATAACTACGCACGAACGACGCACCCGATCGACTACAATGGAGTCACCCACTGGTGTAGCCACATAAACCGGAATATCCAGAGCATAGCTGGGCACGGCCAAATACGGTGCGAAATAGGAAGACACATAGGAATATGTAGATCCAGGGTCAAATAATACCGAAGCACCTCTTCCACACACAAGAATAGTACCCGTAATCACAACATCTGATGCCTCTCCCTCTGGCCTGGCCGGTAAAGCATAGAAACGGGATCCGCACCTCCCCTCCGAGCCGTGTCTCTAGGACGACCATCAACCGGCCGACCTCTACCTCTCGCCGGACGGTCTCTACCTCCACGGTCTCGACCTCCACCTCTAAAATCTCTACCCCCGCCTCTGGCTGGCTGGGCAGGCTGTGGGTCAACTGGGGCCCGAATCATGGGACGAGGACTCCGCTGCTGAGTGTTGCCCGCTGCTATAGGGCAATTCCTGATAAAATGACCCGGGTCACCACAACCGTAGCAACTCTTAGACCGATAGGGCCGCTGGCCCCGACGACCGGAATGGCCTCCACAAACACTCGAAGAGGCCGAGCATTAACAGGAGACTGGTCCGAATAATGCCCACGAGAACCGCGATCACCCGGTCCACCCTGCGAAGCTCGAAGGGCGGAATGAAAAGGCCCGGAGGACCGGCCTCTATCAAAGGATTCTCTCCTACCGCAGGAAGAACCACCAAACTCGCCTCGAATGACGAGGCCTCTTATCCGAAGAATAACCGCCTCCCCTAGCAAGAGCCATCTCAACTCGCGTGCCGCATTGGCCGCCTCCCGAAATGATATGTCACTCCCCACGCCCATAGCCATCTGGAGTCTAATCGGCTGATTAAGCCCATCTATAAATCCGCGGACCCTCTCCCGCTCCGTGGGAAGTATCACCACCGCATGACGAGCCAAGTCAATAAATCTCGTCTCATACTGTGTAACTGTCATAGTGCCCTGATGGAGGCGCTCAAACTGCCTCCGAAGTACATCCCGCCGAGTAGCAGGGAGAAACTTCTCCATAAATAGTTCCGCAAACCGGTCCCATGATAGAGCTGGGGACCCTGCTGGTCGAGTCAGGCAACAATCTCTCCACCAAGTCTTGGCGGATCCTGCAAGTCTGAAGGTACATAAATCAACTCCGTTTGTCTCCACGATCCCCATAGTCTTGAGAATCTCACGGCAACTGAATAAAAAGTCCTGAGGATCCTCTGATGCGGCTCCACCGAATGTAGTGGTAAATAGCTTGGAGAACCGATCAAGCCTCCATAACGAATCGAAGTCATGGCCGCTCCATCACCGACACGAGCCGCGGTACTCGACCGAGCGGCCACAACTGGCCGGATTACCGGTGCTCGAGGCCGAGGAGCTACCGGCTCCGAGTACGAGCAACAGAGTCCGGGTCCCTCCTCCACCCGAGAAGTAGCCGGGCAACCGATAATGGACCCGCTCCGGCAATGCTATCCATAAATCCCGCTATTCTCGACCAAAGCATCCCGAGATCCGGGTAATTAAAGCCTATCCTGGGTCCTGAGCTGGGCCCACCGGAGCTGCTGGAACCGAAACCTCCTCATCAATCTCAATATGAGGCTCCACCTCTCGGGTAGCTGCCTGGGGCCGAGCTTCTACCCCTACCACGGCCTCTAGTACGGCTCGGCCCCCGCCCTCGCAGTGAGCCGGCTCGGGGCTCGAGCCGCCGGTCGCCGGACGAAGGTGCGTGTCCTTACCATCCGCGAAAGGACATAATAAAATTCAATCAGCAACTGAGGAACAAGTCGCACGACAAGAAAGAACAAACGAGAGACTTTTTCCTAACTCAATAGACTCTGAAGGACAAGTACAGACGTCTCCGTACCTACCTCTCAAACTCTACTAAGCTTGTTCGTGAGTGGTGAGACCTATGTAACCTAGAGCTTTGATACCAACTAGTCACGACCCGGATTTTCCCCCAACATCGGGATCGTGATGGCGCCTACTCGTGGTAGCTAGGCAAGCCACCGTATTCATACTATCTTGTTTTTAACACAATTTTTAATTGAATAAATGCGGAATACTTTATCGAAATAGGAAATAACAAATCACAAGGTGAAAATCATACTGAAATCCTCTACCCAAGACGCGGAGTCACCAACTCACAAACTACTATGGAATACTACACATAAAAGTCTGAAGGAAATATAACATAATTCTGTTTGTCTCGGAACAATGAGACTACAGCTATTAACATAAATAAAGAAAGAGACGCCGGGCCTACCTCGGTCTCAAATGTGATCAACTCCCACGCAATCTATTTACTGCTGCTGCTGCTTCTGATCGTAACCTGGACCTGTGCAAAAACGCACAGAAGTGTAGCATCAGCACAACCGACCCCATGTGCTGGTAAGTGCCTGGCCTATCCCGGCGAAGTAGTGACAAGCCTAGGACCAGACACCTACATAAACCTGTGCAATTCAATATATATATGTGTGTACCACAAAATAACAAGAAATAATCAAGTATTAACACAATGAGCAATATCTTGAAGAATTCAACAAGTAACCACAGTTAATAATTTCGCAAGGAAAATCAAAGTGTAATGTAAACACAAGTAATATCAATTTAAGAAATAGCAAACAGTTGCACGGCATCACCCTTCGTGCTTTTACTCTCGTCCTCACCAAGTAAACAAATAGAGTACACGGCATCACCCTTCGTGCTTTATCACTCTTTCTCACCCAAATAACAATCAAATAAGTTCACAAGGAAAAACAAGGTGTAATGGAAACACAAGTAATATCAAGTCAAGAAATGGCAAATAGTTGCACAGCATCAACCAAATAAAATATAATGGAAAAACAAGTAATATTAATTCAAGAAATAGCAAGCAATTGCACGGCATCACCCTTCGTGCTTTTACTCTCATCCTCACCAGATAGACAAATAAAGTACACGGCATCACCCTTCGTGCTTTTACTCTCATCCTCACATCCATAATACGGCATGATCCTTCGTACATGGTTCAATAACAGGGGCACGGCATGATCCTTCGTGCATAATCAATAAATAAACATGGCACGGCATTAACCTTCGTGCATAAATAAATAAAACATGGCACTGCATCACCCTTCGTGCATTATCACTCTTCCTCACCCAAATAACAATCACAGTTAAGGGTAAAGAAAGAAACAGTAATTCATAATCCGTCCCATCAAGGGCAATCAATAATAATCTTCACAACAAGTCCCAACCAAGGGAGAACAATAACAATTCATCCGTAATATATCTCAAAATAATTATTTTCCAACGACTCACGGTCATACTAGACGCCAGTGTATGGATGCTCGTCACCACAGCTCATACACCGCACTCGATCACATAACACATAGCACATAATCCTATTCCCTCAAGCTAGGATAGAACAAACACTTACCTCGAATGCTTATGAACAATCCAATCCGTGGAAATGTCTTTTCTTTCAATTTGGCTCCAATCCAACCGTATCTATACACAATTGATTTAATATCATCAATTCTACTCAACAAACTAATTCTTAATACCAAATAACACTTTTACAACATTCTCCATGAATAGTAAATTTCAACCCCGGCCCACATGATCGGAATTCGGGGTTAGGACCAAAATCCGGTTACCCATCCCCCCACGAGTTCACGTATATAATTTGTTTCAAAATCGGACCTCAATTCGAGGTCCAATTCCCCAATTTATGAAAAACCCTATTTTCTAACAAAAACAAGAATTTTACCATGAAAACATTTGATTTCTAATGAAAAACATGTTTAATGATGTTAGGAATTGAAAGAATTAAGTAAAAAGTGACTTACAATCGTTTTGATGAAGAAGAAATCCTTGAAGAGTCGCAAATGAGTGTTTTGGTTTTGTGAAAAATGAAGAAATGACAGAAATTCGTGTTTTTCAGGTCTTTGTGTTCGCATTTGCGAACCTGGGTTCGCAATTGCGAACCCCGACCAATTTCTGGAGTTTGAAAAATAAGCTAAGGGTGGAAAGTTCGCATTTGCGAACATTTGTTCGCATTTGCGAACAGTTCGCATTTGCGAACTAATGTTCGCATTTGCGAACTAATGTTCGCATTTGCGAACACATGCTGTACAAGGCATTGTTCGCATTTGCGAACAATGGTTCGCATTTGCGAACCAAGGCAGCACTGGGGACCTTCGCAAATGCGAACAATTGTTCGCATTTGCGAACAAGGCTGGCTTCGCATTTGCGATCAATTGTTCGCATTTGCGAGCCTTGCCTTATACTGTCCCCTTCGCAATTGCGAGAAATTCTTCGCAATTGCGAAGCCAACAACTGGGTGAAAAAACCAGCAGTTCAAAATTCAGAATTTCATCCAACGGCCTATCAAATCTTTACCCGAGCCCCCCGGCTCCAAACCAAACATGTACACAACCTCAAAAACACATTATGGACTTGTTCGTGCGATCATATCGCCAATATCACTTCGTTTTAATCAAATCGAGCCTCAAACTCATGATTTTCATACTTTTGATTTTCAAAACTTCTTAACTTGGAACTCAAGGTCCAAAACATCTCAAACGACATCCAAATGTCACCAAACTTTACGGAAATTACATATATAATATTTAAGACTTGTACCGGGCGTCGGAACCAAAATACGAGCCCGATACCAAGGTCTATTAATTTATTTCCTTTAATAATTGCATCAAAAACAATTTCACATAAAAATTCATAACTTGGGCTCTAGGCCTCAGAATTCGACTCCGGACGCATGTCCAAGTCCCATATTTTCCTACGGACCTCTCGGGACCATCCAATCTCGGTCCGGATCCGTTTACCAAAAATGTTGACCGAAGTCAACCATATCAATATTAATATCATTTTTATCCAAATTTCTCATAGAATTCATATTTTCTATCACAAAATCTTTCCCGCTACATGCTCGGATCGTGCACGTAAATCGAGGCAACATAGAATGAGGTTTTCAAGGCCTCGTAAGCTCGAAATGATTAATTAAATAAGTGATGACCCTTTGGGTCGTCACAATCTCCACCTCTAAAACATATATATATATATGTAATTATTTTCTAGCCAACTAGCCAAATGTGTTAATAGCCCTTGTTGTTACTATTGTTGCAACCATCTGAAATTCAAAGTTCACTAGACCGACTAATCCGAATTCATGTCATGTAAGCCCAGTATATGGGTAAAGCGCTTCCTACTGCTAGATTCTCATCCCACGACTTAAACCCGAGACATTTTGTTAACATACTGCTAAGAGATTGAGTCAAAATAGAAGTAAGTCCTTATGATTCAACCAAAGGGCGAGGGATCCCGACCATCCCATTGCATCCTTTTGTCACGACCCATTTTCTGCACAAGTCGAGACCGGCATTCGATCACTAAACATGACCGAGCGAACCATCTGTGATTATCAAGCCTCTTATAACTCCAAACATTATATGCAACAAAGCAATACTCTAAATAAATACTTTTGATTAATTCAAATATTTAAATAAATCAACTCCAAAGCTTTATTCGTAGTAACTACTGAAATTTCTGCTAAGTTATTATAAAGTAACTTATGACTCTCAACCCAATGACTATGTCTATGAAGCCTCTACTGATAAACTGACGCACTGCTCAGGACATGAGACTTCTTGGCCAGTTCTCTAAATAAATAAGAAATAGCTAAATGAAAATGACTCTAAGGAATACTCCACGAACGAAGGGAAGGAAGTCCTAACTCGTAGTCTGCTCGCCTGCAAATCATGTTACTACGTTGTACCGCATAGCAATGTAGGTTCCCAAAAGAGAATGTCAGTACCATCCATTGTACTCAGTGAGTCTCAACACAGGGGAAGAAAATTTAATAATATATACATTATGAGCAAAGGTTCTAAATGCATGTAAAACATAAAGCTTATAAGAATAATTCTAAATAATTGCATAATAGAAAATTCTTTTCTTTTTCTTTCTTGATGAAAATACTTCACTTTATACTTTGGGAGTTCCAACTATCCTGACTTAATTTCGTTTCAGGCACCGTGTGATCGACACGGGTTCGATCCCAACCTGATCGAATAGGACCAATCCACGAGGTGCCACTCGTTTCATGGTTCCCAGCGCTCATGTATCTTACCTTAGCATGGATAAGTAAATTCTCAGCAACGAGACCCTCGGCTCGTGTGCTCCCTACTTTGGCACAAGTAGTTTCAGGAAGTCAACGCCTTGGTCAGGACCCTCAGCCTGGACGATGACCCCTTCACAGAATAAAGGATACTCCTGTCACGACCCCAAAACCCAGTCGCGATGACGCCCAGCACATTGCTAGGCCAGCCCGACCAATCAACTGAAACACGGAGCAATTAGCTCACACTTTACCCTTTTAAGCATAAACAGTGATAGAATAATACAGATAATATCCAACACATCAGGATTAGACATCCCAAAACCAGTATAACCTCCCACCGAATCAGGAGTCACAAGTCATGAGACTCTACCACAATTTATAAGCTGTGATAGTGTATACAACTGTGCACAAATGTAGAATAGACTAAACAAATAAGGATAAACTGGAGAGTCAGGTCCTGCGGACGCTGGCAGCTACCTCGACTGTCCAAGTAAGCTCTCCGAGCAGCTATTCAGCTCTGCTGTGATGTACCTAGATCTGCACACAAGGTGTAGGGAGTAGTGCGAGGACTTCCAACTCAGTGGTAATAAGCAAGGGTAAGACAACGAATGTAAGAAAACCCAATACAACACTAAGTAAAGCTATACACAATATCCTGTATCAGTTATCAACATGAGCAATATCAGGACCAGCAATATCAGAACCAGCAATATCAGCTATCAAAATAGCAGGTATAGCTAAATGCAATGCAATGCATGAATATGACCGCAACGACGCGTAGCCCGATCCATTTGGGTACCCGTGCTCACTGTGGGGGTTCAAACTCCGGAGAGGCTCCTACAACCCAAGCACAATATCATGATATGCTGCGGCATGCAGCCTGATCCACTACCAGTAAGCTATAATGCAATGCAACCTCACAGGCTCAGAAAATAGTATTTCAAATCTCTTTTTATCATTTTCAGTAGAAAACAATGTTTCAGAAATTCCAGAGTTTGGAAAACCATTTTTCGATAGTAATAACTCAGGACTAGTATCAAAATAGCATGTCAATATCATAAAAATAATAGCAACGATCCTCGTGGATCCCAATAACTGGCTCGTACCCAAAAGATATTCACAACCATCCAAGAAGGAGGTTCACCGGCTCAATAATAGCCAAAAATACAATATAGTATCAACAGGTCGGACTAAGCCACCGTCCCCAATCACATTCGACCACACACTCACAGAAGAGTACGTGTCTCGCCTCAATACAGCGTCACAAAGTGATATACCGGGGTTTCGAACCCGCTGGTCATCACCCACACCCACTACTCACCTCGACTCGACTCGACGACTAGTCCTGCAAAGCCCTTGCCACGAGAATCGGCCTCCATGGGTGTAGAATCTGATCAAAATCAATAGAAATACATCAAAATAGGCTAAAGGGACATTACCCAATCGAAACAACTCGAATTACACCAAAAAATACAAAGTTGCCAAAACTCGACTTTCGGTACGCTTCTAAAAAAATTACAAAAGTTATATTTTGAAAATCCTTATATCAACACGAGTCCATAAATATAAAGTTTATCAAAATCGGACTCCGTTTGCCCATTCAAATCGATGATTTACCATAACCCAGGCTTAGAGCAAAAAATCCCCCATTAATCCTTCCATTTTCAGTGAATTAGATGAAGATTCTAAGATAAAATCATGTATTTAGACCATAAAACTTACCTCCAATATTTTCCCGATGTAATCCCCTTCAATTTCTGCTACTTGGCTCTCAAGGAACTAAAAATGGAGGGAATATACTATGTGTTTGCGACTGAAATGTTCTGGTTCTTAACCCTTCTGTCAGATATTTAACCCTATGCGATCGCAGCCCTTGGCATACGATCGCGATGAATTAATTTCCCTGAGCTCCGCAACACTCTATGTGATCGAAATCTTCACTATGCGATCACATAGTATAAGAAATAGCTGCCCTCCAAAAGCTTCTATGCGATCGTGTTCTTGGCCTCGCGATTGCACAGCTTCACCTCCTATTGCTATGCGATCACAGCCTAGGCCATGCGATTGCAGAGAACGAATTGGTCACCTCACAAAATCCTTCTACGTGATCGCATGGCTCCTCATGCGATCGCAGAGAGCAAAATGGCTCTGCAGTTATGACAGCAATTCTGTTGTTTCCTCTAATAAAAAATGGTCCGTTTGGACCCCCAAATTCACCCCGAGGCCCCCGGGACCTTAACGAAAACCACCAACCTACTCCAAAATATGATACGAACTTGTTCCAATCATAAAAACACACCCTTAAACACGGAAATCATCAAATCAAGGCGAATTCAAGCCTAAGTTTCAACCAGAACTTCCGAAAACAACATCCAATCAAAAGCCCGACCAAACGATATCTGAATGACCTAAAAATTTGAAGACATATCCAAAATCACCTAACAAAGCTACTGCAACTGTCAGAATATTACATTCCGACTCCCGAATCAAAATCTCACCTATCGATCGGATTTTGCCAAAATTCCAACTTAGCCAATTCAAGCATATTCTACACCAGACCTCCAAATTCAATTCCGATCGCTCCCCTAAGTCACAAATCACCTCCCGAAACTAACCAAATCATCAGAATTTGATTCCGAGCCCTCTAACCACATAGTCAACTCTGGGTTGACTTTTCATAAACAAGCTTTATTTCAAAAGGCTATATGCCGCATTTTCAACCAGAATCACTCCTAACTCACTCGATAGACTCTAACACCGATATAGAAACATGAAACATATACATGAAGGGGTAATGGGGTGGTAATTCTCATGATGACGGGACGGGTCGTCACATTCTCCCCCACTTAAGCAAACGCTCGTCCTCGAGCGGGTCAAGAAACATACCTGGAGACTCAAATAAGTGAGGATATCTGCTCTGCATCTCCCGCTCGATCTCTCAAGTGGCCTCCTCCACGGGTCAACCTCTCCACTGAAATTTTACTGATGCAATTTCCTTGGACCTCAATCTTCTCACTTGAAGACCCAATATGGCTATAGGCTCCACATCATAGGTCAAGTCATCATCAAGCTGAATAGTACTAAAATCCAACACATGCGATGGGGCGCCCACATATTTCCAAAACATAGACATGTGGAACACTGGATGAACTACCGATAGACTTGGTGGCAAAGCAAGCATATAGACCACCTCTCCAATCCTCCTGAGGATCTCAAAAGGGCCAATGAATCTCGGACTGAGCTTTCTTTTCTTTCTAAATCGCATGACGCCTTTCATAGGCAAAACCTTTAGTAAGACCTTATCACCTACTGAATATGACATATCCCGAACCTTCTGGTCCACATAACTCTTCTGGCGTGACTGGGCTGTGCGACGTCTCTCCTGAATCACCTCCACCTTGTCCGAAGCATCCTGGACTAACTCTATCCCCAACAACCTTACCTCACCGGGCTCAAACCAACCAACTGGAGATCTACACCGTCTCCCATATAAAGCTTCATACGACACCATCTGGATACTAGATTGGTAGCTGTTGTCATAGGTGAACTCTGCGAGAGGAAAATAATCAGCCCATGAACAACCGAAATCGATAACACAAGCTCGTAACATATCCTCTAAGATCTAAATAGTACGCCCGGACTGTCCGTCCGTCTGAGGATGAAATGTAGTAATCAACTCAACCTGGGAGCCCAACTCACGCTGAAATGTCCTCCAGAACTGCAAAGTAAACTGAGTACCTCGGCCCGATATGATAGAAATTGGGACTCCATGCAATCTCACAATCTCCTGAATGAATATCTCAGCTAATCGCTCCGAGGAGTACGTAGTACACACAGGAATGAAGTGAGCTGACTTGGTCAGCCTATCCACAATCACCCAAACTGAATCAAACTTTCTCGATGTCCGAGGGAGTCTAGTAACAAAGTCCATAGTGATCCTTTCTCACTTCCACTCGGGAATATCAATACGCTGAAACACGCTACTGGGCCTTTAATGCTCGTACTTGGCCTGCTGACAGTTGAGGCACCGTGCTACATGTCTCACAATGTCCATCTTCATCTTCCTCTGCCAATAATGCTATTTTAAGTCCTGGTACATCTTCGCGGCACCTGGATGGATAGAATACCGTGAGCTATGGGCCTCCTCTAGTATCAATTCACGAAGGCCATCAATATTAGGCACGCATATCCGGCCCTGCATCCTCAATACACCATCACTATCAATAGTGACATATCTGGCATCATCATGCTGAACTCTGTCCTTAAGGACAAGCAAGTGTGAATCATGATACTGGCGCTCACAAATACGATTATATAAAGAAGACCGAGAGACAACACAAGCCAACACCCTGCTGGGCTCTGAAATGTCTAACCTCACTAGCCAATTGGCTAACGCCTGAACATCATGAGCAAATGATCTCTCCCCTACTGGAATATATGCCAAGCTGCCCATACTGATCGCTTTTCGGCTCAAAACATCGGCTACCACATTGGCCTTCCCCGGATGATATAGAATAGTAATGTCATAATCCTTGAGCAACTCAAACCATCTCCGCTGTCTCAAATTATGATCCCTCTATTTGAACAAATTCTGGAGACTACGATGATCGGTATACGCCTTACAGGATACGCCGTACAAATAGTGCCTCCAAATCTTCAAGGCATCAACCTCTACAGCACAATGCTCAAATGATGAGCGTGTTCCTCCTGGATACAGGAGTAAACTAGAATATCATCAATGAACAAGATCATGAATGAATCCAAATACGACCTGAACACACTAATCATCAGATGCATGAACATTGTTGGGGCGTTGGTCAGCCCAAAAGACATCACAAAGAACTCATAGTGCCCATATCTAGTCCTGAATGAAGTCTTCATAATTTCAGAGTCCCTAATCTTCAGCTGATGATAGCCCGAATGAAGATCAATCTTCGAGAACACCCTCGCACCCTATAACTGATCAAATAAATCATCAATGCGCGGTAATGGATACTTGTTCTACACTGTTACTTTTTCAACTGTCTATAATCAATGCACATCCGCATAGAATCATCTTTCTTCTTAATAAATAACACTGGTGCACCCCACTGTGACACACTAGGGTGAATGAATCCCTTATCCAAAAGCTCCGGAAGTTGTTCTTTCAATTCCTTCAGCTCAGCTGGTGCCATCCGGTAAGGAGGAATAGAAATGGGCTGAGTGCCCGGTACCAAGTCAATACCAAAATCGATGTCCCTGTCTGGTGGCATACCCGGTAGCTCTGAGGGGAATACATCTGGAAAGTCCCTCACAACAGGCACAAAATCAATACTAGGAGTCTCAGCTCCCACATCCCTCACAAATGCTAGATACGACAAATACTCCTTTTCAACCATTCTCTGAGCCTTTAAGAATGAAATAACACGGCTAGGGACGTAATCAGTCGAAGCCCGCCACTTAATTTGATGAATACCAGGAATAGCCATGGAGATAGTCAGTCCATCCCTAACAATAACAGATCTACCTGGGTCTGCAGACCCCTAATAGAAATAACACAGGATCTATAGAAATGATCCACAAAAATCGTATCACCCACTGGGGTAGATACATGAACAGGCAAATAAAGACTACCACAGGTCGTACCCAAATGATGTGTAAAATAAGAAGACACGTACGAATATGTGGACCCGAGATCAAATAAAATAGAGGCATCTCTGTGACAGACAGAAATGATACCTGTAATCACTGCATCGGAGGCAACTGCATCACGCCTGTTAGGGAGTGCATAGATAGAATCGTGCCTGGCCCCCACTAGATCGCTCCATACCTTTTGGGCGACCTCGAGAAGACTGACCTCTACCTCTACTAGCCTGAGATGGTGCTGAAGATGAGGGTTGATCCCTCTGCTAAGACTTGTCCCTGCGAAGTCGAGGGCACTGCCTCCTCATGTAGCCAAACTCGCCACACTCAAAACATCTACCTGGCGCTGGAGAAGGGGACTGAAGGGAACCCCTCCCTGCAGACGAACCCTAGACTTAAGAAGTAGGTGTTGCACCCTGAGCTGGGAGGGCACTAAGTGAAGACTAGCCCTGCTGGAAACCCTGGCGGCCACGACCTGAAGAAAAAGCTCCGCTATACTCAGGGTGGCCTGACTGAGAAGGTCTAGACGAGTGACCTCTGCCCTGCTGATACTGCCCTCTAGATGGAGCACCACTAAAGCTACCAGAACCTCGAGGCCTCTTGGCCTCCCGCTCCTCCTGCTCACGGCGACGATCCACCTCAATGGAGCATGCCATATCCACAACCTGCTCAAAAGATGATGATGATAGTACTCTCTCTCTGGTCATCAGAATGCGAATGGAATAGTTGAGGCCATCAATGAACCTCCTAATCCCCTCCCGATCTATCGGGATCATCCATATGGCATGCCTAGCCAACTACGTATATCTCAACTCATACTAGGTCACTGACATGTCGCCCTGTACTAACCACTCAAACTGGCGACGAAGCTCCTCGCGACGGGACTGAGGCACATATTTCTCTAAAAGAGAGTAGAAAAATGCTGCCAGGTAAGAGGTGCTGCTCCCGCAGGCCTACGCCTCTCAAACTCCTCCCACCAATCGAACGCTGGACCGCTAAACTGGAATGTAGTAAATGAAACCCCGCTGGACTCAAGAATCCCAGTTGTACGTAGCATCCTCTAGCACTTATCTAAGAAACCCTAGGCATCCTCGCCTTCAGTACCACCAAAATGAGGTGGTTGGAGTCTACCAAATCTCTCTAGGCGACGCTGCTCGTCGTTAGGCATAACCTGTACCACATGCTTTGGAGCTAGTGCAGTTGGAATAACTGGTACAACTGCCTGAGCTGGGACCGTCTCCGGCGTCTGAACTCCCTGTACCACCTGCTCAGGTGTGTGCGAGCTGCGGGGGTCAAATGACCACCCCCTATCTGGGATGTCGCTGATGTAGCAGTAGTTGATACTACCTGAGCTAATCCAGAACATACTGATAATATCTGGGCCAAAGTCTCCTGAAGGCCAGGAATGACAATAGACACCGTCTGTACCTGAGCTGGTGCTGCTGGAGCATCAACCACTGGGGGCTGCTCCTAAATAGGGACAACAAGTGGGTTAACTGGCATTGCCTCAGCTGTCCTACCTCTACCACGACCACGGCCGCGCCCACGGCCTCTAGCAGGTGGTAATGGTGGTCGTCCACCTCATCCCGAAGCTCGAGTTCTCGCCATCTACGAGAGAATAGAATGTCAAACTTCAGTTTGAATCAACAAAATCGCACGACAAGAATTTCAAGAATTGAAACTTTCCTAAAAGGTTTGCAGCCTCCCGAGGATAAGTAAAAGCGTCCCCGTACCGATCCACGAGACTACACCAACCGGCTCATGACTTGCGAGACTTGTTAACCTAGGCTCTGATACCAACTTGTCACGACCCCAAAACCCGGCTGTGATGGCGCCCAGCACATTGCTAGGCCAGCCCGACCAATCAACAGAAACACAAAGCTATTAGCTCACACTTTACCCTTTTTAAGCATAAACAATGATAGAATAATGAAGATAATATCCAAAACACTGGGATTAGACATCCCAAAACAAGTATAACCTCCCTCCGAATCAGAAGTCACAAGTCATGAGCCTCTACTAGAATTTATAAGTTGTGATAGTGTATACAACTGTGCACAAGTGTAGAATGGACTAAACAAATAAGGATAAACTGGATAGTCAGGTCCTGCGGATGCTGGCAGCTACCTCGACTGTCCAAGTAAGGTCTCCAAGCAGCTATAGAATCAGCTCTGGTGTGCTGTACCTGGATCTGCACACAAGGTGCAGGGAGTAGTGTGAGTACTTCCAACTCAGTGGTAATAAGCAAGGGTAAGACAGTGAATGTAAGAAAACCCAATACAACACTAAGTAAAGCTATACACAATACCCTGTATCAGTTTTCAACATGAGCAATATCGGGACAAGCAATATCAAAACCAGCAATATTAGCTATCAGAATAAAGGTATAGCTAAATGCAATGCAATGCATGAATATGACCGCTATGGCACGTAGCCCGATCCATTTGGGTACCTGTGCTTACTGTTGGGGTTCAAACTCTAGAGGGGCTCCTACAACCCAAGCACAATATCATGATATGCTACGGCGCGCAACCCGATCCACTACCAGTCAGCTATAATGCAATGCAGCCTCACAGGCACAGAAAATAATATTTGAAATCTTTTTTATCATTTTCAGTAGAAAACAGTGTTTCAGAAATTCCAGAGTTTGGAAAACCATTTTTAGACAGTAATAGCTCAGGACTGGTATCAGAATAGCATTTCAATATCATAGAAACAATAACAACGATCCTCGTGGGATCCCAATAACTGGCTCGTAGCCCAAAAGATATTCACAACCATCCAAGAAGGAGGTTCACCAGCTCAATAATAGCCAACAACACAGTATAATATCAACAGGTCGGACTAAGCCATAGTCCCAAATCACATTCGACCCTGCACTCACAGGAGAGTACGTGTCTCGCCTCAGTACAGCGTCACATAGTTATATACCGGGTTTCGAACCCACTAGTCATCACCTACACCCATTACTCACCTCGACTCGGCTTGAAGGCTAATCCGCAATACCTTTGACACGAGAATTGGCCTCCACGGGTGTAGAATCAGATCAAAATCAATAGAAATGCATCAAAATAGGCTAACAGGACATTACCCAATCGAAACAACTCGAATTACCCCAAAAACCACAAAGTTACGAAAACCCGACTTTCATTACGCTTCTCGAAAAATTACAAAAGTTATATTTTCGAAATCCTTATCTTAACACGAGTCCATACATATAAAGTTTATCAAAATCGGACTCCGTTTGCCCATTCAAAATGGTGATTTACCATAACCCAGGCTTAGAGCAAAAATCCCCCATTAATCCTTCCATTTTCAGTGAATTAGATGAAGATTCTAAGATAAAATCGTGTATTTAGACCAAAAACTTACCTCCAATGTTTTTCCGATGAAATCCCCTTCAATTTCCGCTACTTGGCTCTCAAGGAACTCAAAAATAGAGGAAATATAGTATGTGTTCGCGACTGAAATGTTCTGGTTTTTAACCTTTCTGTCAGATATTTAACCCGATGCGATCGCAGCCCTTGGCATGCGATTGCGATGAATTAATTTCCCTGAGCTCTGCAACACTCTATGCGATTGCATTCATCACTATGCGATCGCATAGTATAAGAAATAGCTGCCCTCCAAAAGCTTCTATGCAATCGCGTCTTGGGCTTCGCGATCGCACTGCTTCACCTCCCGTTGCTATGAGATCGCAGCCTAGGCCATGCGATCACAGAGAAAAAATTGGTCGCCTCCCAAAATCCTTCTACGTGATCGCATGGCTCCCCATGCGATCGCAGAGAGCAAAATGGCTCTGCAGTTATGACAGCAATTCTGTTGTTTCCTCTAATAAAAAATGGTCTATTTGGACCCCCGGATTCACCCCGAGGCCCCTAGGACCCCAACGAAAACTACAAACCTACTCCAAAATACAATACAAACTTGTTCCTATCATAAAAACACACCCCTAAACACGGAAATCATCAAATCAAGGCAAATTCAAGCCTGAGTTTCAACTAGAACTTCCGAAAATAACATCCAATCAAAAATCCGACCAAACGATATCCGAATGACCTGAAAATTTGCAGACATATCCAAAATCACCTAACGAAGCTACTGTAACTGTCAAAATTCCATTTCGACTTCTGGATTAAAATCTCACCTATCGATCGGATTCCACCAAAATTCCAACTTAGCCAATTCAAGCCTATTTCTACACCGGGCCTCCAAATTCAATTCTGATCGCTCCCCTAAGTCACAAATCACCTCCCGGAACTAACCAAGTCATCAGAATTCGATTCCCAGACCTCTAACCACATAGTCAACTCTGGATTGACTTTTCATAAATAAGCTTCATTTCAAAAGGCTATATGCCCCATTTTCAACCAGAATCACTCCTAACTCACCCGATAGACTCTAACATCGATATAGAAACATGAAACATATACATGAAGGGGTAACGGGGTGGTAATTCTTGCGACGACAGGCCGGGTCGTCATAACTCCCAAAAATCTTTTCTTTCTAAAACTTATTCTTGAATTCTAAATATTTCAAACATACTCATTCTAGAATCCTTAAATGTAAGGTATAGCATAAGAATGAAATAAACATTCAAAAGTATTTCTATAGATTCTTGCCTCTTCATGAAAGTTTCTTTTTCAATATGAAAATGGCCTATAAAAATACACAAAAATATGCAAATTTACAGTCTCCACAAAATGCACGCAGCAACGTAACATCTTTACACCTTCAAATAATGAATCAAACTACAAGCTTTAGAATACTTCTGATTTTTATAATATTATATTAGTTTCTTGATAGATGTTGCAAGAAGTACTGCCATTTAATTGCATCCATTCATTAGTTTGATATTACCAAGAAAATATGCCAAAGACATGATATTTATCCATAAGACATGCATTTTCGTTGGAGTAACTAAGTATTTTAAAATCTTTTGATGTATACAGTTTAAGCACTAAAATAATTCTAAGCAAATAGGTATTCACCCATTTTAATTAAGTAAATATAAACTCTTTTAATCAATTTATCAAATGCTTTGTGTGCGTGCTATTGTGAATTAAACCACTTTAATAAAAGGGTTATATCAACTCACCTAAAAAATTCTCGAGCCAATACGTAGGCCCCAGTCCAATTGATATCAATCAAATAAATGATTCTTTAACAACTGATGTATTTTAATCAATTTTAAGGTACTACACCTAAATATGAAATTTATTGATGATATAGAGGAAGAAGGGAATTAACTACTCAATTCTTAGCTATTATTACTTTAAGGTAATTGACAATAAAGAATTTTATATACCTGAATTCAAGAATAAGTGACTTGTAAAGAACCCTAGGTTTTCCGTTGACTGCATGACTTTTTTGTTTTCTGTCTCTTGTTTCCCAGCTTCTGTGCGTTTTTTTTGCTCTGTTCTCTCTAAGGCATTAAGCCTTTATTTGGTTCCTCCCCTCTTTTAAGTAGCGTGACTTCCTTTCTAATTAGTTGCGTCATCTTTTTTTTAAACTAATAATTAGTAATACCTATTTTTTTAATAACTTGATAACAGTGAAGTTATTAATATTTTAATAATATTCCTCTAATTGTATAATTAATTATCTATCTCTCTCTCTCTCTCTCTCTCTCTCTCATATATATATATATATATATATATATATATATATATATATATATATATATATATACTATAACCAAGAGAATAATAATAATAATAATAATAATAATAATAATAATAATAATAATAATAAATTAAATTTTATAATTAGCTTGTCTCGGAACTTTTAAAAATTTGAGAAGTGTTACAATTTTCCCTCCTTAAAAACATTCGTCCTCGAATGTTGCTAGGGCCTTATTCTAAAGCTAACAAACATTACTTAGGTCCTTGAACCTCTTAAACGTTTTTAGCACTACTGACTATACAAAAGGACTCAAAATTTTGGCTAACTCCCTAAATTTTCAAAAATTTCGGCAAAGTTTCCCTTGTAAATTGGACTATCCAAAAAAATATCCCTGTCACGAATACCTTAACCGCATCAACAACGACCAAATATACCATAATAGGCGATTAATAGGCACCATATGCAGCTCATAAATTAATTTCTCACAGTCCGACAAGGAGGTACCACAATAACTAACAAGAATCTAAAGCACAACAACTTTAGCACAAGTAAATCACTTTAATGAATTTAATATACTACTGCATAACTAAATTACTACTACAGCTAAGCATAATCTAGGAAGGACAAAAACACTTACTAACTTGTATTTAATAAATGAAATATAAATGTCAAACCAAACTTAGGTTCACATACCTTCTTCCTCAAATAAAAATGGATATTTCTTTCTCATATCTTCCTCGACCTCCCATGTAGCCTCTTTTGAATCATGATTACTCCACAAAATTTTTACAGATGCTAAATCTTTTGTTCTCAACTTTCTTACTTGCCTATCGAGAATTTCTATAGGTACCTCTTTATAAGTCAAGCCTTCTTTATTTTCTATGGTATTAGCAGGTATTATATGTGACTCATCATGAATATACTTTCTAAGCATAGACACATGAAAGACAGGATGAACAGAGGACTATTCAACGGGTAGCACTAGCTTATAAGCCACGTTTCCTTTCTTTTCTAGAATTTCATAAGGTTCTATAAATCTAGGGCTAAGTTTCCCTTTCTTACAAAACCTCATAACTCCTTTCATCGGTGAAACTTTCAAAAATACCTTATCACCAACTATGAACTCTAACTCACGATGCCTCTTGTCAGAATAAGACTTTTGACGACTCTGATCCGCTTTAAGTCTTTCTCTAATTAGCTGAACTTTCTCCAAGGCCTCACAAACAAACTCTGGACCAATCATCGCCACCTCTGCTAGCTCAAACCAACACACTGGAGACCTACATCTCCGCCCATACAATGCTTCATAAGGAGCCATACCAATGTTGGCATGATAACTGTTATTATAAGCAAATTCTATAAGCGGCAAGTGATCACCCTAATTACCACCAAAATATATAACACATGCACGCAGCATATCTTCGAGAGTCTGAATGGTCCTTTCTGCCTGGCCATCGGTCTGTTGATGGAAAGCGGTGCTTAAATTGACCTTGGTACCTAATCTTTTCTGAAATGCTTGCCAAAAACCCGTGAACTGAGGACCTCTATCAAATATGATTGAAATTGGAGTACCATGCAATCGGACTATTTCTTTAATGTACAACTGCGCATACTGCTCTGCGAAATTCATCATCTTTATTGGAAAGAAATGCATAGACTTTGTCAGTCGGTCTACAATAACTCAAATTGAATCATGTTTACGGTACGTGCGAGGTAGACCTACTACAAAATCCATATTAATCATCTCCCACTTCCACTATGGTATTTCTATGTCTTGAGCGATGCCACCGGGCCTCTGATGCTCGGCTTTGACTTGCTGGCAATTCAAACATTTTGCCATATGATCTGCTACTTGTTTCTTCATGCCTTTCTACCAATACAATTCTTTTAAATCAAGATATATTTTGGTAGCACCTGGGTGGATAGAGTACCTCGAACTGTGAGCTTCCTCCATTATGGCCTTCCTAAGACCATCTACATCAGGCACAACCGATCATTCAACTTCAAAACTCCGTCACTTCCTAGAGTGAAAGCGGTGATTTCTTTGCTTCTGACTCATTCTTTTAATTTCACTAAGCACGGATCTTCGTCTTGCTTAG
The DNA here is from genome assembly GCA_032618575.1 of Nicotiana noctiflora. Taxonomy (NCBI): domain Eukaryota; kingdom Viridiplantae; phylum Streptophyta; class Magnoliopsida; order Solanales; family Solanaceae; genus Nicotiana; species Nicotiana noctiflora. Next base: position 32,495 of record JASVEL010008016.1, read on the forward strand.
CCTTAACATACGCAACAAGGAAGTATTGCGCTAAGGCATAATGTCACGACCCTAGTTCACCAATTGTGAACATGTCGTGATGGCACCCAGTCCCCAAGACTAGGTAAGCCTAACACGTTGCGGAATATATAAGTTATAAATACTTAAATAAGAAAAAGCGGAAAAATAACATAAAAGATATGTAATCCGTGCCGCTTGGCACATACATCCGTCACACAATGAATAAAACACTACCAAGATCCGAAACCCCACGGTAACACAGATTAAAAGGGAAATACAACTGTGGCTCTATGTGTAAAGAGTATCTAGCAACGAAATGAAGAAAAATGTCAACTAGTAATACTAGAATAGAAGGGAAGCCTCCGGATCCGCGGACGTAGCAGATCATACCTCGAAGTCTCCCAGAAAGCTGCGGAATCACCTAGTACGAGCCTGCTCTGATGTACCCGGATCTGCACAACAAAAGTGTGCAGAAGAGTAGCATGAGTACACCACGGCGGTACTCAGTAAGTGCCAAGCCTAACCTCGATGGAGTAGTGACGAGGTAGGTCAGGGCCCTACTGAGAAAACAATAATATAATGATGATAACAAAATAAACAGCTTAAATGATAATAATTTCCGAAATAACAACATTATGATGATTACTGCAACTGTCTACAATTAAGCTAACAACAAATAACCAACTCAAATAAACAAATCCAGGATCTGTGGGAATTGAACCCACAGTCCCATTCTCAGTACCTCTGGGTCTCCGGGAATCGAACCCGCAGCCCATGTCTCAATAAATAATCAATAACTCAGGATCTCCGGGAATCGAACCCGCAGTCCCTACCAATAACTCGGGATCTCGGGAATCGAACCCGTAGTCCCTACCAATAACTCAGGATCTCGGGAATCGAACCCGTAGTCCCTACCAATAACTCAGGATCTCGAGAATTGAACCCGTAGTCCATATTTCAATAGTCTCAGGATCTCGGGAATCGAACCCGTAGTCCATATTTCAATAGTCTCGGGATCTCGGGAATCGAACCCGTAGTCCATAACCACAGCAAGTAAAGGAAATACACAGAGAGAAGTATAATATGCTTAACGATAACTTCGCCGATGAACAGCGCCAACGATTACCAAGAAAACTCAAGTAAGTCAATTAAGCAACTAGACAGTTAGATTCTATCTAATCATGCTTTTCTAACTACTACCGGGTAGGAATATCGAATTTAACAACTAAAAACAGGAATATCACTCATTGAACATTTTGAGTAAAGTATGTGTTCAACAACCAGCCGCATGTACACGCCCGTCACCTCGCGTACAAGGCATTTAAAGTATCACAATAATATCCTAGGGGTGAAAGTCCCCCACACGAAGTTAGACAAGCCACTTACCTCGACTTCGGTACAAAACCGCTATGAAACAACTCTCTTGCCGCGAATGTCGGCCTCCACAGGTGTAGTATCTGATAAAAATCAATAGAATCATATCAAAATAGGTCAATTGGGCATTACCCAATCAAAACAACTCAAAATACGCCAAAACCCACAAGTTGCCAAAACCCGACTTTCGGTACGCTTATCGAAAAATCACGAAAATTATATATTCAGGTTCCTTATCTCAATACGAGTCTAGGCATATAAAATTTACCAAAATCGGACTCCATTTGCCCACTCAAATCGGAGATTTTCTAACATTTAGGCCTAGGGCTCAAACCCACCTTTAATCTTCCAATTTCAGTGAAATAATCACGGATTTCATGATAAACCAACGAATTAAGGTAAAGAAACTTACCCCCGATGATTTCCCGATGATATCCCAGCGTTTCCCCTTCAAAATCCTCTCTTGGAGCTCAACAATGGCAGTTTTGGTGTGTTAGGCCGCGACTGAAATGTTCTGGACTTAAAGTCACTGCCAGGCCATTTTACTCTACGCGATCGCAGCACCGGGCTTGCGATCGCGATGCACAAAATATGGGCGGCCTAATTTTCCTCTACGCGATCGCGTGACCCTGGACGCGATCGCAGTGAACAACTCATCAATACTACGCGAACGCAAACGTACTAACGCGATCGCGAAGAACAAACTCGTCCGGCTCCCCAACTACCCTACGCGATCGCATACTCCCTCACGCGATCGCACTGCTTCCGACCAATACCCTACGCGATCGCATACTCCCTCACGCGATCGCACTGGTTCAACCTCCAGACTTACGCGATCGCAGGCTTTACTTCGCGATCGCAGAGCTCAGGATTTCTCCCTTACGTGATCGCATGGCCATCTCCGCGATCGCGGAGAGCAAAATTGTTCTGCAGTTATTGCAGCAGAACAGCAGTGCCTTTTGGCACAAATTGGTCCGTTTGGACCCCCGAATTCATCCCGAGGCTCCCCGGACCCCAACGAAAACCACCAACATACTCCAAAACACGATATGAACTCGTTCAAATCATAAAAACACGTCTAACAACATCAAAACCCATAATTCACATCGAATTCAAGCCTAAATTTCTTAAAACTTTCCGAATTGCACATTCGATCTAAAACCCGACCAAACGACGTCCGAATGACCTCAAAATTTGCGGACATATCCAAATTCACATAACGAAGCTACAGAAATTATCGGAATTCCATTCCGACCCCCGGATCAAAATCTCACCTATCGTTCGGATTCGCCAAAATTTCAACATTCGGCATTTCAAGCCTAATTGAGCTACGGACCTCCAAAATACATTCCGAACGCGCTCCCAACCCCGAAATCACCTAATGGAACTAGTGGAACCATCGGATTTCCGTTCCGAGATCGTCTTAACACTGTTCCGGCTACGGGCCATTTTCTAGCTTCAAAGCTCTTATTTAGGGACTAAGTGTCCCAAAATGCTCAAATTTTCAGAACCGACTCTCCCAGCAACCCACAATAGCAGAAATGAACTTAGGGGAACAGTTAAATTAGGGATTGGGGCGAAATTTTCTAAAACGACCGGTCGGGTCGTTACATCTTCCCACACTTAAAGATTCGTTCGTCCTCGAACGAGCATAGAAAACATACCCGGAGTAGTGAAAAGATGAGGGTACTGGCTGCGCATATCCTGCTCAGTCTCCCAAGTCGCCTCCTCGACCAGCTGGCCCCGCCACCGAACCTTTACCGAAGCGATGTTCTTTGACCTTAGCTTTCTGACCTGCCTGTCTAGAATGGCTACTGGCTCCTCAACATAAGACAGATCCTTGTCTAGCCGAACAGATGTGAAATCCAACACATGCGACGGGTCACCATGGTATCTCCGGAGCATGGAGACATGAAATACGGGTGAACTCCGGCTAGGCTGGGAGGTAAGGCCAACTCATAAGCAACCTCCCCAACACGCCTCAAAATCTCAAAAGGGCCAATAAATCTAGGACTCAGCCTTCCTTTCTTCCCAAACCTCATAACGCCCTTCATGGGCGAGACTCGCAGTAGAACCCGCTCACCAACCATAAAGCCACATCGCGAACCTTCTTGTCCGCATAACTCTTCTGTCTAGACTGGGCTGCACGAAGTCTGTCCTGAATCACCTTGACCTTGTCCATTGCATCCTAAACCATATCAGTACCTAGCAGCCTGGCCTCGCCCGGCTCGAACCAACCCACGGGAGACCTGCACCTCCTACCATATAGGGCCTCATACGGTGCCATCTGAATACTAGACTGGTAGCTGTTGTTATAAGTAAACTCCGCCAGTGGCAAGAAGTGATCCCATGAACCTCTAAACTCAATCACGCACGCACGGAGCATATCCTCCCAAATCTGAATAGTGCGCTCGGACTGCCCATCAGTCTGGGGGTAAAATGCTGTGCTCAGCTCCACCCGAGTACCTAACTCCCGCTGTACGGCTCTCCAGAACCGCGAAGTGAACTGAGTGCCTCTATCTGAAATGATGGAAACTGGGATACCATGCAGCCGAACTATCTCCCTGATATAGATCTCCGCCAGTCGCTCCGATGAATATGTAGTGCTCACCGGTATAAAATGGGCGGACTTGGTCAACCGATCCACAATGACCCAAATAGAATCAAACTTCCTAACCGTCCGTGGAAGTCCAGATACAAAGTCCATGGTAATGCGCTCCCATTTCCACTCGGGAATCTCAATCTGCTCCATCAATCCACCCGGACGCTGATGCTCATACTTCACCTGCTGGCAGTTGAGGCATCTAGAAACATAATCAACTATATCCCTCTTCATCCGCCTCCACCAATAATGCTGTCTCAAGTCCTGATACATCTTCGCGGCACCCGGATGGATGGAATACCCCGAGCTATGGGCCTCTGCTAGAATTAGCTCTCGAAGATCATCCACATTAGGCACACAGATACGCCCCCGCATCCTCATAACTCCATCATCCCCGATGGTAACATCTCGAGCATCACCACGCCGAACTCTATCCTCGAGGACAAGCAAACGAGGGTCGTCGAACCGACGCTCCCCGATGCGGTCAAATAGAGAAGACCGAGAAATCACACATGCCAGAACTCGCCGGGCTCCGAAAGATCCAGCCCAACAAACTGCCCGGCTAAAGCTCGAACATCCATCGCCATAGGCCTCTCTCGAAGCCGGTAGATATGCTAAACTCCCCAAACCTCTCGCCCGACGACTCAAGGCATCAAGCAACCATATTAGCCTTGCCCGAGTGATATAGAATAGTAATATCATAGTCCTTCAGCAGTTCCAACCATCTCCTCTGACGCATATTCGGTCCTTCTGCTTAAGCAAGTGCCGCAAGCTCCGGTGATCAGTGTAGATCTCACATGGAACCCCATATAAATAATGACGCCAAATTTTCAAGGCGTGAACAATGGCAGAGCTAGCTCCAAATCATGAACAGGTAATTCTTCTCATGCACCTTCTACTGTCTCGACGCGTAGGCAATCACCCTACCATCCTACATCAATACCGCACCGAGTCCAACTCGTGAGGCATCACAATATACAGTATAGGACCCCGAACCCGTAGGCAACATCAATATAGGGGCCGAAGTCAAAGCTGTCTTGAGCTTCTGAAAGCTCGCCTCACACTCATCTGTCCACTGAAAAGGGGCACCCTTTTGGGTCAATCTGGTCATAGGTGATGCAATCGAAGAGAACCCCTCTACGAAACGACGGTAATAGCCCGCCAACCCAAGGAAACTGCGAATCTCAGTAGCGGAGGAGGGTCTGGGCCAACTCTGCACGGCCTCCACCTTCCTCGGATCTACTCGAATACCATCACTCGACACCACGTGGCCCAAAAATGCCACTGAACTCAACCAGAATTCACATTTAGAGAACTTGGCGTAAAGCCGCTTCTCTCTCAGAATCTGAAGCACTATCCTCAAATGCTGCTCGTGCTCTTCCCGGCTCCGGGAATATACTAGAATATCATCAATGAAGACAATCACGAACGAGTCCAGATAATGCCTGAACACACTGTGCATCAAATGCATAAAGGCTGCTGGGGCATTAGTCAGCCTAAAAGACATCACGAGGAACTCATAGTGACCATACCGGTCCTGAAGGTAGTCTTCGGGATATCTGGCTCCCGAATCTTCAGCTGGTGATACCCAGAGCGCAAATCAATCTTAGAAAACACCTGTGCGCCCTGTAACTGGTCAAATAAATCATCAATACGGGGCAAAGGATACCGGTTCTTCACTGTAACCTTATTCAGCTGACGATAGTCAATACACATACGCATAGAACCGTCCTTTTTCTTCACAAACAATATAGGAGCACCCCAAGGCGAAACACTGGGTCGAATAAAACCCTTGCCCAATAACTCCTGTAACTGATCCTTTAACTCCTTCAACTCAGGAGGAGCCATACGGTACGGTGGAATAGAAATGGGCTGAGTGCCCGGCAACAAGTCAATAGCAAAGTCAATATCTCTGTCGGGCGGCATGCCTGGAAGATCAGCTGGAAATACATCAGCAAAGTCACGTACCACATGAACAGAATCAATAGAGGGAGTGTCAATACCGACGTCCCGCACATAGGCTAGATAAGCAGCACACCCCTTCTCAACCATACGCTGAGCTCTGAGAAAAGAAATAACACGGCTAGTGGTGTGATCTAGAGTACCACTCCACTCAATACGTAGAATGCCTGGCATAGCCAACGTCACGGTCTTGGCGTGACAATCAAGAATAGCATAATGGGGCGACAACCATCCCATGCCCAGAATAATATCAAAATCAACCATCCCGAGCAACAATAGATCCGCTCCTGGTCTCAAAATCACAAATGGTAACCAAACACGACCGATATACGCGGTCCACAGCCAAAGAATCACCCACCGGAGTGGAAACATAAATGGGGGCACTCAAAGAATCCCGAGGCACACCCGTATGAGAAGCAAAGTAAGAAGACACATATGAAAAAGTGGAACCAGGGTCGAATAGAACCGATGCCTCCCCGTAACTAACCATAATAATACCCGTGATACCGCAGTCGATGCAACAGCCGCAGCCGCGATCGTGAATAGCATGAGATCCGGCCTCGTCCCCCTCTCGAGGGCGGCCTCTAGAACCCCAACCCCCGACCCCGGATGACCGGGCAGGGCGGAGTGGCACTGGGCCGGAATAATAGCCCGTTGGCCCCGAGAGCCACGCGGATGCCGTGATGACTGATGAGGGGCTCCTCTCCCTGCGCCTGGGGCTCTCCCTAACCAGTGGCGAGTATCCCCGCACTCAAAACAAGCTTCGGGAGGACGCGGTGGCCGTGACCGACCGGCCTCACCTCTACTAGTATGACCCCCGGAAGGACCCCGCGCAGAGGTGCACTGGAAACTGGGGAGCATAACAAGGCTCCCGAGGTGCCGGAAGACCCGGAGTACTACCGGCCGCGGCAACGCCGAATGAACTGGTCGGCCCGAATAACCCCTACCAAAACGACCTGCCGACGAAGTGCGGGCACCGCAGAAATGGCCCGACTCACGGGACCTCTTGGCCTCTCTCTCTCCGCTCTCTAGTGAGCATACTCTCGATCCATCTGGAAATACTCACCGCCTGCTGATACGGCACATCCGTCTCCAGCTCTCTAGCCATCCTGGATCGGATAGGCAGAATAAGAACCTCAATAAACCTCTGCACTCTCTCATGGACCGTGGCGACCAAAGCTGGTGCATGTCTGGCTAACCAGGTGAAACTGATGGCATACTCATATACTCACATAGAGCCCTGGCGCAACCTCTCAAACTTCGCTCGCCAAGCATCCCTAAGGCTCTGGGGAACAAACTCCCTCAAAAACATATCAGAAAACAGTCAAAGTCGGTGAGGCGGACTTGTCTGGACAATCCAACTCATATGTGCACCACCAATCATAAGCGGCCCCTCGAAGCTGAAAAGAAATAAAAGAAACCCCACAGGTCTCCAATACACCCATAGTACGGAGGATGCGATGACACTCCCCCAGAAATCTCAAGGCATCACCTGAAGCTAAACCATTGAACACTAGGGGATCATACTTCTTGAACCTCTCCAACCTGCACTGCTCATCCTCGAAGGCAGCTGACCTTCCTCCGGGCTGTACTGGTGCGACAGGCGGTATAGGAATAACCTCTATAACCTGCACCACGGGCACTCGCTACTCAGGAGTGCGGGCTGCAAGAGTTTGGGCCTCTCCCCTAGCTTGAGATATAACTGCACCGAGAGAAAGCAACCCCGCCTAAGCCAGAGTAGTGTACATGCTCATAAACTGGGCTAGAGTCTCCTAGAGTGCTAGAGTCGTAGTAGTTAGAGTAGGTGTATCGGATGCCTGCTCTCCAACCTGATCCACCAGTGGTACCTCAGCGGCAGAGCGCGTGGGTGTTGTGGCTGCACCTCAGGCGCGCCCTAGACCTCTACCCCGGCCTCGGCCTCTAGCAGCAGCAGTAGGGGGCACGGTGCCTAATCCTCAAGAGTAGCAAGTGTCCTCACCATCTGTGAGAGAATAGAAGACAGAAGTTTAGATTTGGTGTCAAAATATCACAAGACAAGGAATTCAAAAGAAATGAAGAGTTTCCTAAACAGCTACATAGCCCCTCGTAGATAAATACGGCTGTCTCTATATCGATCAGCGAGGCTCTAAATAACCGGCCTGTGTCCCGTGACTCCTATGAACCTAGTGCTCTGATACCAACTTGTCACGACCCTAGTTTACCAATTGTGAACATGTCGTGATGGCACCCAGTCCCCAAGACTAGGTAAGCCTAACACGTTGCGGAATATATAAGTTAAAAATACTTAAATAAGAAACAGCGGAAAAATAACATAAAAGATATGTAATCCGTGCCGCTTGGCACATACATCCGTCACACAATGAATAAAACACTACCAAGATCCGAAACCCCACGGTAACACAGACTAAAAGGGAAATACAACCTGTGGCTCTATGTGTAAAGAGTATCTAACAACGAAATGAAGAAAAATGTCAACTAGTAATACTAGAATAGAAGTGAAGCCTCCGGATCCGCGGACGTAGCAGATCATACCTCGAAGTCTCCCAGAAAGCTGCAGAATCACCTAGTACGAACCTGCTCTGATGTACCTGGATCTGCACAACAAAAGTGTGTAGAAGAGTAGCATGAGTACTACTCAGTAAGTGCCAAGCCTAACCTCGATGGAGTAGTGACGAGGAAGGTCAGGGCCCTACTGAGAAACAATAATATAATTATAATAACAATAATAAGCAGTTTAAATGATAATAATTTCCGAAATAACAACAATTAGATGATTACTGCAATCGTCTACAATTAAGCTAACAACAAATAACCAACTCAATAAAACAAGTCCAGGACCTGTGGGAATCGAACCCACAGTCCCGTTGACAGTACCTCTGGGTCTCCGGGAATCGAACCCGCAGCCCATGTCTCAATAAATAATCAATAACTCAGGATCTCCGGGAATCGAACCCGCAGTCCCTACCAATAACTCAGGATCTCGGGAATCGAACCCGTAGTCCCTACCAATAACTTAGGATCTCGGGAATTGAACCCGTAGTCCATATTTCAATAATCTCAGGATCTCGGGAATCGAACCCGTAGTCCATATTTCAATAATCTCGGGATCTCGGGAATCGAACCCGTAGTCCATAACCACAGCAAGTAAAGGAAATACACAGAGAGAAGTATAATATGCTTAACAATAACTTCGCCGATGAACAGCGCTAGCGATTACCAAGAAATATCAATTAAGTCAATTAAGCAACTAGACAGTTAGATTCTATCTAACCATGCTTTTCTAACTACTACCGGGTAGGAAATTTCGAATTTAACAACTAAAAACAGGAATATCACTCATTGAACATTTTGAATAAAGTATGTGTTCAACAACCAGCGCATGTACACGCCCGTCACCTCACGTACAAGGCATTTAAAGTATCACAATAATATCCTAGGGGTGAAAGTCCCCCACACGAAGTTAGACAAGCCACTTACCTCGACTTCGGTACAAAACTGCTATGAAACAACTCTCTTGCCGCGAATGTCGGCCTCCACAGGTGTAGTATCTGATAAAAATCAATAGAATCATATCAAAATAGGTCAATAGGGCATTACCCAATCAAAACAACTCAAAATACGCCAAAAACCCACAAGTTGCCAAAACCCGACTTTCGGTACACTTATCGAAAAATCACGAAAATTATATATTCGGGTTCCTTATCTCAATACGAGTCTAGGCATATAAAATTTACCAAAATCGGACTCCATTGCCCACTCAAATCAGAGATTTTCTAACATTTAGGCCTAGGGCTCAAACCCACCTTTAATCTTCCAATTTCAATGAAATAATCACGGATTTCATGATAAACCAACGAATTAAGGTCAAGAAACTTACCCCCGATGATTTCCCGATGATATCCCAGCGTTTCCCCTTCGAAATCCTCTCTTGGAGCTCAACAATGGCGGTTTTGGTGTGTTAGGCCGCGACTCAAATGTTCTGGACTTAAAGTCACTGCCAGGCCATTTAACTCTACGCGATCGCAGCACTGGGCTTGCGATCGCGATGCACAAAATATGGGCGGCCTAATTTTCCTCTACGCGATCGCGTGACCCTGGACGCGATCGCAGTGAACAACTCATCAATACTACGCGATCGCAAACGTACTAACGCGATTGCGAAGAACAAACTCGTCCGGCTCCCCAACTACCCTACGCGATCGCATACTCCCTCACGCGATCGCACTGCTTCCGACCAATACCCTACGCGATCGCATACTCCCTCACGCGATCGCACTGGTTCAACCTCCAGACTTACACGATCGCAGGCTTTACTTCACGATCGCAGAGCTCAGGATTTCTCCCTTACGCGATCGCATGGCCATCTCGCGATCGCGGAGAGCAAAATTGTTCTGCAGTTATTGCAGCACAACAGTAGTGCCTTTTGGCACAAATTGGTCCGTTTGGACCCCCGAATTCATCCCGAGGCTCCCGGGACCCCAATGAAAACCACCAACATACTCCAAAACACGATATGAACTCGTTCAAATCATAAAAACACGTCTAACAACATCAAAACCCATAATTCACATCCAATTCAAGCCTAAATTTCTTAAAACTTTCCGAATTGCACATTCGATCTAAAACCCGACCAAACGACATCCGAATGACCTGAAACTTTGCGGACATATCCAAATTCACATAACGAAGCTACTGAAATTGTCGGAATTCCATTCCGACCCCCGGATCAAAATCTCACATATCGTTCGGATTAGCCAAAATTTCAACCTTCGACATTTCAAGCCTAATTGAGCTACGGACCTCCAAAATACATTCCGAATGAGCTCCCAACCCCGAAATAACCTAACGGAACTAGTGGAACCATCGGATTTCTGTTCCGAGATCGTCTTAACACTGTTCCAGCTACGGGCCATTTTCTAGCTTCAAAGCTCTTATTTAGGGACTAAGTGTCCCAAAATGCTCAAATTTTCAGAACCGACTCTCCCAGCAACCCACAATAGCAGAAATGAACTTAGGGGAACAGTTAAATTAGGGATTGGGGCGAAATTTTCTAAAACGACCGGTCGGGTCGTTACACATAAGCAGTTATATCTCCTTCTTTGGTCTCATCCAATCTAATTCCATCATTTGATAGTTTTTGAATTACTCGACCCATAGATCGCTTTTGTACTGCAAGATGGTCCAAGACACCCATTGACTTCCTACTAAGTGCATCTGCTACCACATTAGCTTTGCCCATGTGATAAATGATATTAATGTCATAATCTTTCAATAGCTCGAGCCACCTTCTCTGTCTCAAATTTAGTTCTTTTTGCTTGAAAATGTACTGGAGGCTTTTGTGGTCTGTAAACATTTCAGAATGCTCGCCATAAAGGTAGTGTCGCCATATCTTTAATCCAAACACCACTGTTGCAACCTCTAAGTCGTGTGTGGGGTAGTTCTTTTCATGATTCTTTAACTGTCTGGAAGCATAAGCAATGACCTTTCCATTTTGCATCAAAACACAGCTAAGGCCTACTCTGGAGGCATCACAATATATTGTGAATCCACCCGAACCTGTCGGCAAGGTTAACACAGGTGCAGTGGTCAACCTCTTCTTTAACTCTTGAAAACTCTGCTCACAAGCGTCTGACCATTGGAACTTAACTGCTTTATGAGTCAACTTAGTTAATGGAGCTGCAAGTGAGGAAAACCCCTCCACAAACCCTCTATAGTAGCCAGCTAACCCTAAGAAACTCCTGATTTAGGTTGGCGTTGTCGGCCTAGGCTAGTTCTTGACTGCTTCTGTCTTCTGAGTGTCTACTTTTATTCCTTCACTAGATATCACGTGACCTAAGAATGCCGCAGACTACAACCAGAACTCACACTTTGAAATCTTGGCATAAAGATCATTCTCCTTCAAGGTCTACAAGGCTATTCTGAGGTGTTCTGCATGATCTTCCTTGCTCTTAGAGTACACCAAAATATCATCTATAAACAAAATAATAAAGGTATCCAGGAATGGCTTGAAAACTCTATTCATGAGGTCCATGAATGCATCTGGAGCATTTGTCAACCCAAAGGACATCACTAGAAATTCATAGTGTCTGTAGCGAGTTCTAAATGCTTTTTTAGATATATCCTCTTATCTGATTCTCATATAATGGTATCCCGACCTTGAGTCTATTTTTGAAAAGTACTTTGCACCCTGAAGTTGATCAAATAAATCACCAATTCTTGGCAGTGGGTACTTGTTCTTAATTGTAACTTTATTCAACTGCCGATAGTCGACGCACATTTTGAGAGACCCATCTTTCTTCTTCACAAACAGGACTAGGCACCCCATGATGAAACACTCGGCTTGATAAAGCCCTTGTCAAGAAGGTCTTTCACCTATTCTCTCAACTCATTAAGTTCTGCTGGAGCCATCCTATAAGGAGGTATAGATATGGGCTAAATGCCTGGCACAAGATCAATACCAAAGTCTATGATTCTTTCAGGAGGAAGTCCAAGAAGGTCATCTGGGAAAACTTCTGGAAATTCTCTAACAATTGGCACTGACTGAAGAGCTGGTGGTTCTGATTTTGGATTAATGATGTGTGACGACCCAAAGGGTCATCACTTGTTTTATTAATCATTTCGAGCTTCTGAGGTCCTGAAAACCTCATTTATAGTTGCCTCGATTTGCATGCGCAGTTCGGGTGCGAAGCTGAAAATTTTTTATGTTGAAATATATGAAAAATGTGAGAAATTTGAAGAATTTTGATATTAATATTGCTATGGTTGACTTTGGTCTACATTTTTGGTAAACGGACCCGGACCCGTGATTTGACGGTCTCAGAAAATCCGTAGAAAAATATGGAACTTGGGCGTATGCCCGGAATTGAAATCCGAGGTCTAGAACCCCGGTAAAAGAATTTTTCTATTAAATTGTTTTTTAGAAAATGTTTAAGGAAAATGAAACTGAAATTTGATCAAAAAGTAATGGTATCGGGCTCGTATTTTGGTTCCGACGCCCGGTACAGGTCATATATATTGGTTAAGCGCTTCCTGTAAAGTTTGGTTGAAAACGGACGTCGTTTGACGTGTTTCGGCCTTAAATTGGAAATTTTGGAAGTTTATGAAATTTGAAAGATTTCTTGGATTTCATGGTTTAATTCATTGTTTTTAATATTATTTTGGTGATTTGATCGCACGAGTAAGTTTGTAGGATGTTTTTGAGTTAGTGTATGTGTTTGGTTAGGAGCCCCAAGAGCTCGGGAGTGTTTCGAAGGTGTCTCGGAGTGTTTTCGGACTTAATAAAATTTCAGAAAAAAATTGCAGAAATAGTTGCCCGGAATAGTACCTATGAACAGTACGTGTACAGTCCCGTGTGAATAGTACCGTGTACAGTACCCCATGTATAGTACCGTGAACAGTACCGTGTACAGTCCGTGAACAGTAAAAATACGTGAACAGTACCCCGCGAATTTCTGGACAGAATACTTATTTCTGCAAAATGGGATTTGTCCCATTTTCAATTTTTGTCAAATTGGAGCTCGGGAAGAGGCGATTTTCGAGAAATTTTCATAGAAAACAACGGGGTAAGTGTTCTTAAATTAATTGTGGTTATATTACTCGAGTCTATTGCAAGTTTTGTCATTAAATCCATGAATTTTGCGGAAAAGCTTAGAAACCCTCTCGAATAGATTTGAGGATTTGACGGTCGAAATGTTATCGAAATTTAGTAATTTTGGTATGGTTGAACTCATATCGGAATGGGTGTTGGGATTTCGCAAGTTTTTTCGGGATTCAAAATATGGGTCCCACTATTGAATTTTAAAATATATTTTGGATTTTATCCGGAAAATTAGTAAATTTATTATCCAATTCATTCCTACGATTCTTGTTGAGTATTTCGAATTGTTTGTGAATAGATTTGAAGCATTTGGAGACAAATTTAAAAGGAAAAGCGATGCGTAATCATTGAGTTGGCCTTAAACTTTCGAGGTAAGTGTTTGTTGTATCCTAGCTTGAGGGAATAGGATTACGTGCTATGTGTTATGTGATCGAGTGCGGTGTATGGGCTGTGGTGACGAGCATCCATACACTGGCGTCTAGCATGACCGTGAATCATTGTTAATACTTGTTGTGAGACATATTTGAAGATAAATTGTTGAACCCTTGCCGGGTTGTAGAATTGTTATTGTTCTCCCTTGTCGGCACTTGTTGTGAAGTGAGATATTGATTGCCCTTGCCGGGATGGTTCATGATTTACTGTTTCAATCTTTGCCCTTAACTGTGATTGTTATTTGGCTGAGGAAGAGTGATAATGCACGAAGGGTGATGCCGTGCCTTGATTTATTGATTATGCACAAAGGTTAATGCCGTGCCATATTTTATTGATTATGCACGAAGGTTAATGCCGTGCCATGTTGTTGATTATGCACGAAGGATCATGCCGTGCCTTGTTATTGAACCATGTATGAAGGATCATGCCGTACCATGGATGTGAGGATGAGAGTAAAACCACGAAGGGTGATGCCGTGCACTTTATTTGCATATTTGGTGAGGATGAGAGTAAAAGCACGAAGGGTGATGTCGTGCAACTACTTGCCATTCGTTGACTTGATATTACTTGTTTTTCCATTATACTTTGTTTTCCCTTGTGGACTTATTAACTGTTGTTAATTGTTGAGTTCATTTGAGATATTCCTTATTGCGTTATTACTTGGTTATTTCTCATTATTTTGTGGTATACATATATATGGAATTGCACAGGTTTATGTGGGTGTCTGGTCCTAGGCTTGTCACTACCGCGCCAGGATAGGCCAGGCACTTACCAGCACATGGGGTCGGTTGTGCTGATACTGCACTTTTGTGCGTTTTTACACAGGTCCAGGTTTCGATCAGGAGCAGCAGCAGTAGATCTTTTGCGTGGGAGTGGAGAATCTTGAGACTGATGTATCTTGCAGGCGTCCGCAGGCCCGGCGTCTCTTCCTTTTATTTATGTTACTAGCCGTAGTCTCCTTGTTCCGAGACAAACAGATTATGCTATATTTCTTTCAGATCTTTATGTGTAGTATTCATGAAGTAGTTCGTGAATTGGTGACTCCACGTCTTGGGTAGAGGATTTCAGTATCATTTTACCTTGAAACTGCTTATTGCTATTTTTATAAAGTCTTCCGCACTTGTTTAATTAAGGTTATGGTTTTGGTTGTTAAATTGAATATGACATATTGCTAAAAATAGGATAGTGTGAATAAAGTGGCTTGCCTAGCTACCATGAGTAGGCGCCATCACGATCCCGATGTTGGGGGAAAATCCGGGTCGTGACAAGTTGGTATCAGAGCTCTAGGTTGCATAGGTCTCACCACTCACGAACAAACTTAGTAGAGTTTGAGAGGTAGGTACGGAGACGTCTGTACTTGTCCTCCAGAGTCTATTGAGTTAGGAAAGAGTCTCTCATTTGTTCTTTCTTGTCGTGCGATTTGTTCCTCAAATACTGATTGAACTTCTATTCTGTCCTTTCGCAGATGGTGAGGACACGCGCTTCTTCGTCCGCTGACCAGCAGCCCGAGCCCCAGGCAGCTCCCCTGAGGGGCAGGGGCCGAGGTCGTATCGTAAGCCGTGGTAGGGGCAGAGCTCAGCCCCCGGCAGCTATTCCAGAGGTGGAGCCTCATATTGAGACTGGCGAGGAGGTTCCAGTCCCAGCAGCTCTAGTGGGCCCAGCTCAGGTCCCGTGAGAGGCTTTATTTACCCCGGATCTTCGGGAGGCTCTGGTCAGGATAGCGGGATTTAGGGACAGCGTTGCCAGAGCGGGCTTATTACCAGCTGCACCAGCCGCTTCTCAGGCTGGAGGAGGGGCCAGACTCTTGTCGCACGTACTCCGGAGCTAGTAGCTCCTCACCCTCAGGCACCAGTGGTTCAGCCAGCTGTGGCCACTCAGTCAGGCACTACAGCTCAGGCCGGAGATGGAGCGGCCATGACATCTGATTCTTTATGGAGACTTGAACGGAACTCGGGAATGCCTAACACCTTCTCCCGGGTTAACAAAATTCCTTATCCGGATTTCTGGTTCGTAGACTGTAATATAGAGTCAACTTTTTCCTCAATTCGGGATTCAACCGGTGACTTGGGACACCATTAATCTCCCAAGTGGCGACTCTAAATTAAATAAATAAATCCTATTTCGATTGTCCTTTAATTGGAAAAACTCCCTCGCACCCTCGCAGGCAGTGCCAAAAGGAGGTGTGACACTTATCAGAGGCAATTATAATACCTCCAGCAGGGGTCTTTGACGGTCACTCAATATGAGACCCGGTTTATCGATCTGGCTCGCCATGCCCTCGTTATACTCCCCACAGAGAGGGAGAGAATTAGGAGATTTATTGATGGGTTGATCCAGCCTATTCGTCTTTCGATGGCTAGAGAGGCGGGTAGTGATATTACTTTTCAGGAGGCGGCCAATGTGGCCTGCAGGATCGAGATGATCTTACCACAAGGGGTGGTTACAGGGCACAAAAAGCCCCGTCACTCAGGTCGATTCGGCGGTGCCTCATCTGGAGGCAAGGATTTTTATGATATGGGCCAGTCCTCCAAGCCCTTTTCAGTCAGCCCTCTAGGCTTCACATGGTGTTTCAAGTGATCGTAGCTTTCCAGAGCAATATTCAGATCAGCAGCCCGTTAGTGCACAACCTCTTCAAAGTGTTCGTGGAGGTCATTCGGACCGTCAGGGCCAGTCTCGTCGTACTTAGGGATGTTATGAGTGTGGTGAGTATGGTCACATCAAGAGAGCTTGCCCGAGATTGAGGGGTACACAGTCACAGCAGCTAGCTCCTCACCCCATGATTCAGGCACCGAGTGACCTACAGTCTGCCCAACCAGCTAGGGGCTGGGGTAGGGATCATTGAGGTAGAGGTCAAGACCGTAGAGGTAGAGGCCAGACCACCAGAGGTAGAGGTCAGCCGGTAGATGATCATCCCAGGGACATGGTTGGGGTGGGGCTAAGCCCCGATTTTATGTTTTGCCAGCCAGACTAGAGGCCGAGTCGTCATATGCTGTTATTACAGGTGCTATTCTTGTGTGTGGCAGAGGTGCTTCAGTATTATTTGACCCTGGATCTACATATTCATATGTGTCTTCCTACTTTTCACCGTATTTGGCCATGCCCAGCTATGCTCTGGATATTCCAGTTTATGTGTCTACACCAGTGGGAGACTCCATTGTAGTCGATCGGGTACATCGCTCGTGCGTAGTTATCTTTAGGGGTCTTGAGACCCGTGTTGATCTGTTACTTTTGGACATGGTGGATTTTGATGTCATATTGGGGATGGACCGGTTGTCCCCATACCATGCTATTCTAGATTGTCATGCTAAGACTGTGACCTTGGCCTTGCCAGAATCACCCCGACTGGAGTGGAAAGGTACCTCAAGCCACTCCGTCCGCACCGTTATTTCCTATGTTAAGGCTCGACGTATGGTCGAGAAGGGGTGTCTAGCTTATCTGGCTTATGTTCGTGATTCCGCACAGAGGTACCTTCCATTGAGTCAGTCCCTATTGCACGGGAGTTTCTTGAGGTTTTTCCTTCGGACCTGCCGGGCATGCCACCCGACAGGGATATTGATTTCCGTATTGATTTGGCACCGGGCACTCAGCCCATCTCTATTCCACCCTATCGTACGGCCCCGCCGGGAGTTAAAAGAGTTGAAAGATGAGTTGCAAGCACCTTCTGAGAAGTGGCTTTATTAGGCCCGTGTTTCCCTTGGGAAGCACCAAGCATTATTTGTAAAGAATAAAGATGGCTCGACGCGGATGTGTATTGATTACCGCAATTGAACAAAGTGACAATAAAGAATAAGTATCTACCGCCGAGGATTGATGATTTGTTTGACCAGCCTCCAGGAGCGAGTGGTATTCTCAAAGATAGTACTTGAGGTCGCTACCATCGCTGAAGATCGTGGCGGCCGACATTCCTAAGACATACCTTTCGCACTAGATATGGGCATTATGAGTTCTCGGTCATGTCCTTCGGGTTGACCAATGCCCCAGCAGCATTCACGGAGTTGATGAATCGAGTATTCAGGCCTTACTTAGATCTTGTTCGTGATAGTCTTTATAGATGACATCCCGGTATACTCCCGCAGCCAGGAAGAGCATGAGCAACACCTCAGAGAGTGGTTCTTCAGACTCTGAAGGATAACCATCTATATGCCAAATTTATGAAATGTGAGTTCTGGTTGAGTTCGGTAGCATTTCTGGTCACATTATATCAGTAGAAGGTATTCAGTGGACCCAAAGAAGATTGAGGCAGCTCAGAATTGGCCTCGACCAGCCTTCAGG
Source organism: Nicotiana noctiflora (assembly GCA_032618575.1). Taxonomy (NCBI): domain Eukaryota; kingdom Viridiplantae; phylum Streptophyta; class Magnoliopsida; order Solanales; family Solanaceae; genus Nicotiana; species Nicotiana noctiflora. Next base: position 50,734 of record JASVEL010008016.1, read on the forward strand.
ATCGAGATCCGGAGTTTCTCGGGTTAGCAGGTTACTATCGTCGATTTGTAGAGGGTTTTCTTCTATTGTAGCACCGATGACCAGTGTCGACCCGTAGGGTTCCTTTCAGATGGTTCGAGGAGTGCGAGGCGAGCTCGAAGCTCAAGACAGCCTTGACTACCGCACCCGCATCGGTACTACCTACAAAAGTGTGGCCTTATACAGCTTTATCGCGACGCATCTCGCACGTGGCTTGGAGCGGTATTGATGCAGATGGTAAGGTTATTGCTTATGCTTCGAGACACTAAAAATACATGAGAAGAATTATCCAGCTCATGATCTTGAGTTGGCAGCAGTAGTTCATGCCTTAAAGATTTGGAGGCATTATCTATACGGTGTGACATGTGAGGTGTACACTAATCACAAAAGCCTACAGCACTTGTTCAAGCAAAAGGAGTTGAATCTACGACAACTGAGATGGTTAGAGTTGCTGAAAGACAATGATGTTACTATCCTATATCACCCGTAAGTGCCAACGCGGTGGCCGATGCTTTGAGTAGGAAGTCCGCCCCAGATGGGTAGTCTTGCATTCATTCCAGCCAGTCAGAGACCATTTACTCTAGATGTCCGTGCCTTAGCCAACCGGTTCGCGAGATTAGACATTTCGAGCCTAGCAGGGTGTTAGCCTCGCACAGCCGCTCGTTCTTCTCTATTAGAGCGTATCCGTGAGAGGCAATTTGATGATCCTTATTTGCGTAACTTAAGAGATACAGGTACAACGGGGAGGTGCCACGAAGGTAAATCTAGATGATGATGGGATATTGAAATTGCAGGTCGAGTTTGTGTGCCCAATATCGAAGGGATTCGAGAGTCGATCTTAGCGAAGGCCCACAGTTCACGGTATTCCATTCACCCGGGCGCCGCAAAGATGTACCAGGACTTACGGCAACACTATTGGTGGTGTAGAATGAAGAAAGATATCATTGCGTATGTCGCTTCGGTGTCTAAATTGTCAGCCGGGGAAATATGAGCACCGCAGGCCCGGTGGTGTATTCTAGCAGGATCGAGATTCCCGAGTGGAAACGGGAGCGGATCACTATGGACTTCGCTATTGGACTTCCTTTGACTCGAGGAAATTTGATGCTATTTGGGTCATTGTTGATAGCTGGCCAAGTCATCACACTTCATTCGACCAGTATATGTCTCCTACTCGTCGGAGAGGTTAGCGGAGATTTCATTAGGGAGATTGTTCGTCTTCACGGGGTGCCGCATCTATTATCTCCGATCGGGGTACGCAGCTTACCTCGAGGTTCTGGAGAGCGGTCCACCGGAGTTAGGCACCCGTGTTTAGTCGAGCATGCCTTTTCATCCTCGTACGGATGGCCACCCGAGAGGACTATTCGTATTCTAGAGGACATGCTTCGAGCCCGTGTTATTGATTTCGGAGGCTCGTGGGACCAGTTTCTTCCATTAGCAGAAGTTCGCCTACAATAACAGCTACCAGTCTAGCATCCATATGGCCCCGTATGAGGCATTGTATGGTAGGCGATGTCCGTAAGGCCCCGTAAAATTTTTGTGCATAAAACCTAGTAGCTGTGGTGTCATGGTCCGAATAATGTGTTAGGAATGCGTAGAGAAATAATTTTTCCGAAAAAGTGTCAAATGTGCGGTCAAGAATGCGACCGCAAACCCGACATGCGGACCGCATTCTGACCGCAAATCGTTCCACGAGAGTTGCCCAAATCCGTGTCAAATGTGCGGTCGATATGCGATCGCATGTCAATCTGCGGTGCACTTTTGCGACCGCAGAATCAACATGCGGTCCGCATAGTGACCGCATGTCTTAACAGAACCTGCGTAATTTTTTGAGCCATTCTGCGGTCACTATGCGGACCGCATGTTGATTCTGCGGCCGCATAGTGACCGCATATTTGACCCCGGCCCAGATTTTTGTAACATTTTGACCCGATCTCTTCTTTAATATAACACCTTTCTTCTTCATTTTATCATATCATCTCACCAAAATTAGAGAGAGAAGAGAGGGTTTTTAGAGAGAGAAGTTCTTCATCTTCAAAGATTGTTCCAACTACTTATTTCCAAGGGATTCTAGGGCAAGGATTCAACTTCCCCAATATTTTCAAGGTAAAAACCCTAACTATTTTATTGATTTTCAGTTTTAATTGGGTAAAGAGAGGTTTTCATATAATAGCTTTTAAAAGTAGAATTTTTACACTCATGCATGATTATTGAACTTGATTTCTAGTAAAAGAAGTGAGTAGAAGTAAGAGTCTTCAAAAACAAGGTTGGCAAGAGTAAGATAGCTTGGGTAAGCATAAAGTAGGAAGTTAACGGAAGAAAAATCATCACCGGGTATGTATGGCTAATTTTGATTCTTGTGAAATCGCCTATATGTGTGAAGTTTGTTGTTTCGTGCTAAATTGACAAGTTGTGTGAAATTCTTGATGTTGTTGTTGGATATTCAAAGTTTGTTGTTGAGTTATGAGTGATGTAAAATGAGAGTTTAATTTGGCAAAAGAATTGTGAATAATGACTATGATGGCCTATATGGCACCTTGTGGAAAACAAACGAAACACTTGAGAATTGGTTTATTATGGAAAGAGATGAAACACTTGAATTGTGGAAATATTGTAACATGGTTGTGATATTGAATCGAGAAGAAATTGAGAACATGAACCAATGTGTAAGTTGCTTATTTGAACTTGTTGAAATTGTGTGTAGTGCCTTATCTGCTGTTTGTACTTGTTGTGTTTTAAAACTGTACGGTGGGATCGGGTTGCGCGCCGCAACATGAAGAAATAAGGTGTGGGTTGGGGTGATAAGGGTGGCCGAGGTAATAAGGGTGGTCAGGGGTAATAATGATGGAAAGCGATCGAAATCGCTATTGAAAATTGATACAAAAATCAATGATGTGAAATTGTGAAAGGAGACAGCAGGAGAGTTTGCAACCTGTGGGGCACTGATTGCCTCTTTGTTTGACTACTTGTTCTTTACGTGATTGATTGGTTATTGTTAAATTGGTTGATTGTAGAAAGTGCTTTGTGTTGAGAATTATTTGAAATAAGCAAAATGTGGAAACATGGTTGGCTGGCTTAATTAATTGTTGATGTAATTTAATGGTTCGAGTTTACTTGGGACAAAGTTTGTCCATACATACCAGTACAATTCAAGTGTACTGACGTCCCTTTTGCCGGGGGCGCTACATTCGTGTCATGATTGTAGGTGGATCAGCAGCAGGCACTTCAGCTCATCGGCAGTAGTATCTTTCATCCTCCACTGCCCGTTTTTGGTGAGCCCCTTTCTTCCTCGGGGCCTTGTGTGGTTCTTGCCACTCGGTTTAGATTTCATTTTGGTTTTGTAAGGTATAGCCGGAGCCTTGTTACCGGCAAGTATTGTATTTTCCTTTTGTATCCTAGAGGCTCTGTAGACATGTAAACTGTGGGACTCCAGTCTTATGTATATATATTGTGTTATGTCGGGCGTTGTAAAAATTGAAATCTTGTTAATGAATCACTCGTATCGTTTTATTTGTTTAATGTGAAATCAATTATGATTAGTAATATATTTGGTTAATGAGAAATAGTCAACACAGGGGTAACGCGTGGGAATGAAAGGCACCCAGGTCCGCTTGACTGGGGCAACCCGGTCAGGCGCCGGTCATGTCCCTCGATTTGGGGCGTGACAATGTCGATCTCCAATTAGATGGTTTGAGCCAGGAGAGGCTCGGTTGTTGGGTACAGATTTAGTTCAGGAGGCCTTGGATTGCGTTCAGCTCAGTCCAGGCAGAAGACTTATGCGGATCGTAAGGTTCGAGATGTAGATTTCATGATTGGTGAACGAGTATTGCTTTGAGTGTCGCCTGTGAAGGGCGTGATGAGGTTCGGGAAGAAGGGCAAGCTCAGCCCTAGGTATATTGGTCCATTTGAGATTCTAGACCGAGTGGGAGGGGTGGCTTACAGACTAGCTCTGCCGCCTAGCTTATTAGTTGTGCATCCCGTTTTTCATGTATCTATGCTTCGGAGATACCACGGCGATCCCACACATGTGTTAGACTTCAGTACCGTCCAATTGGACAATGATCTATCCTACGAGGAGGAGCCGGTGGCTATTCTAGACCGGCAGGTTCGACAGCTGAGGTCGAAGAGTTATCCTTCTGTGCGTGTTCAGTGGAGAGGTCAGCCTCCTGAGGCATCGATCTGGGAGTCCGAGTCTGATATGCGGAGCCGCTACCCACATTTATTTCCTGACTCAGGTACTTCTTTCTTTTGTCCGTTCGAGGACGAATGGTTGTTTTAGAGGTGGAGAATGTGACAACCCAAAGGGTCATCACTTGTTTTATTAATCATTTCGAGCTTCTGAGGTCCTGAAAACCTCATTTATAGTTGCCTCGATTTGCGTGCGCAGTTCAGGTGCGAAGCTGAAAAATATTTATGTTGAAATATATGAAAAATGTGAGAAATTTGAAGAATTTTGATATTAATATTGATATGGTTGACTTTGGTCAACATTTTTGGTAAACGGACCCGGACCCGTGATTTGACGGTCTTAGAAAATCCGTAGAAAAATATGAAACTTGGACGTATGCCCGGAATTGAAATCCGAGGTCTAGAACCCCGGTAAAAGAATTTTTCTGTTAAATTGTTTTCTGAAAATGTTTAAGGAAAATGAAACTAAAATTTGATCAAAAAGTAATGGTATCGGGCTCGTATTTTGGTTCCGACGCCCGGTACATGTCATATATGTTGGTTAAGCGCTTCCTGTAAAAATTGGTTGAAAACAGACGTCGTTTGACATGTTTCGGCCTTAAATTGGAAATTTTGGAAGTTTATGAAATTTGAAAGATTTCTTGGATTTCATGGTTTAATTCATTGTTTTTAATGTTATTTTGGTGATTTGATCGCACGAGTAAGTTTGTAGGATGTTTTTGAGTTAGTGTATGTGTTTGGTTAGGAGCCCCGAGGGCTCCGGACTGTTTCGGAGGTGTCTCGGAGTGTTTTCGGACTTAAGAAAATTTCAGAAAAAAATTGCAGAAATAGTACCCCCGGAAAAGTACCTATGAACAGTACGTGTACAGTCCCGTGTGAATAGTACCGTGTACAGTACCCCCATGTACAGTACCGTGAACAGTACCGTGTACATTCCCGTGAACAGTAAAAACGCGTGAACAGTACCCCCGCGAATTTCTGGACAGAATACTTATTTCTGGAAAATGGGATTTGTCCCATTCCATTTTTGTCGAATTGGAGCTCGGGAAGAGGCAATTTTCGAGAAATTTTCATAGAAAACAATGGGGTAAGTGTTCTTAACTTAATTGTGGTTATATTACTCGAGTCTATTGCAAGTTTTGTCATTAAATCCATGAATTTTGCGGGAAAAGCTTAGAAACCCTCTCGAATAGATTTGAGGATTTGAGGGTCGAAATGTTATCGAAATTTAGTAATTTTGGTATGGTTGAACTCATATCGGAATGGGTGTTGGGATTTCGCAAGTTTTTTCTGGATTCGAAATGTGGGTCCCACTATTGAATTTTAAAATATATTTCAGATTTTATCCGGAAAATTAGTAAATTTATTATCCAATTCATTCCTACGATTCTTGTTGAGTATTTCGAATTGTTTGTGAATATCTTGTACATAATGTATATATTAGTGTAGTAAGTAATATAAAAGAATAAAAACACAAAAAAATCATAAAATTTTATAAATCCAAAAATATGAGTAGAGGACTCTTCCTGATGACGGACTATTTAGGACAAGTACTCTTGAGGGTTGTACCAGGTCACAATGGTTGTGTCCGAATATATATTGTCATGAACAACAAGTTAACTGAGCCTTAAAGGAATTAGCATTTGGAGACAAATTTAAAAGGAAAAGCGGTGCGTAAGCATTGAGTTGGCCTTAAACTTTCGAGGTAAGTGTTTGTTCTATCCTAGCTTGAGGGAATAGGATTACATGCTATGTGTTATGTGATCGAGTGCGGTGTATGGGATGTGGTGACGAGCATCCATAAACTGGCGTCTAGCATGACCGTGAATCGTTGTTAATACTTGTTGTGAGACATATTTGAAGATAAATTGTTAAACCCTTGCCGGGTTGTAGAATTGTTATTGTTCTCCCTTGTCGGGACTTGTTGTGAAGTGAGATATTGATTGCCCTTGCCGGGACGGTTCATGATTTACTGTTTCATTCTTTGCCCTTAACTGTGATTGTTATTTGGGTGAGGAAGAGTGATAATGCACGAAGGGTGATGCCGTGCCTTGATTTATTGATTATGCACGAAGGTTAATGCCGTGCCATGTTTTATTGATTATGCACGAAGGTTAATGCCATGCCATGTTGTTGATTATGCACGAAGGATCATGCCGTGCTTTGTTATTGAACCATGTACGAAGGATCATGCCATACCATGGATGTGAGGATGAGAGTAAAAGCACGAAGGGTGATGCCGTGCAGTTTATTTGCATATTTGGTGAGGATGAGAGTAAAAGCACGAAGGGTGATGCCGTGAAACTACTTGCCATTCCTTGACTTGATATTACTTGTTTTTCCATTATACTTTGTTTTCCCTTGTGGACTTATTAACTGTTGTTAATTGTTGAGTTCATTTGAGATATTCCTTATTGTGTTATTACTTGGTTATTTCTCGTTATTTTGTGGTATACATATATATGGAATTGCACAGGTTTATGTGGGTGTCTGGTCCTAGGCTTGTCACTACTTCGCCGGGATAGGCCAGGCACTTACCAGCACATGGGGTCGGTTGTGCTGATACTACACTTCCGTGCGTTTTTGTACAGGTCCAGGTTACGATCAGGAGCAGCAGCAGTAAATCGATTGTGAGACTGAGGTATCTTGCAGGCGTCCGCAGGCCCGACGTCTCTTCCTTTTATTTATGTTACTAGCTCTAGTCTCCTTGTTCCGAGACAAACAGATTATGTTATATTTCTTCAGACCTTTATGTGTAGTATTCATGAAGTAGTTCGTGAGTTGGTGACTCCACGTCTTAGGTAGAGGATTTCAGTATCATTTTACCTTGAAACTGCTTATTGCTATTTTTGTAAAGTCTTCCGCACTTGTTTAATTAAGGTTATGGTTTTGGTTGTTAAATTGAATATGACATATTGCTAAAAATAGGATAGTGTGAATAAAGTGGCTTGCCTAGCTACCATGAGTAGGCGCCATCACGATCCCGATGTTGGGGGAAAATCCGGGTCGTGACATGATGTGAGCCAAATAGGCGAGACACCCCTTACTGATCATTCGTTGTGCCTTAATTTAAGAAATAAACTTACCTACAAGCGATGCTGAACTACCTTTCCACTCTAAGACTTTTTCATTTGGAAATTGGAACCTGACTATCTTGGCATGACAATCTAACATGGCATAGCAGGAAGACAACCAATCCATACCCATGATCACATCAAAATCCATAATTTCTAACTCTATGAGATCGGTTTTGGTGTTGCGACCTTGGACTGAAACTATACAACCTCTATAGACTCTGGTAACTTCTACTGACTCGCCAACTGGAGTAGATACTAGGAATGGCTCACTAAGTTGTTCAGGTTCTAGGCCGAGGTTAATTGCAAAGTATGGAGTAACATATGAAAACGTGAACCTGGCTCCATTATGGCATAAACATTATGTGAGCGGACTAAAACTATACCTGTAATAACTTTTGCAGATGCCTCTGCACTCTGATGATCAAGTGTAGCAAACAAACGGGGTCGTCCCCCTCCCTGAGTAACTTGGTCTGCACCTCTGCCTGCTCTATGCCCGGTCTGATTATGAGAATTACGAGCCTGAGGTGGTGCAACTGCAGTAGCTGAGGAACTAGAAGGACGAGTTAATCCACCCTTGAAATTACGTCGCAACTTTGGGTAGTTGGCCTTTATATGACCAATCTCTCCACAATGGTAGCAACCATGAAACCCCGAGCTTGCACCGACCTGAATTTGCCGCTTACATGTTCCACAAATACCTTGCTGGTGTGAATGTTGCTCAGCATGACTCTGGCTATGTGAGGATGATGTCTCAAAATTCTGACTCTGGCGAGACTGATTTTCATATTTCTGAGTATGCATGAAGGAAGACCCACCACCTGACTGATGACTGGACTAAGATAATGCTAATGACTCCTTATTAGAGGAATCCATTCCACCTCCGCTGGATGTACCATTAAACCTGCCCGTTGTCCGAGATTTCTTGTTATGCTCTTTCTCTTCTCTTCTTTGTTGTCTGTCTTTTTCTAAGTGCTTGGCGAACCCCACAACAGATGAGAAAGTTGTCATTCCTACCGCTGCAGCTGATGTCGTATTCTTAATGTGGTAAGCCAAACCGCCAACAAACCTGCGAATCTTTGCTCTTTTTGTCTTAACTATGTAAGGAGCATGCTTAGCCAACCTTATGAATTCCATGTAGTACTCTTGCACACTTCTATTCCCTTGCTTGAGTTGTTCAAACTCTATAGCCTTATCTTCCCTATCCTCTTCTGGGATAAAATTAGCCATGAATGCCTCTTCAAATTCTTCCCAAGTAGGCGGACCATCATCTTTACCTCTTTCATTTTCCCATATCTTAAATCAAGCGCCGGCCACATCTCTAAGCTGGTAAGCAGCCAGCTCCACAACTTTATCATCAAATTCTTTCATCACTTAGAGGGATTTTTTGACACCCTCCAGCCACAACATCGGATCTTCATCAACTATAGAACTATGGAACACTGGAGGACTCAACTCATTAACTCTTGAGGACTCAGAATTTTTCTGTCTATTTGATGGAGGAGGAATCGTATCTCTTCTCTGGTTCTGGTTGGCCATGAAGGCTTTAAACATCTCCATAGCACTGTTGACAACATTAAAAATCTCACCTATATCAGGAGACATAGTTGCCTGAGCTGGAGCTGCTGTTAGGGGTAGTACTAGATCCTGGGGTACTGGATCATTATGCTCCACCCCTTTTTCATGTTCACCCCGGGGTACTTGAACCCCCGCCGTGGATTTACTCTTCCTTTTCTAGGTTGAAGCCTTTTTAGTTCTGCCTTGGGCCATAATAGTAGCAAGAATTTCTTGAGCAGCATCCCGAGTGTCGGTGTCAGAGTTGCGAGTACGAGCCATTTCTGCGAATTTTGGAGAAACGAATACATTAGATAATTCCTTAGAGGTAGGATCTGCCGCACGATCTAAAGTATAACAAAAAAAATGAGATTTTTCCTAAATGCTTGTAGCCTCCTGTTTATAAGTATGGCGCGCTTCATACCCATAAAAAAGACTCTACTAACACAGCTTCATAGACCCCTAGGACTCCATAAACCCGAGACTCTGATACCAAGTTTGTCACGACCCATTTTCTGCACGAGCCGAGACCGGCACTCGATCACTAAACATGACCGAGCGAACCATCTCTGCTTATCAAGCCTCTTATAACTCCAAACATTATATGCAACAAAGCAATACTCTAAATAAATACTTTTGATTAATTCAAATATTTAAATAAATCAACTCCAAAGCTTTATTCGTAGTAACTACTGAAATTTTTGCTAAGTTATTATAAAGTAACTTATGACTCTCAACCCAATGACTATGTCTATGAAGCCTCTACTGATAAACTGACTGTAAGGCCCCAGAAAATTTCGCTAAGTAATATAGGATTCTGTGGTGCCACGTAGGCTAATTATTATATTTTATGTGCTATGAACATTATGGACATCAATTAGACTTGCTAAATATGAGTATGAGTCTTATGGTAAGTGATATGAGGTCCAAATGAAAGCTCAAGTGTAAGCCAAATAGGAAAATTTTCAAAATAGGCCAAATTTCCAAATGGATTCACACAAGGCTCCACTTTAAACGACCATAGATAATTATGTATAACATTTTATGTGGTTAATAGCATATCAAATGAAATCCCTTTGAGTCTAGTTTCCAACGCTTCAAACCGTTCGTCATTTAGACATTCCTACACAAAGTTATGATCAAATTACCAAAGGCTGGAAAATGCGATCGTGTGTCAGGTCAAATCTGCGATCCGCATTTCTACTCTGCGGTCCGCATGTTCGTTCTGCGGTCCGCATCTTGACCGCATCTTGAACCAGTGTAGCTCATTTTTGGCTGCCGATTTTGCGGTGCATTTTGCGGCCCGCATGTCCATTCTGCGGTGCATTCTGCGATAGCAGAATTGACATCGCAGGGTTATTTTTTTTATTTTTATAACCCGAACCCATTTCAATATATAGGCTTTGGGGTTCATTTTGGGGTCATTTCTTACTGATTTTAGAGAGAGGTGAGAGTATTTTAGAGAGAGAAGGAGGAACCCAACATCTAAATCATCCAAATCTTGCATCAATCTTCAAGAATCAAGAACCCAATAGCAAGTTCTTCATCTAAGAGGTAAGATTCTATACCCTAGGGTTTACTTTCGAGTTTGGTGTATAAGATGAGTTATTGAGGTATGATTCTTGGGTTTATTAGTATTGTGTATACATGCATGTACAACTTAGGTTTATGGGAAGATTGTTTAACTTAAATAACTAAAGATTGGGTTAGGGAATGAAGGAAGTCTTAAAAAAGGGATTCGAAATCAAGATGCTCAACTAGTGTTTGATAAATTGTTCAAATGAGCTAGTTTCATGAATATCTTTCTAATATGTGTTTAAATTTGTTATGTTTCATAGTAGATTGGAATTGCTAGAGTTTTTGGAGTGTTGTAGTAACTTAAGGAAAGCTCAATCGAGGTATGTATGGCTAACTTTGATTCTTGTGAAATCGCCCTTATGTGTGCAATTCGTTCGGCATGTGTTAATTTGAGAGATTGTGTGTAATTTGTTGATTTTGTTGTTGGGTATCTAATTGATGTTAAACTACATGTGGTGTGGTATGAAATATGAATTGAAAGATAACAAGGGAATTGGAATTGGTGAAGAATTGTGAATAATAGTTATGATGGCCTATATGGCACCTTGTGGAAAAGAAACGAAACACTTGAGAATTGGTTTATTGTGGAAAGAGACGAAACACTTGAATTGTGGAAAATTGTTGAACATACTTGTGTGAATATTCTTGATTATGGAAATATTGTAACTTGGTTGTGATATTGGCTTGATAAGTAATTGAGAACATGAAACAATGTGCAAGTTGCTTATTTGAACTTGTTGAAATTGTGTGTAGTGCCTTATCTGCTGTTTGAAATTGTTGTGTTTTAAACTGTAAGGTGGGATCGGGTTTGCGCGCCGCAACATGAGGAAATAAGGTGTGGGTTGGGGTGATAAGGGTGGCCGAGGTAATAAGGGTGGTCAGGGGCAATAAGGATGGAAAGCGATCGAAATCGCTATTGAAAATTGATACAAAAATCAATGATGTGAAATTGTGAAAGGAGACAAGAGGAGAGTTTGCAACCTGGGGGGCACTGATTGCCCCTATGTTTGACTACTTGCAATTTATGTGGTTGATTGGTTGTTGTTCTATTTGTTTACCTTGAACGTGTTTGTGTTGAGGCTTATCTGAAATGAGTAAAAGGTGGAAAACATGGTTGGCTGGCTTGATTAGTTTTGATGTAATTTAATGGCTTGAGTTTACTTGGGACAAAGTTTGTCCATACATACCAGTACAATTCAAGTGTACTGACGTCCCTTTTGCCGTGGACGCTACATTCGTATTATGATTGTAGGTGAATCAGTAGCAGGTACTTCAGCTCATCGGCAATAGTATCCTTCATCTTCCACTACCCGTTTTGTGAGCCCTTTCCTTCCTTGGGGCCCTGTGTGGCTCATGCTACTTCCGTTTTAGACTTTGTTTTGGATTTTTTTAAGGTATAGCCGGAGCCTTGTTACCGGCAAGTATTGTATTCTCCTTTGTAATCTTAGAGGCTCCGTAGACAGTAAACTGTGGGACTATGGCCTATGTATGTATATGTATATGTCGGGCGCTGTAAATTGTAACTTGTTAGTAAATCAATTGTATGGTTATGTTTTGTACGTTGTGAAATCAGTTATAATTGGTAAGATCTTTGGTTTTTGAGTAATAAACAACACAGGGGAATCGCGTGGGATAGAAAGTAACCCAGGTCCGCTTGACTGGGGCTACCTAGTCAGGCGCCGGTCATGTCCCTCGATTTGGGGCGTGACAAACTTGGTATCATAGCCTAAGGTTTTAAAGTGTCCTAGGATGTCTCGGAGCCGTGTCTAGTAGTGCCCTTCTTATCGGTGTGTTGTCGACCACATCATATAAGTTGGGGGCTGCACGGGCATTTAGGAATTTACCCATTTCTTTGATATTCCAGATCGTGCGATATGGCTCAAGATATGGAGCTAATTTCCTCTCTAAGTATTAACCTCAATATTGGTAATTTTGATACCATAATTTGTGAATTTGAAGCATGTAAGGTGAGATTTATCTCACTATTGAGTCCAAGTGGATTACCCAAGGACTTGTTAGGAGAATGTGTTGAGTCATGGAGTGATTGGTAGAACTCGTTGTTAAGGAGAGTACCCTCGTTCTTACTAATGTCGCTGTACAACCAGACCATGTAGTATACAATAAGTATGTACGGCTAAAACCCCGTCTCTTAGAAATTAAGCTTCCATGGTGCTCGCATAAATGTGTAAGTTCAAAATATAATTGATGCAGTACTCATTTAATTATATTAAGCGAATTATTGTTGTGAAAATATATGTGGGAGGTACTTCTTCATGTGTTTAATATGTTATTCTTGGTAAGTATGGATATGTGAAGAATGTGAGCTATATGCTAAAATGCCTAGACTTCAAGTTAAGTTTAAATTGAGATTTTGATGCCAAAATGGTGTGAGAAAATATGTTATGGTCGATTCTTCCAAAATGTTCTTACGTGTACCAAAGGTATTTGATTGATTGCATCTAGTTGTTGGTAATGTATAAAGATGTTTGGAAATGAAGTAAGTGACTGTGTAAATGTGGTAAGACTAAATGTTGGACTCTAGTTGTGATTGATACTTTACATGAATTGTTGTTGTGACCCGATATTTGTGAAAGATGCATTCCAATATGATCAATGTGCTATTATTGACAACTTAAAATGGGTTTTAGAAGTATGAATCATGTATTCAAATGTGAAGTCCTCTATGCATAGAGATGTTGAAATAAGTCAAATGCTTTTGAGAAATAAAGTATAGACAATGTGTCGAGAACTCAAAATGAAATTGTACCTGGTGATACTTGTGACATGAGGGAATATGAAACAGATTATGATGTTGATGTGACATATGAGAAAATGATGTGAAATGCGAGGAAGAAGAGAATGTGTTATGAAATGTGGCCTAGTGCCAAGTCTGATGTGATAATTATGGCCCCTAAGAGTCGATGGACAAATATACGTGAAAATGGTATGATTCTTTTATTTGATAATGTGGTGATCATTTAAAGTGTTTGATTCGTAATTGTGATTTCCTTATTATTGTATGAAGCACATAGGTGTATAATCTGATATGTGAACCCTACAGAATGGCTATGATATGCATCCTATAGGTATGGAACTTATGTGAAAACTATGTGATCCATTTTATTTGGTAATGTGGTGATTGTTTAAAGCTTTTGTTAAACCCTTATAATTTCTTTGTCCTTGCATAGATATGTTCTTAAAAAGAATCCAAATTTCAAAATAGTTCATGCACATGCTCTTTTAATAAGACGTATTATTTACAAATTCTCCCGATCACAGTTCTAGTATGTACAACCTCCTATGGAATTGACCTCTATAATTATGTTCCTGAATTGAGTTATAACACTATTGATATTTCCTACTTGCTTTTCCTAAATTCTTAACAAAGGACTATTCCCGATGAATTTCTTACAGAAACGTCTTATTTAAATTGACAACATCTGCTCACTTGTGCCTATACATGCACCATTGTAAAGTTTGTACATGTGGTGTCAAGTTCTATGCAAAGTATCCAAGATTTGTGATCCTTCTCGAGTCACTCTTTTACTTAGTTGTGTGTGTCTTATATGGCTTGATCAACCAATCTACCCTCTTACGAGTAACATCATGAAACCATTTCACTGTCTAGTAACATATATGCATATCTCAGTGGCTATCATATGAGTGCATATCAATTGAAATGGTCACCGTGTGCATAAGTTCTCTCTAAAAAAAAAAAATATCTTGTGTCGCCATGGTTTTCGTGCGCACTTGGGACATCTCGCAGTAAGTAGCTCACTCTGTCCTAGTATTGTGGTTGCTCCTGGCATGGTCATATATTGCAGTGGGGAGTTAATATAGTAGAAGTGTGTCTAGCTTATAACCAATGATTATTTTCTCATTATGTCTCCACAATGTTTTAATCGTATTCCTTATTTAGTGAATTCATTGTGCTAGTTCCCTACACTTGTACGACAACCATAAGAGAACATTCCCTTCTATGTATCACTATGACACATCCTTTTTTTCAAGTCAAAACCTATGGAAATCTCATCATGAACATCAGCAAACCTTTAGTGATTATTGTGCACTGTCTCATTGAGTTTGGTTTTCTTCACACCCTCAACTTCTAGAATCATGGAATATATCGTTGTCATGTGTGGAGAGTTTTACTACTCTTGGTATATCACCTTCTCGGCTAGATATGAGTATTATTTGCCTTCTCCCTGGAGCGTCGTGTTAACTATTAGAACCATCTAACCAATTCATGATTTTGTCCCAATATCAAGATTTCCTAGCTATTGAGTTTCACTCATGAAAGGTTGAGATTAGATGACTTCGGATTTTTGTACATATCATGAACATGTTGATTTGAATGACAAATGATCGTAATTTTTAGTTCCCTCATATATGATCAATTACCAAGAAGTGTTAAGTTGTCTAGAATATGGTAATCTCATAAGCGTCCAGTTATTTTCATCCTTATAGGCTTGTGGCATAGATTCTGTGCGTCAAGTAATGTAAAGAATGTAATTCAATTTCGTGTTATTTTGAATCCCATATCACATTCAAAGTGCTAGAGTATTCCTATTCGGGGTCGACGGATTTTCCCTACACTTTAGAAAATGAGTGGTTCACGTACTTGAGTATTCCTCCTTTATGATTCCTATTTCCCATGTACTACTTACTCTTATTCGTCATTTGTGTATTAATAGAGGTAGTCACAATGATTAACCATGTCAGTATTGTTAGTAGTAACATTTTGTGTCTCTTAGTATACGACCTCATATAGTACTCTACCCAGTGCATTAATGGATTCTTGAAGAACTCCAGCCTGATCTTGAACTATGTTGTTCCTTGTTGTATTAGATCCATTGGGTATTGTAAGTTCAGACAAGTCAAATATAAAGCTTCGTAGTGTGATCACATATATATTGGATAGATAAAGTTATGGTCAGTTTATGGTATCACATCTTAGGGTAACTATTAAGGGTTATCAAGGGTTTAGTGTGAGTGTACCCCTGAAAATGTTATGTGAGTTGATAATAAAAAGTAACATGACTGTATTACACATTAGGTTGCAATAGGTGTATGATATTCCCCGTAACTGTTCCTCATGTACTTTGTGTTTCCATATGCTTATGTCTAAGAAGATAGTGATAAAAAAAATGTGGGTACGAATTGACTCGATTGCACTATTGACTCGATTGCACTGTATGATCATGATGCACTACTAGCAAGACTCGTGATGTCTTGATTTCATATGGACTGTTGATTGAAATGAAATTATATTCTTGTTGATGAACACCTTTGCGATTACATTAATGGATGGTAAGGACTATTATGAACACATGATTGTTTGTTTACTATGAACTGACATCCTTGATGGTATGATGCCAAGTTATGGAATTGTGGGTTATTTTTGTTATCATGAATTGCAATATCCAGTGGAGTGAAAATTGTACAATGGAAGTTATAAAAAGGTAAAGTCAATGGATAGTTATCTCATGCAAGATGTTATCTGTCATCCTTATTATGTATGTTTGGGAGTTGATATTATTTTTGAGAAGGTGTTATGATAATGCTTGTAAGTCGATAATGTCGCGTAGAAGGATAAATGTGTCGTGGAAGGAAAGTACTTTCGTTTGATCGAATACCAGTTAGTTTTGACTTGGAATGTACCATATAGGTATTTTGATGTAAAACTGTGCAGTCCATGTTCTGGTATCCATATGTTAATGTAGTTCTTATAATACTGGGACTAGGATTGTGTATATATACATTGTGGTGCTATGTACAGTTGTGGATGTGTGGTTAAGAAGATTTTGGTGATTCTCTGGCAGGTGGATAGGCCTAGTTACAAAGGAAACTCTGCCGAAATTTCTGAAAAATTTAGGAGTTAGTGAAAATTTTGAGACTGGAGGTAGGTTAGCAAAGAGATGTGTGTTGTTAAAGTGTTTGTGGAAGACTATACTCCTCATTCGAGGACGAATGATCCTAAGGGGGGGAGAATGTAAGGCCCCAGAAAATTTCGCTAAGTAATATAGGATTCTGTGGTGCCACGTAGGCTAATTATTATATTTTATGTGCTATGAACATTATGGACATCAATTAGACTTGCTAAATATGAGTATGAGTCTTATGGTAAGTGATATGAGGTCCAAATGAAAGCCCAAGTGTAAGCCAAATAGGAAAATTTTCGAAATAGGCCAAATTTCCAAATGGATTCACACAAGGCTCCACTTTAAACGACCATAGATAATTATGTATAAGGTTTTATGTGGTGAATAGCATATCAAATGAAAGCCCTTTGAGTCTAGTTTCCAACTCTTCAAACCGTTCGTCATTTGGACATTCCTACACAAAGTTATGATCAAATTACCAAAGGCTGGAAAATGCGATCGTGTGTCATGTCAATCTGCGATCCGCATTTCTACTCTGCGGTCCGCATGTTCGTTCTGCGGTCCGCATCCTGACCGCATCTTGAACCAGTGTAGATCATTTTTGGCTGCCGATTTTGCGGTGCATTTTGCGGCCCGCATGTCCATTCTGCGGTGCATTCTGCGATAGCAGAATTGACATCGCAGGGTTATTTTTTTTATTTTTATAACCCGACCCCATTTCAATATATAGGCTTTGGAGTTCATTTTGGGGTCATTTCTTACTGATTTTAGAGAGAGGTGAGAGTATTTTAGAGAGAGAAGGAGGAACCCAACATCTAAATCATCCAAATCTTGCATCAATCTTCAAGAATCAAGAACCCAATAGCAAGTTCTTCATCTAAGAGGTAAGATTCTATACCCTAGGGTTTACTTTCGAGTTTGGTGTATAAGATGAGTTATTGTGGTATGATTCTTGGGTTTATTAGTATTGTGTATACATGCATGTACAACTTAGGTTTATGGGAAGATTGTTTAACTTAAATAACTAAAGATTGGGTTAGGGAATGAAGTAAGTCTTAAAAAGGGGATTCGAAATCAAGATGCTCAACTAGTGTTTGATAAATTGTTCAAATGAGCTAGTTTCATGAATATCTTTCTAATATGTGTTTAAATTTGTTATGTTTCATAGTAGATTGGAATTGCTAGAGTGTTTGGAGTGTTGTAGTAACTTAAGGAAAGCTCAATCGAGGTATGTATGGCTAACTTTGATTCTTGTGAAATCGCCCTTATGTGTGCAATTCGTTTGGCATGTGTTAATTTGAGAGATTGTGTGTAATTTGTTGATTTTGTTGTCGGGTATCTAATTGATGTTAAACTACATGTGGTGTGGTATGAAATAAGAATTGAAAGATAACAAGGGAATTGGAATTGGGTAAAGAATTGTGAATAATACTTATGATGGCCTATATGGCACCTTGTGGAAAGGAAACGAAACACTCGAGAATTGGTTTATTGTGGAAAGAGACGAAACACTTGAATTGTGGAAAATTGTTGAACATACTTGTGTGAATATTCTTGATTATGGAAATATTGTAACTTGGTTGTGATATTGGCTTGATAAGTAATTGAGAACATGAAACAATGTGCAAGTTGCTTATTTGAACTTGTTGAAATTGTGTGTAATGCCTTATCTGCTGTTTGAAATTGTTGTGTTTTAAACTGTAAGGTGGGATCGGGTTGCACGCCGCAACATGAGGAAATAAGGTGTGGGTTGGGGTGATAAGGGTGGCCGAGGTAACAAGGGTTGTCAGGGGCAATAAGGATGGAAAGCGATCGAAATCGCTATTGAAAATTGATACAAAAATCAATGATGTGAAATTGTGAAAGGAGACAAGAGGAGAGTTTGCAACCTGGGGGGCACTGATTGCCCCTATGTTTGACTACTTGCAATTTATGTGGTTGATTGGTTGTTGTTCTATTTGTTTACCTTGAACGTGTTTGTGTTGAGGCTTATCTGAAATGAGTAAAAGGTGGAAAACATGGTTGGTTGGCTTGATTAGTTTTGATGTAATTTAATGGCTTGAGTTTACTTGGGACAAAGTTTGTCCATACATACCAGTACAATTCAAGTGTACTGACGTCCCTTTTGCCGGGGACGCTACATTCATGTTATGATTGTAGGTGGATCTGTAGCAGGCACTTCAGCTCATCGGTAGTAGCATCCTTCATCTTCCACCGCCCGTTTTGGTGAGCCCCTTTCTTCCTCGGAGCCCCTGTGTGGCTCATGCCACTTCTGTTTTAGACTTTGTTTTGGATTTTTTTTAAGGTATAGCCGGAGCCTTGTTACCGGCAAGTATTGTATTCTCCTTTGTAATCTTAGAGGCTCCGTAGACAGTAAACTGTGGGACTATGGCCTATGTATGTATATGTATATGTCGGGCGCTGTAAATTGTAACTTGTTAGTAAATCAATTGTATGGTTATGTTTTGTACATTGTGAAATCAGTTATAATTAGTAAGATCTTTGGTTTTTGAGTAATAAACAACACAGGGGAATCGCGTGGGATAGAAAGGAACCCAGGTCAGCTTGACTGGGGCTACCTAGTCAGGCGCCGGTCATGTCCCTCGATTTGGGGCGTGACACTGACGCACTGCTCAGGACATGAGACTTCCTGGACAATTATCTAAATAAACAAGAAATAGCTAAATGAAAATGACTCTGAGGAATACTCTACGAACAAAAGCGGAGCTCACCAATAGCACTGGAAGGGAAGGAAGTCCTAACTCGTAGTCTGCTCGCCTGCAAATCCGGTTCCTACGTTGTACCGCAGACCAATGTAGGTTCCCAAAAGAGAACGTCAGTACCATCCATTGTACTCAGTGAGTCTCAACAACACGGGGAGAAAATTTAATAATATATACATTATGAGCAAATGTTCTAAATGCATGTAAAACATAAAGCTTATAAGAATAATTCTAAATAACTGCATAATAGAGAATTCTTTTCTTTTTCTTTCTTGATGAAAATACTTCACCTTATACTTTGGGAGTTCCAACCCTCCTGACTTAATTCTGTCTTAGTCACCATGTGATCGGCATGGGTTCGATCCCAACCTGATCGAATAGGCCCAATCCACGAGCTACCACTCACTTCATGGTTCTCAGCGCTCATGTATCTTACCTTAGCATGACTAAGTAAATTCTCAGCAACGAGACCCTTGGCTCGTGTGCTCCCTACTTTGGCACAAGCAACGCCTTGGTCAGGACCCTCGGCCTGGACGATGACCTCTTCTCAGAATAAATGATACTCCCAAAAATCTTTTCTTTCTAAAACTTCTTCTTGTGACTTTTCAATTCTAAATATTTCAAACATACTCATTCTGGAATCCTTAAACGTAAGGTATGGCATAAGAATGAAATAAACATTCAAAAGTATTTCTAAAGATTCTTGCCTCTTCATGAGATTTTCTTTTTCAATATGAAAATGTCCTATAAAAATACACAAAAATATGCAAATTTGCAGTCTCCACAACAGGCACGCAACAACGTAATAGCTCTACACCTCAAATAATGAATCAAACTACAAGCTTTAGAAAATTTCTAATTTTTGTAATATTTATATTAGTTTCTTGATAGATGTTGCAAGAAGTACTGCCATTTAATTGCATCCATTCATTAGTTTGACATTACAAGAAAATATGCCAAAGACATGATATTTATCTATAGGACATGCATGTCTGTTGGAGTAACTAAGTATCGTAGAATCTTTTGATGTATACAGTTTAAGCACTAAAATAATTCTAAGCAAATAGGTATTCATCCACTTTAATTAAGTAAATATAAACTCTTTTAATCAATTCATCAAGCGCTTTTTGTGCGTGCTATTGTGAATTAAATCACTTTAATAAAAGGGTTATATCAACTCACCTCAAAACTTCTCGAGCCAATATGTAGACCCTAGTCCAATTGATATTAGTTAAACAAACGATTCTAAAATAATCGATGTATTTTAATCATTTTTAAGGTACTACACCTAAATATGAAATTTATTGATGATATAGAGGAAGAAGAGAATTAACTACTCAATTCTTAGCTATTACTATATTAGGGTAATTGACAATAAAGAATTTTATATACCTAAATTAAATAATAAGTGATTTGTAAGGAACCCTAGGTTTTCAGTTGACCGCTTCTGTCTCTTGTTTCCCCGTTTTCTTTTGTTATGTTCTCTCTAAGGCATTAAGCCTTTATTTGGTCCCTCCCCCCTTTTAAGTCACGTGACTTCCTTTCTAATTAGTTGCTTTATCTTTTGTTTTTTAAACTAAACAACAACAACAACAACAACCCAGTATAATCCCACTTAGTGGGGTCTGGGGAGGGTAGTGTGTACGCAGACCTTACCCCTACCCTAGGGTAGAGAGGCTGTTTCCAAATAGACCCCTATATATATATACTATAAAATAACAATAATCATAATAATAATAATAATAATAAATTAAATTTTATAATTAGCTTGTCTCGAAACTTTAAAAAAATTGAGAAGTGTTACACTTTTCATAGTCGAAACTTGTTTATTAACTTAAACAATTACTTTGAAATTCTTTTTCTTGATTTAGAAATTCTAAGGTTGGTGTCTCATATTTGATCTTTAACAATATGGTTTGTTTTATGAAGCTTCTAACTTGGACAATTCCAAGAATCCAATACAAACCGAATTAGGGAATGTTATTGCAACACCTTATGACATTGGTTCAGGTTTATTGAACCCAAATGTTGCACTAAATCCAGGTCTTGTTTATGATTTCAACATGGAAAATATAGTTTCCTATCTATGTTCTAGTGCTGTTGGAATCACTCAAAGAACTTTACAACGTTTATTGGGATATCATATTGAGTGCCCTAACAATAATCACCTTGCATATTACGATCCTAACTACCCCTCGATCGAAGTTTTAAATTTGACAAATCAGACGATATCTGTTTATCGTACAGTCCATTATCGAGGAAAATATGGAGATCCTACTGATTCTCAAGTCGAGATAGAAAATCCAGAAGGAGTTTCAATACAAGTGAAGCCGAGTACCCTTAGTTTCAACGCGATTGAAGTAAAGCAACGTTTCAAGTGAATATCACTCTTTTGCAACCATTAAACAAGGATGCTTTCGGAAGCTATACTTGGTTTAATAGTGTTCATAGGGTTAGAAGTCTTGTTGCTGTACAAGCTTAGGGTACACATTTCTGAAAACTTTAGTTTTAGCGGCTTAGGGTTAATAGGATTAAAGTCTTGTTCTTACCATATCAAGAATGTAGTTTAGAATGCCTTTCAAATTGTTTCTGATTAATTCCAACTTTGGATTCAGTTTCTACTTTGTCTTTCATTGAGACCATCTTTGTTGAGTATTCTTACTCCCAAAGCTCCACTGTTTTGAATAGTGAGAAAGACTTTTTGAAATTTGATAGAGAATCTCTTCATCTATTAGGTGAGCCAACTGACTGATGGAGTTGGGTTGGGCTTTACTTTGCTTGCTTCTGACCAGTAACACTAGTATCATTCTCCTATTTTCTTATTCTTATATTTCTATTACTACGTGACATTTTTGTTATTAGTGATCTAATTGTCAATGAAAGTGCAATATTTGGCACGAGCACTCAGCTTCATGTCCTAGCTCTTAAGCCAATTCTCATCTCAGCTTAAATAAGTGAGATTAAATTGTAAACCATATATTAACCAGCCTAATCGTTTATATATAATTATTCCCCCTCTATTAATCATAGGAAATCAAGAAAATATTTACTCCAATGGAGCAAACTCAACCGCCGCCGCCGA
Organism: Nicotiana noctiflora; assembly: GCA_032618575.1. NCBI lineage: Eukaryota > Viridiplantae > Streptophyta > Magnoliopsida > Solanales > Solanaceae > Nicotiana > Nicotiana noctiflora. The sequence goes on from JASVEL010008016.1 coordinate 72,830, forward strand.
CTCCGCCGCCGTCTACTCCGTCGCCGTCGACGTCCACTTCACAGCCAACAGAACAACAACAACAGCTTCCACCACCATCTCCGCCTCCACCACCTACCTCCTCCACCGCCGCAACCAGTCAACTCCCGTCTACTACAACTACCACTACCTCAGTAGTACAATCCCAATCACCCCAAAACCTAAACCTTACTACCACCACTATCACCGCTACTACTACCGCCGCAGCCGCCACATCTACTCAACAGCAAAACCCTTTAACACCCACTTTACAAAATGCTCAAACAAGACAACCTTTTAACAGGCCATGGCAACAGCCTTCGCCTTTTCAACACTTCTCTTTACCTCCTCCGCCACCACCGCCGCCACCTCATTCATCATCATCTTCGATTACCTCTTCGTCTTCGTCGGTTTCTATGCAAAACCCTAGAGGAGTTGGAGGAATGGCCATGGGAGTACCTGCTCATCACCCTCCTACCTCTTTCTCCTCATTGACTCCGCCCCCGTCTTCTTTTGGGCAGCAATTTGGTCGCAATTTGCCTGATTCTTCTGCTCCCACCTCAACTGCGTCACAGGTATTATTCAATTCTTCACCTTCTTATTTTTTCCTTTGTTTCAATTTATGTGATTGAGTTTGACTCGAAATGGACTTTAAGAAAGAAATTACTAAAAAATTTGAAATTTGTTATCTTAAAGACTTAAACATGTCATAACATTTGTACGGCTATAAAAACTTCTCGATAAGGGTCTAATGGAAAGTTTAAACTTAAATTGTTAGTTTGTATAGAAACATGTCATGCTTTCTGGAACAAACTAATAAAAAATAGTGTCATGTAAATTCGATGCATCCTTTATGTAACTTCGATGCATCCTTTTCCTATGTGTATGCAATTTCAATTAATTTTTTTGCGTACTAGATCGTTTTAGTTCCTGGAAAAGCAACAAGTTTGCAATTGCAGCCTAATTGTAAACTAATCCACTAAGGATTAGGTCCTGAAGATCATTTGTGATTTTTAAACAAGAGAAGCTAAGTAGTAAAATTACTGAAAAAAGATTAGAGGAGCATCCAAGCACGTGGCTTAGGGGTAGATAAAGAGAAATGAAGACCATGAAAGATCAAAGCTAAAATCCCATCAATCAAAGGCAAAAAAGTTGCACAAAGTTACCCGATGAGATGCGTGCAAACTGTTGTGCTACGTCTAGAGTTCAAACAATTTGCTATAACCATAGTAAATTCACATTATTGGGTAATAGAGAATCAAATTTGAGACTTTGACATGTGAAGGTGTAAAGGCTGATGTAGTCAAATGGATCAAGGCATTGGATTGTGAATGCACCATGCAGGGTCCAGTTCTTAGCCGTTCGTCCACTTTTTATTGTGGAGACAATATAAAGTACTATCATTAGTTGCATTGGAAACAGCTTAACATTACTAAGTTAAGAGATAATTGACTACGCCATGATGTTTGGGTCGTATATATACACATTATTTATATGGAGTTGGGTTTCAAGAAAAAATTGTTACTCTCTTGTCCCTCCTGACCTTTTTATATGTCACTTTAGGCAAAAACATTTGTTCCATTGTATTTAATGCTTTAAGATAACCAAGAAGGCAATAACATATTTTTTCCAATTCTACCCTTACTACTCCAAGAAGGCATGAAATCATAATTGCTTATTCTTTTAACGAAGAAATCATGCTAATTTAATTGAATACCCCAAATGATTAATGCTATTAAACAATTTTTTAATCGGTATGTGAAAAATTTAAATGATAAACAAAAATGACCAGAGTACTAAATAGTAGGACAAATAGATAACAATTTAGGATGCATGATTAAGTATTCTGAATCGTTGTTAAAACACCGAAACATAATTCACGAACCGTTCTGTGATTTTTGGATCTTGGTTATTCTGGTTTATGTGATTGGGTCTACTTAATTAAATTATGAATGTGGTTATTTGAGTTGGGTGTTTCGGTTGTGATGGGGTTGCATCAGAGACCAACCCTTAGCCTGTTTTTGTTTTCATTGGCGACGAATGCATTAACGCGACACATTTAAAGGGGAGTGTCGTGGTGTATGTTATTTGCGCATGATATAGTTCAGATTGACGAGACTCGAGGAGTTGTCGACGACATACCGGAGGTAGACTTTTGAGTCTAAAGATATCAAGCTGAGCAGGACCAAGACGGAGTACTTGGAGTGCAAGTTTACCAAAGTTACCTAGGAAGCAGACATGGATGTAAGGCTTGATACACATGTCATCCCTAGGAGAGAGAGTTTCAATTACCTTGGATCTAAAATATAAGGTAACGAGGAGATTGATGAGAATGTTACGCACCGTATCACAACAAGATCGATTAAGTGGAGGCTTGCTTCCGGTGTCTTGTGTGATAAAAATGTGCTGCTGAGACTTAAAGGTAAGTTTGACAAGATAGTAATTAGACCGACTATGTTGTATGGAGCAGCGTGCTGGTTTGTCAAAAACTCTCATGTCCAGAAGATAAAAGTAACTGAGATGAGGATGTTAAGGTGGATGCATGAGCATACCAGGTTAGATAAGATTGAAGTTATTCGGGATAAGGTAGGAGTGACCCATATGGAGGATAAGATGCGAGAGGCGAGGTTGAGATGGTTCGGGCATGTTAAATGAGAAGCACAAAATCACAGTTAGAATGTGCGAGAGGTTATCCTTAGTGGGTATCATGCGGGGCAGAGGTAAACCTAAGAAGTCTTGGGGAGAGGTGATCAGGCGGAATAAAGATAGGCCTAAGAAGTTTTGGGGAGAGGTGATCAGACGGGATATGGCGCAGCTGGAGCTGACTGAGGACATGGCCTAGATAGAAGGGTATGGATGTCGAAGATTAGGGTAGAAAGCTAGTAGGTAGTCGAATGTTTCTCTTTGTCTTACTTAGTTCGTTAGCATTAGTGTTGGAATGGTATCCTTTTATTCATTGATTGATATTAGTACCTAGAGTGTAGCTGCTTTCTTGGCTTCGGTCTTACTTTTGTCTTGTTGTTATTCCCACTTGCTGCCATTATTTTTTTCATCCGTTCTCTGGCCGAGGGTCTATCTGAAACGGGCTAGCCACAAAGGAATAGGTTAGAATGTTGATATATACCGTCCTTCATAGGCTCTGCCCTTCCAGGGTAGGGGTAAGGCTGCGTACATCTTATCCTCCTCAAACCCACTCGTGGGAAATTACTGTGTTTGTTGTTGTTGTAGAGTTGGGTGCTTCGGTACTTCATACTTTTGTGTGCATTTACGCCCCCGTGTTCTTGCTTTACATTCTGTATTAGATATTAAATGATTCGTATTGTCTGTAGGTGAGGCAGCCAATACAAGGAATGCATGGGATGGGAATGATGGGATCGCTTGGTTCAACTTCACCAATGCGGCCAGCAGGGGTTCCTCAGCAGCTGAGACCTGTCGCCTCTTCTCTTAGACCTCAGACGAGCATCGGTGGTCAGTCTGCTGTTACACAGGTTAGTATTTCCTTGCAAGATAGAAACATTTCTTTGTATGCCCTTTTCTACTATTTGGTTGTTTATGTTCAGACTGTGCTTGTAGATCACTATTCACATGGGTTTTGGCTGTAAAATATTGAGGTTTTCTGTTTCTTTTTTATTTACCCTTGCAGAATTTTCAAGGCCATGGCATGCTGAGAGTTCAGTCAGTGGGATTACCTTCTTCCCAATTGCATACTATGTCTCAAAGTCCAAGGGCCCAGAATCAGCCATGGTTATCTTCAGGAGCACAAGGAAAACCCCCTTTGCCAACACCATCACTAAGGCCTCAAATTAGCCCTCAGACTTTGCATCAACGGTCCCATATTCTTTCACAGCATCAGCATACTGTTACTACCTCATCCTCTGCCCAACAGTCACAGCTTTCAACCTCAAGTCAATCCCAAGATCATTTGGGACAACAGATGCCCCCATCGAGGATCCCACAATCATTATCTAATCAGCCACTTGCCAGGGGGCAGGGATTGGGAGTACAGAGACCTTCATCTCATGCATTGATGCAATCCGCTACGGTCAAGCCAGGACCTCCTAGTAAGGCTACCACTTTAGAGACGGAGGAACCTTGTACTAGGATTCTAAGCAAGAGAAGCATCCAGGAGATCTTGACCCAGGTTACTGTGGACATGCTAAACTCATTGTTTCCACATTTTTGAGCATTTTCCATGATCCACCTGATTTAAAGAATCCTTCTTTCTAGAAGTTATTCCTGTATATACTGATTTAATTTGAAGGAGAATATATATGTTCAAAGCTTTAATGTCTTCACTATATTGGCATGTAGCTCATAGCTGGATCACTTCACAATGTTATAATTCCTGCAAAGGATGAGGACCTTCCACCGCAAATTACTTTGCATTTTTCTTGTTTGGTTTTCTTCTAATTAGGTCTTGGAGGCCCGTGAGATTAATGATTTTGAAATTTGTGTTGAAGTAAGATTGTTAAATGTCAGTTGATAGGATGAGGTGCATGGCGTTGAGAATGCAGCACTACTAGGTTGTCAGTGATCGGGAAGCTATAACTTATAGTTATTAACTAGATGATGTAGCTCCCAATAAAAAAAGGATTGCATTTACAGTTACTTTTTCTTCATCTTATCCTTTAGTTTAAAATTAAGTCTCATCTTTATAGTTAAAAAATGGGTTTTAGTTTACTTTTATCATTTTAGGTAGATATGGAGGTGGAGAAACCGCAAGGGGCTTTTGCCACAGGTGAAGGTTTTGTTAAGAGGTCCTGTTTTGGCCTCATTTTTGCCAAAATAACCTCTTAAAGGTATAAGGTAGAGAAGAACAGGAGGGCAATTTTATTGAATTTTGAGGTGTATAAATATAATAATAGCAGCCTTGTCATTCATTGTCAACCTGGAAAGTGAACAAAACCTCTCTTAACATCATGTCCTCTTTGTCTCCCCTGCTCTTCGATTTTGGTACCGAGTATCTGTGTATTCTCTTTGCTTTTATGATGCAATTGCTTGACCTGCATTTGTCCTTGACAGATTGATCCATCAGAGAAATTGGATGCTGAAGTTGAAGACGTCCTTGTTGATATAGCAGAGGAATTTGTGGAATCTGTAAGTTCATGTTCTACTTGTTTCACACTGAAACATCACTTTCAATTTGATATCTCATCTGACATTCTGATAGGTTAGGAGTTGCTATATTGTAGCTTATTCTCAGGAGAACTCTGGTGGGGTCAAGGTTTGGCCTTGCTTTGATAGGATAAAGCTAGCTCTTTTGTTGTCGAAGATAATGCCATTACTTTTCAGTTTTACTATTCCGTGCAGCTTAATGTGGTAAGCTCAGGGTTATTTATCTCAAAAATAGAAAAGAGAAGTAGGGTAAGCTCAGGGGTATGGTGGTTCATTTATAGCTTACTTCCTGGCAAGTACAATAAAGGTTGAAATTGCTACTTGAATTTGTAAATACTACTATTTTCTTCCTAGATTAACTCAATGAATTCTAGGAAGCAGGAAATTGAATTTGCTTTTAGATCTTACTATTCTACATAAAGTTGTTTTCTACAATGAAACCGGTGTTGTTAATTTTAAGGAGAATTTCAAATCATGGTCCAACTTTCATTTAAGTTCTTATTTTATTTATGATATGTCTCTTCCCATGCAGATCAGTGGCTTTTTATCTCCTCCAGTTGGATATTTTACTTTGCTTGAAGTTTAACTTTATGTAAATGTCAAGCGATTTAGAAGGTCATTTCATTTAGCTATATTATATGTAGTTTTATAAACCTAAAGAGGGTACAGAGGAGGGGCTTGGGAAAATGGGTGTAGTCTATCTTCAAAATAGCCCTCCCGTATTTGTCAGGTTCGGGTTAATTTATGCTTGAATCTCTCCTGGAGAAAAGGGATTCATGCAACATACTCTCTCCGTTTCAATTTATGTGGCGGTGTTTGACTCGGCATGGAGTTTAAGAATGAAAGGAAGACTTTATTAAAGCTAAATTGTTTTTAAATAAGGAAGCATGAGATTCTTTTTGGGAATGACCAAAAAGAAAAACATGACGCAAAAATTGGGACAGAGTGAGTAATGGATATCAGTATCTAGTATTCTACAGTTCTCCTAAAAAGTTGTGGCAGGAATTTAAAGAGGGTTGGGGGTTGAGTGTAAGAAAGATGAAAAATACACTGGAATAAGGGAGGGAGTAGTTGCTCACGGGGTGAGTGTAGCTAATGGATGTAGAGCAAATACTGGGGTGGCAATCTCAGCTCAAGTAGGTTATGTGTATTCAGACTCATTATTGAACAGCGGAGTTTTGTAAACTGAAGAGAACCTTAAACACCCCACCTTTGAGCGTGGGGTGGCCTAGGGTAGAAGAAAAGGGAAGGCCGATCTATCCACGTGTTTCTAAGGTTCAAAGTAGGAGCTCTACAATGAGCTGCCGCTCATTCTAAGCCACAGCATGTTTACATCAAAGTTTTAGATATTTTTTTGGTGATTAATATCAAAATCACTTTGGACCTGTATAACCTACAGGAAAATGAGAAATCTGTTTTAACAGTGTGCTCCTCATTTATTCACTGGTTCTTAACTACTTCGTGCTTGACCAGATTACCACATTTGGCTGTTCGTTGGCCAAGCATCGAAAATCCAATACTTTGGAAGCAAAGGACATCCTTCTGCATCTTGGTAAGTTACCTTCTATTCCTGACTGGTCCAGCAATATGCAGTACCTAACCTATTATAGAATCTTTGGTTCAGAAAGGAATTGGAACATGACCCTCCCAGGTTTTAGTGGGGATGAGATCAGGACCTACAAGAAGCCGGTAAGTTAATAACTGCTTTATTCTGAAAGCATAAAGATTTTTCCGAGAAGGTACATTCTTGTGATGTTATCTTTAATCGGATCTGTTTTGGTTATTTGATTGTTTCAATTGTGGTTTCTCAGTTTACAAGTGACATCCACAAGGAGAGAATTGCAGCGGTAAGTCAATTTTTTTTACTTCCCCCTGTTTGTCCCACAAAAAGTTCCGAAGTATGTTCATATCCCCAAACAGAGATGAGATGTTTGGGTGGTGTGATTGGTTTTGTGAGAAGTTAATGTGACATATATAGGTCAATTTGTTGGTGTGGTTTCTGGTTGCTATTGTTTGCTGACTGGTTGCCATTCTTTTGGCAGATAAAGAAATCAGCCCTAGTTGCCGAGATGACAAATGCAAAGGGCTCAGCACAAGCTGGTGGGGGTATGAAAGGCCATTTGGCAAAGGGTGCAGCTAATATTTTGGGTTCCCCTGATGCCAAGACATGAGAACTGCCTTAGGTACTGCCTCAAAAAGAGCTATGTTGAAAACCAAAACCAGGAGAATTGATCTAATGAATATATTACTGACTCCATAGTAAAATTTGGACTAAATCTTTTTACTGCCATCTCAAATATAAATCCTTAGTATGGGTACCGAGCAAAGTCCGAAAATGGAGTAATTGAGCTTGGAATGGGTAACATGTGGGACTGATAACTCACTTGTTTCTAGGATTTATTAGAAAAGAAGTTTACAGAGAAAAAGACAAGGGGATAGTCTACCGGTAATAACCCTTGTGGTCAGAGGTTCAAGTCAGCAAGGGGGCATTGCAAGAAAGAACCACCGGTTGACTCATGCATGGATTGGTGTTTTGGAGAGTAGGGTTTACCAAAAGTTGGGAAGGGGAGTAGTAGTACCTTAGGCAAATCTCACATTCGCGAAATACAGAAAAAATATTGGATATATAAGAAAGTAAGTCCGAGACACGTTTTAAAGCTGTATTAGCTTAGACTCATATGGGTTACAGCTGCGAGCCACGGAAAAGCGACTGATGCTTGCATTAAGGTAGGCTGTCTATATTATACTTTTTGGGGTGCGGTCTTCCGGACCCTACATGAATACGTGATATTCAGCATGCAGCCTTGGGTGATTGTGGGTCACACAATGTTTGGTTGAGTTTAGCAAAACCTACATTAAGATAGGGAGAGGGTCAAACTTCAGTTACTTTTAGGTTTATCACATTTTTGAGAGATTGTATATCCATACTTTAGGAAGATTCTAAGTTCCCAAGAGGTGTATGTTACATTAACTTGGGGAATATTCACATTGCAGAACACAGGGTTGGCAATATGAGGAAGCATATCTCAGACTTAAATGACTGTTTGGAATTGGTCTAATTGATTTTTACTCAAAATGTAGTGGTTGTATTAGTGGATCAATCTTTAAACTTTGAAAATCAGCATAAAAATAATGTACTAATAAAGCATTTCTGAACGACAACTAGTGTGTTTTCACGAGAATTTGCCTTTGTGGAATACCTTATGTTAAGAAGAACGTCATTGTTAAATATTTAGTCCTCATTTTTATCTTTTAAGTCTCTACTCTCTTTCTTGGAAATCTAGTATTTGTGAGAACTTTCAATCTTGTACTTATAAGTAATGTAAGCAGGTAGGGCGGAAGCTATGTGTGGTCAAGGGTGATCAACTAATCACACTTCCGCAGAAACTTGTACTTTGTACAGGGTTAAATTCTTATTGATACAAAAGTACTTTCAACGTCCTTGCATAACTTACTCGTAAAGGCCATTCAACTTTTGAACACCCTTGCCATGACTATTTTTTTCCTTTTTTCTTTTTGGGTTATACTTTAGAATCAGGGAAGCTTCCTCTTAAAGTAACAACACTAATACGGAGGAGAGGACGAGGAGCAGACAGTGTTTTGTTTGAAGTTTGCCATCACTGGATACCAGTTAAATTAATTTAAAACTTTGAATATTGCTTAAATTCTAGGATAAATAAATAATAACATGCCCCCGTATATTTTTATAGTGCGGGTATGAGAAGGGTAATGTGTATGTTGACTTTATTCCTTACCTATGAAGGTAGAGAGATTGTTTGATAGATCCTTGGCTCAAGAAAAATATTTCTCAATATGTTTTAACGAGAAAAAAAGAACAATAATGAAGAAGACATGTTAAAAATACCGAAGACAAGAAAATTAATACCATCAAAATAACAAAGTAATACAAAACTGTTAGGGGCGGAGCTATTTTTGTCCGAGGAATGTGTAATGGTCAAGGAGTGTGAAGGTTGCAAGTTTCATTTCCTATCGCAGCATAATTTTTATTTTTTTAACTTCTTATTTAGATTTTGATATTCTGAAAAACACATCAAGCGGGACAAGTAGTAATGAAAATTGAACAATAATAATAATACTGATATAAAAAATATGGAACAGATACGGTGTCCAAACTTAACTACCTACTAACCTTGTACGGTGTGGAATAAACACTGACCAAGAAAAGATCATGGCGTGCAAACAGGTGCGTGCATATTGGTGGATTTCAAACCTGGACACCTAAGTGGGCATTCGGATAGTAGGGGTGTGTTTGATATGAAAGAAAATATTTTTCCAAAAACATTTTTTAATTTTTTTTATGTTTGGCTGGCTTAATATTTTGGAAAATATTTTTTCCTCAAGAGAAGGAAAAACATTATCCAAAATTCCTTCTCAACCTTCCCTATCCTCACCAACCCACCTCACCCCCTCTTTTCAATTTTTTTTTTAATTTAAGTTTTTCCGTTACCTCCCATCCTACTATCCATTCACCCCACCTCCTTCCCATAAAAATATATTATTTTTTTATTGTAATTTAAAATTTTTATTTTCTCATTTTTCTACACCAACTGCCTCCCCCTCCCTCCCCCCATCCCCCCGGATAAAAAAATATTTTTTAATATATTTTTTAATTTTAGTTTTTTATTTATCGATTTAAATGTTCAAAATTTTACAAGTTTTAAAGTTATGAGTTCAGAGGTTTATGTGTTTGGAAGTTTACGGGTTAGAAATTTCGCGGTTTCGAAAGTTTAGCAGTTCGAAAGTTTATGAAAAAGGTTGGTTCACAAGGTTGTTGGTTTGAAAGTTTATGGCTTCATGTTTATTATAACTAAATTATTTATGAATACTCTTGAGAAGTTATTTTCCTTAATTTGCATACCAAACATCAGAAAATGAATAAGATTACTATTTGTTTTCCTATTTTCCACGGAAAATATTTTCCGTTACACCAAACACACCATAGAATTTTAAAATTTCGAAAAATATTGAAATATTTTTCCAAGTGAAAATAGTATTTGAAAATTAGAGTTGTATTTGGACATGAATATAATTTTGGGTTAATTTTAAATTTTTGCGAGTGATCTGAGTGAAAATTTTGAAAAATAATTTTTTTTGGAGTTTTTCAAATTTTAAAAAGTTTCAAAATTCATCGAAAATTTTATTGCACCATAGAATTTTAAAATTTCGAAAAATATTGAAATATTTTTCCAAGTGAAAATAGTATTTGAAAATTAGAGTTGTATTTGGACATGAATATAATTTTGGGTTAATTTTAAATTTTTGCGAGTGATCTGAGTGAAAATTTTGAAAAATAATTTTTTTTGGAGTTTTTCAAATTTTAAAAAGTTTCAAAATTCATCGAAAATTTTATTGCCAAACAATAATTTCGAAAAGAAAAAGTGAATATTTTTTAGAAAAAATCATGACCAAACGGGCTCTAAGTATCAACTATCAAATTTCCTATTGTAAATTATGAGTTAATCAGGGTTTAAGTACTAATAGAAACAAAAATAGGAGGGGATTACATCTCATTTGTTTAACTTGCATCGATCCATGAGCATGAAAAATTATTGAAATTATAATTCCAGGTCAAATCCATGTGCTATAACGTGCAATAATTTAAGTCCATGTCCTCTAACAACTTTTTATTAGTAAAATAATCACGAGTCGTTTCATTAACTTGAGTTTGATTCAACTAACATGTGGAGGATTTAATTGGGTCCAAAATTCCTTTTTTTTTTTGCATCAATATAATCTACAAAGAAAATTAAATCAAAATCAAATCCAATTTTATTAAATTTATTAAACTAAATTGAATCTAGAGTTTTATTAATCGACATTTACAAGTAATTTAGTTTGAAGATGACAAATAGTGAGAGTTATGGAGTGAATTAAAAAGGAATGAAATTTCACCTTCTGAACGAGTTAACCAAAGAACATATGCTGTGGTATAAACTCTCGTATGGAATATACAGGAAATGGGGAGAGCAAAGAAAATATTAAAATTAAGTATTACAAGGTAGTTTGATAGAAATCAACGTGGCCTTACATACAAGTGAAATCATGATTTTTGAAGTTTATGAGTTCAGAATTGAAAACAAGTAAAATTCACATGAGAAACCCTAAGATAAAATGTCCGTATGGAGAGAAAAGAGCATGCATTGAACAGAGGAATTTTATTAATATGTAATATCTGTACAAAATAATGTGAAACTCTATATTTATATTTTATACAGTAAACCGGGTCTAGTTAAATAAAATGAACCGAGCTATTAAGGAGGCTACTTCAAGTGGGCCGCGTCTTCATTGGGCCTCTATATTGTTTCATGGGCTCCAACACCCCCCTCAAGTTGGAGGAGGAATCCATTCCAAGCTTGGAGATGAAGGATTGTTGACTGCTATCCAAAAGGGGCTTAGTAAAAATGTGAGCCAGTTGAGAATGGGTAGAAATAGAGTGCAGAATGATGACCCCGGCTTTCAATGTATCCCGAATAAAGTGACAATCCACTTCAATATGCTTAGTACGTTCATGAAAAACGGGATTCATGGCGATGTGTATGGCTGTATCACAAGAAACATCAACAGGGACAAGATCTGCCACACCTGCTCACCTTAGAGACGAAAGACCCATGAAACCTCAGTAACAAACAATCTGGGTGCCCTGTACTCAGTCTCAGCAGAAGACAGAGCAATTGTGGGATGTTTCTTAGACTTCCGGGCCATGGGGCAACCACCAACAAATGCAATAGCCACTAACAGACCGTTGAGAATTAGCACAACTTGCCCAATCTGAATCACAGTAACCTTGAAGAGTAAAATCAAGAAAATTATTTAACAACAAATCAAGTGAGGGTGTACCGGCCAAGTACCTCAATACATGATAAGCAACCTTCAAATGTCTAGTCATGGGGCAGACATGTACTGGCTCAAATGTTGAACAATGAATGATATGTCAGGTCTAGTATGTTAAAAGAAATTTAATTTCCCTACTAACCTTCTATAGACAGAAGGATCAGACAGCAATTCTCCAGAATCAGCTGACAACTTAACATGAGGATCTAGGGGGGAAACAACAGATGTGACAACAGAACAATGAAACTCAGAAAGAAGTTCCACAAGGAACTCGTGTTGTTTAACCAGAAAACCATTTGCTTGCTTTACAACTTCTAAGTCCACGAAAAAAATGAATTTCACCAAGATCTTTTATCTTAAATTGATTATCTAAAAACTGTTTCAAGGAATCAATTTCACATAAATCATCCCCAGTCACCAATATATCATCAACATAAACACCTACTATAGTCAAGGAATTCCCATGCAATTTTTGAAACAAGGAATAGTCATAATGAAAACCCTTAGACTGAAGAACGGAGGATATCTTAGCATACCATTGTCTAGAAGCCTATCTAAGACCATAGATGGATTTATCAAGCTTACAGCAAAAGGAGTAGTAGAAGTAGAGGACTGAACAATCAAACCAGGAGGCATTTTCATATACACCTCTTCATCTAGATCCCCATGTAGAAAAGTATTTTTAACATCAAGTTGGAATACTGTCCAATGTATCTTAGCTGCTATGAGAAGTAGGCATCTAATGGTGGTCAATTTGACCACTAGAGAGAAGGTTTCAGTAAAATCTACTCTTTCCTGTTGACTATCCTCTCTAATCACCAACCTAGCCTTGTATCTTTCAATAGAACCATCCGCCCACTGTTTTATCTTGTAAACCCGTTTACAAGGTATAACTTTCTTCCTTGATAGAAGAGGCATTATAGTCATGGTGTTATTAGCATCTAAATCTTAAAACTCCTTCATCATGACCTCTTGCCAAGAAGGATTACACACAGCTTGATGATAAAATTGAGGCACTAGTAAGCAATTAATATCAGAAGAGGGTGATCATGCCCAACTATTCCTTATAAAAAGGACTATGTGGACGTTGCAAATATAACCCGAGTATTATGCCCATGGTCGAATCCATAGAGAGTTAACCTATCAATCACTATCTTCAGACCCACTAACTCTTCAGAACCAGCTTCCCAAATATTCAAATCTTAGTTGAATATTTCTTTAACAACTACGTTTGCAAGTAACTAAACAGCTGTAAACTAAACTAATAAGGTTTTAAACAATAATGAGAAGAAGCTATGGAAATGATTTCCCATGTTGATGGAATCCCTTCTGTTTATGTTCATCAAATTTACCAACACATCTCTATCAATCATGAATACTCATCTTACCGTAAATTTCTCCCGAGTAATCACAATTATTTACTATTGCACTCTCCCGAAATACTCTAGCTTACTTTATTTAGAACAATTCACTTTAGATTATACCCAAGGCTTCGTTATCCCTAATACTGCCTTTAAACTCGCAATTATAGATTCCTCTTATAATGTAGGAGTGGTATTGTTCAACAAAAACCTAAATATGCACTCTTTTCCAAGTTATGCACACTAAATAGGCACAACTAATTGAGGATCCTGTCAATTAACTACAACATACACAAAGTTGAACGAATAGAAATTAAACTAGCAATTTGTATTTGTGAGCACGTGATTTTTGCCCTAAGCAAACAAATTCCAATATAAATATTAAAATAAGATTTTTGATGTGCGATTGTGTGTTTTTATTGAAATACTTGTGTGTTTGCTGTTAAAATAAGTTTGAAATTAAAATTACAAGGGAATTAATTAGAAAATGTAACAAAAATATGGAAAATTAGAAAAAATCAACAAAAATACAAAAATACCGGAAAAACAAAAGAAAATGGCAAAAATATCATAAAATACCAGAAAATCAGGAAAAATAGGGAAATAAAAGAAATATAACAATTGAAAATAAATATAAAAAGAGAAAAATGAAATACAAAATAAAATACCAAGAAAATAATTAAAATACAAGAAAAAAATACAAAAATACAATAATAATTTGGGCTGAAGCACCAAAATACACAAGCCCAAGTGTAATAAGGCCCAAGAGACCAGCCGGCCAGTCTAGGCTTTCAACCAAACGATGACGTATAAGGGCCAATTAATCTTAACCGTTGATGAAATCAATCCAACGGATCACATAAGGCAGCCTAATAGAAAACTAAACGACGCCGTATAGAAAGTTAATCCCGACCGTCCAATGGAATGATTAGACAGATGGTTTTGAGTCTCATTAAGAATTAAACGACGTAGCATTATGAACTAATCCTGGCCGTCCATGTTTGAGCATCTAACGGACACACGGAGACCTCTCACTTAATTGAACGACAACATTTTGAAAAAAAAATACTGGCCATTGATCTCAGTTGATCCAAAGGCCAGGATCACACGAGATTAATGGGGTATATAAAGGGCAATCTCCCGTTCATTACATACACGCATACACTCATATACACACCCCTGAAACCCTAGCCGCCCTTCTTCATCTTTTTCATTCCCTGTCTCTCATAGAGACTGACTCTAAACCTTCGCCGTCTCCAGCTCTAACCACCGTCAAAACTTTCACCCCTAACTCCCATACACCACAACCACCATGAAACCCCCATAAAACAAAAAATCCCTTTCTTTCTTGAAAGTCCGGTCGCCGGAATCCTAGCCGGCGATCTGAAACCTATAAACCAGGCTTCCATATTTACACCATAAGATCACCTCAAAGAGACGTTTCACCTCATCTAGGTGGCTGGTCTCGAATTAGGCCGGAACTGTTCGAATATAGCAAGAAGCTCGTCGGAACCCTACTCCGGCGAGCACCCAAAAAAAAACCCCACCCGAAAACCTCTCAAACAACACCCAGACCACCCCTTACCCACCAAAACTCTAAAAGAAGCCCCATCAGAAAGATCTAGTAGTCGGAAGACTTTAAGTCTTCAAAACTTCTGAAGCCTGGAAATAAAGAAAGAAGGAAAGAAAGAGAAAGAAGAAATAAAGAAGAAGGAAAGAAAGAAAAGAAAGAAAGAAAAAAGAAAGGAAAAGAAATCCTGGAAAGCTAAGTTCTTCCCACTCTCTATCTTCTTTGACTGTTTGTCTTCTGAAAATATTTTGTTGATCTGTTCTTGATGTTCTTATTAGCCTATGTTCATTTTATGCTTAAGATCTATTCTATTTCGTTACACATGCCTAGTCTATTATAGCATTTTTAGGGTTTTAATGACTATTACACATGAATCGTGGTTAAATAGGCTTTTTATGTGATTTGTTCATCATGCCTTTTCTAAAAGTATGCTTTGATTAATTTGGATTCAACCATTATCAAAACTTCTCTCTGAGTTCTAGTTGATTGGAAATTGATTTTACGATTAAGTCTATGTGTGCAATATAACATCAATTGGCTATATTTATAATCTGATTCATCTGTTAGACTATTCTGAATCCTATGATGTTTTTATGATTTGGTTATAGCTGTAAAGATCTAGGGTTAGTTTCTGAAAGCTAAAGTAGATATGGCTATTCCTGAAATGACTAAGTCTGTTTGTTAAGGTGGCTATTTATGAAATGTTATGAATTGGTTATATTGTTAAGTGATTAGTTTTGCAACCTATTTCTGATTAGCTACTTAGTGTTAATAAGGGGTTGCATATTAAATAAAGATCGGGTCTGTTAAAAGGGGTTAAATTTGAAAGGGATTTAAGGTCTGAATTAGGCTAAGTCTTAAAACAATCTTAAGACTGGCTATTAGTTAAATAACGCATTAAACCTAGACTGCCCAAACTTTAGTAGGTCGGGTAAATAAAGAGAAATAATAAGGGTACAATAGGGAAGAATAAATGGCATTATTGAGGATTCAATAAAGCCTATAGGGATAGAAAAGACTTTACTACCTAGTATTGTTGAAATTAACTACAAAATAAAGGATAGAATAGGCATAATAAAAAGGCAATATTGCAATTAAACTTAGCAAGTGAGGGCAGCATAGGAAAGTACCCTCAATAGAACACAAAAGAACTACCTAGAACCTTCCAGCATGGGCTGGAAGGCATTTCGACACACAATTCAGGGAATTAAACTGTAAATTATTGAGAAAATAAGGGGAGGAGATTAGAAATAAGTTATTTGAATTTCCCCCTCAAATTTCACCCCAAATTAGTCTATAAATAGGCTTCAAGGAAGCCTGAAAAAGGGGTGAGAGTTCGAAGATCTGAAAAGAGGTTCTAGAGGTTAGAATCTGGTTCTAAGGTTGAATATTTTGCATTCTGCAAAAGGGGTTCTAAGCTTAGATACTGAAATTCTAGTTGACTTCTTTGGGCATTAATCTGGAGTTCTATTAGAGTCTATTATTCTTCAACTTTGGTGGATTCTACTTGAGCTCCTTGATTCAACTTGTTGATTTGCTGGACTGTTGGATTTGTTGCTCTATTTTTTGCTCTATTTGCTGCTTTGTCTGCTACTCTATTGCTGCTACTCTGCTGACTATTCTTTATCCTCAACCTAGACTTATAGACTATTTTTGGTGAATCAAGTACACTCTCTTTTCTGGAGATGTAATTGATTGAAGAAATGATAATCTCATGAGATGTTTGGACGATTCTGCTGTTGTTTTTCTTTTAAGCTTTATAATCATCATGTTTTAGAATTCTTGTAATTCAATAGGATGTTTGTAATAATTAATACTTGTATGCAGTCGAAACAAAATAAGTAGATAGTGTAGTAGTAGTATATAAGTAAATACAGCTATCATTTAATCTTTAGTTGAAACAGGTTAACATATGAATCTAATTCACCTAGTGAAACTAGTATAACATATGAAATGGTAATCAACTAACCTCATTAATTAGAACCTGATAATTATAAGTCTATAAAAGGAAATGAGTAGATGAGTTAAAATTGTTTTGTCATTCAAACTCGTTTAACAATAATTTACAATAATATAGGTTAGAATCCTATAATTAATAATAGTCCAAACCTGTTCTGTTAGTATTATCATCACTGTTTAAGTACTTGAAATAGAAGTATTGTTACTTAAGTCCTATTAATGTTTAATTAGTGATTAGATTTCCCAATTAGTATTGATAGAAATGTATTCCAGAACTTTATGAAATGAAAATGAATTTTGTTGATCTATTCTGTTATTCGAAGATTGATTATTTCGATTCTGTATTGAAGTTACACTCCTGTTATACAATTAGTTTGTTATTTCTGTGCCTGAACGAGAACACAGGCCCAGATCCGAATAAATCCATTTATGGATATCTAAATAATGATACTTGTATATTCTGGGTTTCAGAAGCACAGTTACGTATAATGGACTATTAATACAATCCACAAGTCCAGGCCTGGAAATGGATAGTTGGCCTGGATGTAATAACAGCAAATTCATAAAAATACCAAAAAATTATAACATAATTAGGAGAAAAAACAAAAATAGCAAATATAGTATTTGATAGGTTTGGACTTATAAAATAACGGGATGAGCCTCGTAAAAAAATGAAAAAATATGCGGGCCCCCCATATGAACTTTAATAAGAATGTTAGACTCGGGAAGACCGTTTAGTGAATTTCACGGTCTTTCCTAAAGATAATAATGCGTAGACGTTATAGGCACGATTAAAATATACATCCCTAAATACGAGTGCACATTTATGTGACTCAAATCTCAAATCCCGGCGAAACTGAAACGTATTAAAGTCACAGGCGTACTGGTTGCGGTGTGACTCGAAATGCATTTTCGCAACGTTGCAAGTCGTTAAAAATATCAAAACAGAACATTCACATTTATAAAAGCATATAAAGAAACCAAATAAGTCAAGAACAACAGTTGAGCGACCGTGCTAAAACCACAAAATTCGGGAGTGCCTAACACCTTCTGCCGGGTTAACATAATTTCTTATCCGGATTTCTAGTTTCATAGACTGTAAAAGAACAGAGTCATATTTCCTCGGATTCAGGATTAAATCGATGACTTGGGACACCGTTATCTTCCCAAGAGTCGACTATGAAATCTAAATAAATCCTGTTCCGATTGTCCTTAAAGTGGAAAAAATCCTTCCCTATTGTTATTATTATATCCTATCCTCGGGTGTATTAGTAATTAATGGGGTATACTTTATTCTTTGGAAAAAGGTAGTAAAAAAGGGAGGTGTGACAACTCGGGCGACTCTACTGGGGATAAGCAACCGAGAACTTCAGTTCAGGGTTTAAGAATTCGAGCTCGATTAAATTGTCGTTCTTGATATTATTTGATTTCGTTATATGCTTTGATCAATGTGCTACTTGTTTACCGCTTTTATTTTACGTGAACTGTATATATAAAATTGTGCCGAAAACCCTTCTCTTCTCAACTCCGGGGATGTGCTTACTGGTTGAGACTCCCCTTTCTGTTAGTGTCATACCCTAAATAAGAAATAGAGGCCGGATAAGTTAAAAAGCCGGGCGACCCTGCGGGTCCCCCGTACGTAGCCCCCTCCTCGATCTCGAGTTGTCCGCTCGGGTACACGGTCTAGCAATCCATGAAACTATAAGATTTTGAACATAGGTCTAGGACGATTATTTGCATCATATTCGACTTAGGGGACTCAACACAGGGGTTGGGTCCATCTAGGACAGGTGGCCCGGTATTGAAAAGACCGAGCATGTTATGTGTTGCATTTATTTGTCCTGGATTATTATGCGGACCGACTAAACTCCTGAAAACAAAAAGAAAGAGAATTTTAGAATAGAAAATATTGAAATGTTGATGAAACGTTATCGAAAATTTGAAAGGGAAGTTTGAAAAATAGGTGGAACAATCTTGGTGAAATAATTGGTCACAAAACAATTTGACCGAACTACGCAGGTTTGATTCTCACTACTAGGTGAGATACATAGGCAACCCTTGACAAGCCCAACTACCCCTTTTAGAAAACGACCAAAAACTGTCGAATTTTAATTCTCAATAAGTCAAAGTGATGTTGTTTTTGGAAAAAGCCGAGTGTTCCGAAAGGACGCCGGAAGGCTGTTTTTGCAAAAATGGCCGCATTGGAGTCATTTCTTTTATTTTTAAAATAATAGCCTTGAAGTTTTCAAATATGGAAAGGCTAATTCTTTCAAAATAATGAAAAATTTTCTTTGAAAAATATTTTCCCTTTTGAATAAAATCGTCTTTAATAAATGTGCAGGATAAGCACAATAAAAAAAGAACCCGTTGCACTAATGACCAAATCCCTTTGGAGTTGCGGTTATGGTGGACTGATCGAGGCCAAGAGGGACAGGTTTGGGTCAACAGATATCTGAAAGATCTTACTGGGTTGATGGACATAATACTGCGGGGTGATATTATTCGGGCTCTCATTGCTTGTTGGGATCTTGCACATAATGTGATCCACTTCTCAGATTTTGAGCTCACTCCTATATTAGAAGAAATTGCTTATTACATTGGGAAAGGCAAGGTTCCCCTAAAGGACAAATCTCTGGTGGCCCCGATGGCAATTACAGTGCATAGATTCCTCGATTCCCTAAAGATTGCCAGAAACGTTCACAATGAATACTTGGCTCACGGGTTTTGTACTATAAGTTTCATCTACCACAGATATGGTCATATTGGGGGATTTAACGACCCAACAAACGAACTCTGCAGTAAATTTAACCGAGTTAAGTGGGAGGAACATAGGCGATTCACCTTTATGGTGGCCTTTTTGGGATTGGTCATATTCCCGAGAAAAAATGGAAACATTGATAAAAGAGTCGCCTGAATTGCCAGTACTCTCCTTGTGCAAGACAATAGCACACTGGCACCGATGATAGTGGCTGAGATCTTTCGTGTCCTCACATCCTGTAAAGTAGGACATGACTTCTTCGAGGGATGCAATTTACTTCTCCAAATGTGGTTGATTGAACATTTGTGCCGTCACCGTCGGTTCTCGAGCTACGGATCATCTGAAAAGACGTGTATTGAAGAGTTTTATGTGAGAACAAAAGAAGTTAAGTTTCCAGAAGGATCAAAAGGTTGGATCTCATACTTGCGATCGTTGACTGCTAGCCAAATTGATTGGGCATATGGATGGTTGCCCCTCAACGAGGTGATATACATGCCAACAGAAGGGTCACATTTTCTGATAATGGGTCTTAAAAGCATCCATCCTTATGCGCCGTACAGGGTATTAAGGCACCTCGGGAGATATCAGGTCATACCAAAAGACGGGGACCTCAGCCTACAAGCCATAGAAATCAGTCCTGACGGATAATTCTCGGAAGCAAAGATTCGGCAGATCTGGAATGAATGCCAATGACTAAGAATAGACACTTGTGTGGGAAATCGATATTAAAGTGAAGTATCACCAGGGTATGCCGCATGGTATCGTCGGGATGTTAAGCACGAGAGACCAATGAAGAGGCCTCACATTCAAGAGTTGGCCGAGCAGTCTAAGGAGCAAAAAGATTGGATGGCCAAAGAAAATGAGTACCGAGCCAGAATCAGCTCGTTGGAGAAACAATTCCATGACCTCAACTTCGAAAGAAGCTTACAAGCGGCATCCGATGAGGGAGAAAAGAAATAGCTGAGGAAAGAGAATGAAATCCTGAAGGCTCAAATTGCAAAGATGAAAACAATAGCCGAAACCCCAGTTCGACTTGCACGAGATGAGAAGTTAATGGAAAACCTTCGGCGTAAAGTGAATGACTATAGCTTTGATCTAGATAAAGCTGAAAAGGAATTAGTCGGGGTTCAGAAACAATTGGCCAGGAATCCTGAAGAAAGAGTTCGAATGGTTCAGCGGTTACAAGATGAACATAATGTTGAGGTAGCCCGATTGAGGAAGAAGATCATTACAGCCAAAGTCAATAGTAGCAAACAAACCAAAGAGTTTGAAGTAGAGAGAGAACATTGCTACATGGCCATGGCTCGGTTAGAATTGGAGCTACAACAACTACAAAAGAAGAACCAACAAACCTTAGATGCTCGTGCCGAACAGATTGGTAGGTTGCTTCAGGAAAAATGGGTCATCAGGGAAAGAATTGTCAACATTGCTCAGTACATCACAAGGAAATGCCAATTGTGTGAAGATATGTCTCAGTCAATATTCACATCAGCAGTAATTTTCATTGTAAAACAAGTAATGACCGACTTGGACCTCCAAAGTGGATTAGCATATAGGCCCGCGGCAAGACCGAACGATGTCTCGCGGGCACTAGGAGCTTTAATGTATTCATACGGCATGCATTTTATATTTGTATTTTCTTTCTGCATTTGTAGTACAACATCATTTGTAACCGATGTTTGAGTATCAATGAAAATTCAAAAGACGTTGCCATTATTTTCTCTCTTTTATATGCAAATTGCTTGGGCGATAGGCAAACATGTAGCAACGAAAAACAAAAATGAAAAAAGAAAAAAAACGTGGAAAAAAAAGAAAAAGAAATAAACAGAAAGCAATGAAATGAAGGAAAACAAATGTGAAAAGAAAGCTGGTGGTTCAAAGATGAATAATGCCGGGATGATGCATAATGACTAGGCAAAAGTTGTGATTTTAGAACTTGTGATGTTTATCCCTTATGAGCTAACTATTCACAAGTTTTGTTGTTGATGAGTATCAGATTTTCAGTTGGCAACTGGCATTCTGGCATATCACAACTACAACACCCGTTCAAAATTCATGACCAAAGTAGTAACTCAGGAAATCGAGCCTACTATTATGGATCCGATACAAAAGGAAGAAGTTATGGACGTAGCTAGTATGAAAGAAGAGATGTATAAATTAAAACAGAAGATGTCAGAGATGCACCAGGCCTAGTCGAGGGGTCAACCCTTGCCTTCCTACCCAGCCAACCCAGCATACATTCCTCCTCCGAACCCAAATCCTGAACCACCCACTACGAATTCGTCCTCCACATATCCAATTTACCCGCATTACTATGCTACAACATCACAAGCACCTCCACCTTTGTCTAAACAAACTCTACCACTACTACCACCTTAGGTCGCTCCAGTATATGTGGCACCGCCACCAGCTCCTTTACACAAATTTTCCAGCGAACCTGTGTTCCATGTCTAGGACACCCATTATTATCCGCCAGAACCCACTTTCAGGCAACACGATTCTCACACCCCGCTCATAGACATGACAGAGGAGGAAAAACCTGTCAGAAATCTTGAACAGGAAGAGATGGCCCGTAAGATGAAAATTCTTGAGCAGTCATTTCATAACATGCAAGGGCTGGGAGGCCAAGTGAGTGTTGTGTACAAAGACCTATGCTTGTTTTCGGAGGTACAGCTACCTGCCGGGTTTAAGTTGCCCAAGTTTGATATGTATGATGGTCACGGAGATCCAGTAGCACATCTGGGGGTTACTGCAGTAAAATGTGCAGAGTAGGAGGAAGGGATGAGTTGCTCATGGCTTATTTTAGCCAAAGCTTAAGTGGATCAGCGTTGGAATGGTATACTCGACAAGATCATATCTGATGGTTCATTTGGGATGACTTAACTCAATCATTTGCAAACCATTTGCAATACAATCTAGAAATTATCCCCGACAGGTTGTCGTTGACTAAGATGGAGAAGAAACCCGGAGAAAGCTTTCGGGAATATGGATTCAGGTGGAGGGAGCAGGTTGCACGTGTAGACCCACCAATAAAAGAAGGAGAAATGGTGGACTACTTCCTACAGGTTTTGGAGCCAACATACTATGGCCACTTAGTGTCTGCAATTGGAAAAATGTTTAACGAGGTAGTAAAGATGGGAAACTTTGTAGAAGAAGGGCTAAAGACAAATAACATGAGTTACTCGGCCATCAAGGCCACAAACTAAGCAATACAGACTGGAACCAGAGGGACGATTCGCAAGAAGACGAAGGAAGAATTTGCGGTCATTGAAGGTAGATAATGGTCCCGGGGCCTCAACCCATATCATCATCAACCTCGCCCATACCAACCATGTCCACCAGCACCATATAATCCACCTCCACCGTATTATCCTCCAACCAGTCCACAGTTTTCTGTTCAACATGCTCAACCCTACCCACCGCCTCCACATTCATGGCGTACCCCAACTTCACAAACTGTCTACCACACACAAAATGTCCATCCGCCTTCCAAAATATACAAAAATCCAAATCGACCTAACTTACATCCAGATCCAGAAATAAAAGGTGATAGGGCCCAATGGAAGAGAACATTCACTCCTTTAGGGGAATCATATACCAGTCTTTTTCAATGTTTGAGAGAACTAGGGATGTTGAGCCCTATTGAACCAAAAATTCCTAACCCTCCACCCATAAATCTAGACCAATCAGTTCATTGTGAGTACTGTTCCGGGGCACCGGGACATGATACAGAGAAGTATTGGCATTTAAAGTCCGCAATACAGGAACTTATTAATACCAGGAGAATTGAGGTGCAAGATCCAGAAGCTCCGAATATCACGCAGAATCCTTTGCCAGCACATCGCGAGACACATTTGATAGAGTTGGAGCAGGGAGAGAACTGTAGAAAACCTTCTCAGTCAGTGATGATGATTAAAGAGAACAACACAGTGGAAGGGGAAGTTGAAAAAGAGAAAGTGTCAATTGAGCTACCACCAAAGAAGCCATCAGTTATTGAGCATGTGAAAGTAGTAGTACCTGGAGTGAAGCCTTTGCTAACCGTGAAGAGAGCTTATGTAGAGCCGATGGTTATCAAACCAGTGGTGCAGATGGCAGTTGTGAATACCAGGGCCATACCGTGGAACTATGATAAGGTTACAGTGATGTATAAAGGGAAGGAAGTTAAAAGATAAATTTATGAAACTCATGGTTTAACTCGCTCCGGGCGATGCTTTGCCCCGAAAGAATTGAGAAAGATAAAAGTGGTAAAGGAAAACCCGGCTCATGTAAAGAAGGCAGTTACAGAAGAGGAAGCAGAGGAATTCTTGAAGAAGATGAAGGCTCAGGACTATTCTATAGTGGAGCAATTGAGAAAGACGCCCGCGCATATTTCGTTGTTATCCTTGCTAATTCATTCTGATAAACATAGAAAGGCGTTGATGAAGATTTTAAATGAAGCCCACGTGCCCGAGAATATTTCAGTATGGCATATGGAGAAAATCACAAACAAGATCTTTGAGACAAATAAGATAACATTTTCAGACAGCGAGTAGCCACTGAAGGAACAGAGCATAATAAAGCACTATACCTCACGGTTAAATGCGAAAAATCTATAGTAACCCATGTTTTGGTGGACAATGGGTCAAGTGCCAATATCTGCTCACTGTCAACCTTGGGGAAGTTGAAGGTCAATCATGAGAGAATCCATCAGAACAATGTACGTGTAAGGGATTTTGATGGAGGTGGCAAGAACACTGTAGGGGATATCATATTAGAGCTTACAATCGGACCGGTGGATTTTACTATGGAGTTTCAGGTGCTGGATGTTGCCGTATCATACAAACTTTTGTTGGGACGTCCATGGATTCACGCTGCGAAAGCAGTACCATCCTCTTTGCATCAAATGGTAAAATTTGAGTGGGAGCAGCATGAAATAATAGTGCACGGGGAAGATGATGTTTGCAATGCTATTACACCATTTGAGGAAGCTGAAGGAGATAAAGGTCCGTGGGTGTATCAAGTCATGGACACCGTGGTGGTGAACAGAATATCTGAGGGAGAAAATAAGCCAGTACCCATTGTAGCCCCTGCAACAGTGATGGTCGCTAAGGAGATGATAAAGAATGGGTTTTCTCCGGGAGAGGGCTTAGGAGTGACATTGCAAGGTATAACACAGCCAATCCACCTTCCGGGCAGTACTGACACTTTTGGCTTGGGTTTCAATCCTACCATTACCGATATCCAGAGAGCTAAGAAATTGAAGAAGAAAGGGTGGTCCCTCCCAAAACCTATCCCAAAACTATCCAACTCCTTTGTCAGGCCTGGTACACAGAGACGTCTGGCAACTGTTATGCCAAACCGTGCTGAGATAAAACCAGATGAAGAACTTCTAGCAAGATTTGAGAGGCTATTTGAAGATGTGAATGTGTTAGAGACGGGTGAAGGAACAAGCAAAATGGATGTTCAATTCGTGGGACCCTACACTATGCTAAATAACTGGGAAACTACTCCTCTTCCGATCAGGAGGGAGTTGTGGTAGTTAGCTTTCAATATTTCATTCCCCAAAAATGTCTTGTTTTTAAAATTGTAATCCCACATCCCATCAAATCAGATGTATCTAACTCTTGTTACCTTTTGAAAATTCAATGAAATGCAATTTCTTTTCTTCCTCCATTTTTGCCTTATTTTATTTTTCTTCTTTTGTACAGCTCAATATTTGTTGATTCCAATGATATGTCATGCATGAAGGATTCCCGGTCCAGTCTTGATAATCGAATAGTTATACAGGAAATTGAAAATGAACATGAAGTGGAATATGAGGATGAGGAAGTACTGGAGGAAATTAGTAAAGATTTGAGTCATTATGAGGAAAAACCCAAACCAAACTTAACTGAGACGAAATCTATTAATTTGGGAAGTGAGGAGAATGTCCGAGAAAAAAAGATTAGTGTGCATTTAGAGACTTCCCTCAGAGAAGATTTAATCAAGTTGTTACATGAGTATAAGGGCATATTTGGTTGGCCCTATGATGGCATGCCAGGGCTCAGTACTGATTTGGTGGTACATAAATTGCCCATTTATCCAGAATGCCGGCCAGCAAAACAGAAGTTAAGAAAATTTAAAACGGACATCAGTGTGAAAATAAAAGAAGAAGTTAACAAGTAATTCGAGGCGAAGGTCATATGGGTCACTAAATATCCCACCTGGTTAGCTAATGTTGTGCCAGTTCCGAAAAAGGATGGAAACACCAGGGTGTGCGTTGATTATCGGACCTCAATAAAGCTAGTCCAAAGGATGATTTTCCATTGCCAAATATCCATATATTGATCGACAATTGCGCCAAGCATGAAATCGGCTCTTTTGTGGATTGTTATGCGGGTTATCATCAGATTCTGATGGATGAAGAAGACGCAGAAAAGATAACCTTTATTACGCCTTGGGGAACATATTGCTACAGGGTGATGACGTTTGAGTTAAAGAATGTCGGGGCTACATATATGAGGGCAATGACCACTATGTTTCATGATATGATACACCGAGATATTGAAGTATATGTAGACGATGTCATTATCAAGTCCAAAATGCAATGTGACCATGTCAAGGATTTAAGAAAGTTTTTCCATAGGCTTCGAAGATATAATCTCAAGCTCAATCCAGCAAAGTGCGCATTCGGGGTGCCGTCAGGAATGTTATTGGGGTTCATAGTATGCCGACGTGGTATTGAATTAGATCCGTCAAAGATAAAAGCAATCCAGAATTTGCCTCCGCCGAGGAACAAGAAAGAAGTGATGAGTTTATTGGGCAGGTTGAATTGTATCAGCAGATTTATTGCTTAGTTATCATCGACTTGTGAGCCTATTTTCAAATTGTTGAAGAAAGATTCTGCGGTAAATTGGACTGATGAATGTCAAGAAGCATTTGACAAAATTAAGGAATATCCGGCTAATCCTCCTGTTTTGGTTCCTCTAGAACCGGGAAGACCTCTGATTCTGTGTTTGACTATATTGGATAATTCTTTTGGCTGTGTACTGGGGCAGCATGGCGAAACCGGGAAGAAACAGCAAGCAATGTATTATCTCAGTAAGAATTTTACATCTTACGAGGTAAAATACACTCAGTTAGAGAGAACATGTTGTGCTTTAACATGGGTTGCGCAGAAATTGAAACATTACTTGTCAGCTTATAACTTATCTGATATCTCGGTTGGATCCATTGAAGTATATATTCCAGAAGCCTATGCCTACAGGAAGACTTGCTAAATGGCAAATTCTACTTACAGAGTTTGACATCATTTATGTAACTCGTATGGCAATGAAGGCACAAGCGGTTGCAGATCATTTGGTAGAAAATCCGGTCGATGATGAGTATGAACCATTAAAGACATATTTTACTGATGAGGAGACCATGAACATTGAAGAAATAGAGCAAGATGATAAGCCAGGTTGGAGAATGTACTTTGATGGGGCCGTCAACAGTAAGGGAGTCGGAATTGGAGCAGTACTCATCTCAGAAACGGGTCAGCATTATCCCTGTTACCACTCAGCTTCAATTTTTCTATACTAATAACATGGCCGAGTATGAAGCATGCATATTGGGATTGAGAATGGCAATAGACATGGGTGTTCAAGAGATTTTGGTCATGGGTGACTCGGATCTCTTGATACATCAGATTCAAGGAGAATAGGAGACAAGGGATTTGAAGCTGATACCTTATCGACAGTGTCTGCATGAATTGTCTCAGAGATTTCAATCTATAAAATTCAAACACATCCCATGAATGCACAATGAAGTATCGGATGCTCTAGCCATATTATCATCCATGTTGCACTATCTAGATAAAGCTTACGTAGATCCATTACAGATACAAGTTCGTGATCAAAATGCTTATTGTTTCACCGTAGAAGAAGAACTTGATGGTAAGTCGTGGTTTCATGATATCAGAGAATATTTGAGGACAGAAGTGTACCCAGAGCAGGCCACAGGTGACTAGAAAAGTGCTATAAGGCGGTTAGCAAATGGATTTTTCATCAGTGGAGGAGTTGTATACAAAAGAACACCGAATTTGGGCCTATTGAGATGCATAGATGCACAACAAGCTGATACAATTATGGCTGAAGTACATGCGGGAGCTTGTGGATCTCATATGAGCAGATATATTTTGGACAAGAAAATACTGAGAGCAGGATATTATTGGTTCACCATGGAGAGTGATTGCATTAGATATGTGCGAAAATTCCATCAGTGTCAGATACAAGGAGATTTGATTCACTTCCCACCCTATGAGTTGCATACAATGTCAGCACCGTGTCCATTCGTCACCTGGGGCATGGATGTCATCGGACCAATAGAGTCCGCAACAGCTAATGGGCACAGATTTATCTTGGTAGCAATTGATTATTTCACTAAATGGGTGGAGGCGAAGACATTTAAAGCAGTGACAAAAAAGGCGGTAGTGGAATTCGTGCACACAAATATCATTTATCATTTTGGAATTCCTAAGGTGATTATCATAGACAATGGAGCAAATCTGAACAGTCACCTCATGGCAGAAGCATGTCAGAAGTTAAAAATCCTGCACCGTAACTCTACACCTTATCGACCTAAAGTGAATGGAGCGGTGAAGGCTGCGAACAAGAATATTAAGAAGATTCTTAGGAAGACGGTGGAAGAGTCAAGACAGTGGCACGAAAAAGCTGCCATTTGCTCTCATGGGTTATCGCACAACTGTACGTACTTCAATTGGCACAACACCTTATTAATTGGTATATGGAACAGAGGCAGTCATACCTACAGAAATTGAAATACCTTCTCTTCAGATCATAGCTGAGGCTGAAGTTGATGATGATGAATGGGTAAAAGCTCGGCTAGAACAACTAAGCTTGATTGATGAGAAAAGGTTAGCGGCAGTTTGCCATAGATAGTTATATCAGCGGAGGAGGGCCAGAGCATACAATAAGAAAGTACGTCCGCAAAAATTCGAAGTGGGACAGTTGGTGCTAAGACGTATTATGCTTCACTGGGCCGAAGCAAAAGGAAAGTTTACACCGAATTGGCAAGGGCCATTCATGGTGTCCCGGGTATTATCCAACTGAGCTTTATATTTGATAGATGTTGAAGGAAAATGTGTAGAGACTGCTATCAACTCAGATGCAGTCAAGAGATATTATGTATGATTCCTTTTCCATATGTACAATTGTATTTGTCATAATTTTGAAATTGAAATTATGAAGGCATTTTATTCTTTATCGAAACACTTTATCCATTGATACCCCTGTTGAGCCTTACTGCATTATTCTTTCATATCCCTATCTCAGAATCAATTATGGACAAGAAAATAAAAAAAAAGAGAAAAAAAGAGAAGAAGAATGCAGAAAAATGAAAAAATGAAAGAAAAAAAAAAGAAAAGAGAAAAAGAAAAGAAAGAAAAAGAATGCATACAAAAGAAGAAAACCGGAAAAAGTCAAATCGCAACAATTAAGTGATCATATGATCCGAACTACGTTTTGACTTGATCCTGAAAGGGTACGTAGGCAGCCTCACTCAGGTTCAGTCATGATGTAAATAAAATCCAAGATTCCCCAAATATCGAAACTGGGGCAGAAGTTATGTTTATGATTCCGAGAGTTGTAAATATTTTTGAACCCTCGTATAAATTTTGCGCCTTTGTACCCTTCTTTCTGAACCCATCCAAAAGCCACATTACAGTCCAAAGAAAGATCTTCTAATTAATTTCAAGAAAATGATGATACAATAAGAATAAGGAGAAACATGGCGTGGACAATATCTGGAGGTTTGAAACAAAAAAAAGAAGAAGAGAGAGTCTTATTGGTGTAAACCCTAACGGGCACCATAAGGCGAATGTGAGGTAAGAGAAGAATAAATTAGAGAGTCTTATTGGTGAAAACCTTAATGGGAACCATAAGGCGAAAGTGAGGAATATTTTGTCAAAATAAGAAAAATCGCAAAAATAAGAAAGGTTTGGGTTGAAGGAAAAGATGAAATCAAGACAGCAACGATTCGATTAGACAGACTGGGTCGGTATTTAAATACATGGCATGGTCAAAGGAATCAGCCGTCATACCCAGATAAGTTCTGTCTTCACTTCGAAATACCCTTACCCCTTCAAATTCATATTTCTGCATTTCATTGATCAAAACCAGTTGCCCGTTGAAAGCTAACTACCAGCTTCTCATGTTAAGAGGCGTAATAACACTGGGTCAAAAGGAAAAGAAAATAAAATAGAGGATGGCAATCAAGGCCAAAGGAAAATTAAAAGAAAAGAAACAAAAAAGGGGAAAAGTAAAAGAGGATTACAAGAGAAAGTTGAAGAAAGTCTGGCAATGGACTGCAAAGCAGAATGAAACAAGAAGAGGCAGACGATGGAAGCAAGGCCAATAAGAATGCCGGTTGCTAACCATCATTTTATAACTAATAAAATTGTTCAATGATTTAGACAGGGACAAAAGATCCAAATTCTCGCTAATAACTTTAAAGTGAATGTGACCAATGTGGGAGGAAAACATCAAAAAGAAAAACAATAATAAAAGGGGAAATCCGTAAAGGAGGTCTCACTCAAGTTATCAGGAAACCGACCCGAACAGCAAGGGAGGTATTGTCTTTTCAAAACTCACACCCCAATTATCAAACAGAGGGAATATTTTTCTGCATTTACATTTCATGCATCAGGCGGCCACCTATATAATGAGGGAATACTTTTCAGCATTTTAATTTCTGTTCAGGCGCCCACCTGGATAATGTGGGAATATTTTTCTGCATTTTTGTTTCATGCATCAGGCGACCACCTGGATAATAAGGGAATACTTTTTCAGCATTTTTTATTTCATGCATCAGGCGCCCACCTGGATAATGAGGGAATTTTTTTCTGCATTTTTCATTTCATGCATCAGGCGCCCACCTGGATAATGAGGGAATATTTTTTTGCATTTTTATTTCATGCATCAGGCGCCCACCTGGATAATGAGGGAATATTTTTCTGCATTTTCATTTCATGCATCAGGCGCCCACCTGTATAAAGAGGGAATACTTTTCAGCATTTTAATTTCTATTCAAGCGCTCACCTGGATAATGAGGGAATATTTTTCTGCATTTTCATTTCATGCATCAGGCGCCCACCTTGATAATGAGGGAATATTTTTCTGCATTATTCATTTCATGCATCAGGCACCCACCTGGATAATGACGGAATATTTTTCTGCATTTTTATTTCATGCATCAGGCGCCCATCTGGATAATGAGTGAATATTTTTCTGCATTTTTATTTCATGCATCAGGCGCCCACCTAGATAATGAGGGAATGTTTTTTTGCATTTTAATTTTTGTTCAGACGCCCACCTGTATAACAAGGGAATACTTTTCAGTATTTTTAATTTCTGTTCAGGCGCCCACCTATATAACAAGGGAATAGATTTCAACATTTTTAATTTCTATTCAGGCACCCACCTGCATAACAAGGGAATATATTTCAGCATTTTTAATTGTTTTTTCTAACATGAGTAACACCATAACACATGGAAAACCCCACACTGGGGCAAAGGAAAAGTTTTCTTTGTTTTTGTTTTTTGTTTTAAACAGGTATCAACCTGAAAGTAAGAAACACATTTGGAAGTCACACGAAGAGATGGAAACAGTATGTCAGATACAAGAAATAATCAAAATCAACAAAAAGAAGGATGCAAATAAAGTATGTGATATGGAAAAGAAAAGCAATGCATGAAGACAAGTCATAGATAGGATTTTCTTGTAACTCAAAAGATCATAGTTTTGAATAGCTTCTTTATTTTCATTTTTATCCCGGTGTAATAGTGATTATAGCAACAATAGCAACAACAACAAGTCTTGGTAGTTTCAAACTACCAGACCTTCCCGAACTACACTAACCTGATTCATGTTTAGCCCAGGATATGTAGGCAACCTCTGAGGCAGCGTGCAGTCAAAAGGTTTTTCAAAATGCTTCTTACGAAATATGACAGTGGGCAAAAATATCTCATTACTGCTCAGTTATCTTTTCACTGAAACTCTTCGTGTTCCCGAACAAAGAGGGGCAGCTGTGAGCACGTGATATTTGCCCTAAGCAAACAAATACCAATATAAATATAATAATAAGATTTTTGATGTGCAATTGTGTGTTTTTATTGAAATACTTGTGTGTTTGCTGTTAAAATAAGTTTGAAATTAAAATTACAAAGGAATTAATTAGAAAATGTCACAAAATATGGAAAATTAGAAAAAATCAACAAAAATACAAAAATACCGGAAAAACAAAAGAAAATGGCAAAAAATCATAAAATACCAGAAAAATCAGGAAAAATAGGGAAATAAAAGAAATATAACAATTGAAAATAAATATAAAAAGATAAAAATGAAATACAAAAGAAAATACCAAGAAAATAATTAAAATACAAGAAACAAAATACAAAAATACAATAATAATTTGGGCTGAAGCACCAAAATACACAAGCCCAGGTGTAATAAGGCCCAAGAGACCAGTCGGCCAGTCTAGGTTTTCAACCAAACGATGATGTATACGGGCCAATTAATCTTAACCGTTGATGAAATCAACCCTACGGATCACATAAGGCGGCCTAAAAGAAAACTAAACGACGCCGTATAGAAAGTTAATCCTGACCGTCCAATGGAATGATCAGACGGATAGTTTTGAGTCTCATTAAGAATTAAACGACGTAGCATTATGAACTAATCCTGGCCGTCCATGTTTGAGCATCTAACGGACACAAGGAGACCTCTCACTTAACTGAACGACAACGTTTTGAAAAAACAATCCTGGCAATTGATCTCAGTTGATCCAAAGGCCAGGATCACACGAGATTAAGGGGGTATATAAAGGGCAATCTCCCGTTCATTACATACATGCATACACTCATATACACACCCCTGAAACCCTAGCCGCCCTTCTTCATCTTCTTCGTTCCTCGTCTCTCATGGAGACTGGCTCTGAACCTTCACCGTCTCCGGCTCAAACCACTGTCAAACCTTTCACCCCTAACTCCCATACACCACAACTACCATGAAACCACTAGAAAACCAAAAATCCCTTTCTTTCTTGAAAGTCTGGTCACCGGAACCTAGCTGGCAACCTCAAACCTATAAACTAGGCTTCCATCTTTACACCATAAGACCACCTCAAAGAAACCTTTCACCTCATCTAGGTGGTTGGTCTCAAATCAGGCCGGAACTGTTCGAATATAGAAAAGAAGCTCGCCGGAACCCTACTCCAAAAACCTCTCAAACAACACCTAGGCCACCCCTTACCCACCAAAACTCCAAAAAGAAGCCCCATCAGAAAGATCTAGTAGTCGGAAGACTTTAAGTCTTCAAAACTTCTGAAGCCTGGAAATAAAGAAAGAAGGAAAGAAAAGAAAGAAGAAATAAAGAAGAAGGAAAGAAAGAAAAGAAAGAAAGAAAAAAGAAAGGAAAAGAAATCCTGGAAAGCTAAGTTCTTCCTACCATCTATCTTCTTTGACTGTTTGTCTTCTGAAAATGTTTTGTTGATCTGTTCTTGATGTTCTTATTAGCATGTGTTCATTGCATGCTTAAGATCTATTCTATTTCGTTACACATGCCTAGTTTGTTATATCATTTGTAGGGTTTTAATGATTATTACACATGAATCATGGTTAAATAGGCTTCTTTATGTGATTTGTTCATCATGCCTTGTCTAAAATTATGCTCTGATTAATTGGGATTCAACCATTATCAAAACTTCTCTTTGAGTTCTAGTTGATTGGAAATTGATTTTACGATTAAGGCTATATGTGCAATATAATATGAATTTGCTATATTTGTAATCTGATTCATCTGTTAGACTATTCTGAATCCTATGATGTTTTTATGATTTGGTTTTAACTGTAAAGATCAAGGGTTAGTTTCTGAAAGCTAAAGTAGATATTGCTATTCCTGAAATGACTAAGTCTGTTTGTTAAGGTGGCTATTCCTGAAATGATATGAATTGATTATATTGTTAAGTGGTTAGTTTTGCAACCTATTTCTGATTAGCTACTTAGTGTTAATAAGGGGTTATATTTTAAATAAAGATTGGGTCTGTTAAAAGGGGTTAAATTTGAAAGGGATTTAAGGTTTGATTTATTCTAAGTCTTAAAACAATCTTAAGACTAGCTATTAGTTAAATAAAGCGTTAAACCTAGTCTGCCCAGACCTTATTAGGTCGGGTAAATAAAGAGAAACAATAATGGTACAATAGGGAAGAATAAATGGCATTATTGAGGATTTAATAAAGCCTATATTGATAGAAAAGACTTTACTACATGGTATTGTTGAGATTAACTACAAAATAAAGGATAGAATAGGTATAATAAAAAGGCAGTATTATAATTAAACTTAGCAAGCGAGGGCAGCATAGTAAAGTACCCTCAATAGAACACAAAAGAACTACCTAGACCCTTCCATTAAGGACTGGAAGGCATTTCGACACACAATTCCGGGGATTAAACTGTAAATTATTAAGAAAAAAGGGGAGGGGATTAGAAATAAGTTATTTGAATTTCCCCCTCAAATTTCACCCCAAATCAGTCTATAAATAGGCTTCAAGGAAGCCTGAAAAAGGGGTGAGAGTTCGAAGAGATGAAAAGAGGTTCTAGAGGATAGTATCTGGTTCTAAGGTTGAATATTTTGCATTCTGCAAAAGGGGTTCTAAGCTTTAGATACTAAAATTCTAGTTGACTTCTTTGGGCATTAATCTGGAGTTCTGTTAGAGTCTACTGTTCTTCAACTTTGCTGGATTCTACTTGAGCTCTTTGATTCTACTTGTTGATTTGCTGGACTGTTGGATTTGTTGCTCTATTTGCTGCTTTGGCTGCTACTCTATTGCTGCTACTCTGCTGACTATTCTTCATCCTCAACCTAGACTTATAGACTATTTTTGGTGAATCAGGTACACTCTATTTTCTGGAGATGTAATTACAAATTGATTGAAGAAATGAAAATCTCATGAGATGTTTGGACGATTCTGCCCCTGTTTTTCTTTTTAGCTTTATAATCATCATGTTTTAGAATTCCTGTAATTCATTAGGATGTTTGTAATAATTAATACTTGTATGCAACCGAAACAAAATAAGTAGATAGTGTAGTAGTAGTATATAAGTAAATACAGCTATCATTTAGTCTTAGGTTGAAACAGGTTAACATATGAATCTAATTCACCTAGTGAAACTTGTATAACATATGAAATGGTAATCAACTAACCTCGCTAATTAGAACTTGATAATTAGTCTATAAAAGGAAATGAGTAGATGAGTTAAAACTGTTTTGTCATTTAAACTTGTTTACTAATAATTTACAATAATATAGGTTAGAATCCTGTAATTAATAATAGTAGAAACATGTTCTGTTAGTATTATCATCACTGTTTAAGTACTTGAATGTCACGACCCAAACCCCGGTCGTGATGGCGCCCAACACATTGCTAGGCAAGCCTGACCATTCTTATCCATTTAAACCAGCCAATTATAACTTAATACTGATTAATCGGCGTAATAGCCTGTTTTCATAACAAATCAAGAAGTGTAGAAATGAAATACACAAATACAGTCCCAACCAAATCGTGGTGTCGCAAGTCTGAGCCTCTACAAATGAGATCTACTACACCATCAAGTCTTAGCAGAATGGAGACAACAAAATGATAAAAAGGAAGAGGTCAGGTACTGCGGGCGTCGGCATCTACCTCGAAGTCTCCACGGAATGGGGATAATAAAGAAGTTGGGATAGCTCAACTGCCCTCCCAAACCTGT